>CM042543.1:23288259-23375759 GCA_023630585.1 Cranoglanis bouderius | reverse complement strand
AAAATTCAAATGTAATTGTTGTATAAGTGTGCATACCCCTTAACTGATACTTTTTTAAAGTACCTTTTTTGGCTATTTTATTCTACTCTTCCTTGTGAAAAGTCATTCCACAGGTTTTCAATAGGATTTAGATCTGGACTTTGACTGGGCCAATCCAAAACTTTGATTTTCTTCATCTGAAGCCATTCCTTTATTGACTTGGATTGACTTGGATTTTTTGAGTCATTATCATGCTGGAAGGTGACATTTTGCTTCATCTTCAGCTGTCTATCAAAGGCCTGCAGGTTTTGTGCCAAGATACATTGGTATTTGGAGCTATCCATGATTCCCTCTATTCTGACTAGAGCCCCAGTCCCAGCTGAAGAGAAGCAGCTCCATAACATGACACTTCCACCACCATGCTTCACCATGGCTATGGTCAGAGGTGGGTAGTAATGCGCTACATTTACTTCGTTACATTTACTTGAGTAAGTGTACTTTTAAGAGTAGGTTTAACTGGCCATACTCTTACTCAAGTTAATTTTTAATTACAGAAATGTTTGCTACATACTGTGGCGTTCCTCCGTTACTGTTAAATGTTAATGAATATATGTAGTTTTAATAATTAATTTATATCACGTATAATGAGGTTGCGAGTGTCTCGATATGCTGCAGTGCTCTGAATGCGGACGCAACAACCGCTCACTTTTTTAGTGGCTCACGCGAAGAGGAGGGAGAATCAAGCTTGTCGACGGAGGCAGGACACATACATGCGCATGCACACACACACAAACACTCACACTCTCTCTCTATACACACTTTCTCTTCTGTTCTGTTCCACAGTCTGTTCTTTTGGTCTCTGTTGTCTTGTTTAAATGTAGATGCTGACAAGTTTCTGTTGTTAACATGTTGTGAAAGTAAAGACAGTCAACTGTTGGGAAAATGTTTGTTTTTTGGGGTGTGTGTGTGTGAGAGATTTTGTGTTGAAAATGACAGGTTCTGTGTTATTGTACCCATCACAGGACTGGGAAATGCTGCTTCATGTTGAACCCGGGTTTTATATCATATAAATAGACAGACTTTCAAGGAGAGGTGTGACTTACAGTTCTCCATGTAGTCTAAGATTCAGGATTTTCCCTTTATTTTAATCAGATCCGAAGTAACTAATAACTTGCTACTACTTGAGTAGTCTTCTCCTTGGGTACTTTATTACTCTTACTCAAGTAATTATTAACATTATTACTTTTACTGTTACTTGAGTAATTATTTTTATAAGTAGTTTTACTTGTACTTGAGTAAATTTTTTTGGCTATTTTACCCACCTCTGGGTATGGTGTTCTATGGTGATGGGTGATAAACTGTCTAAAACAAATCTTTTAGAATTATGCCACATAAGTTCTACCTTGGTCTCATCAGACCATAAGACATTTGCCACATAGTTTGGCAAAATTTTAGGCATGCTTGGATGCTTGTTTATTTGTTTTTTCATGAGAAAGGGCATCCGTCTAACCCCCCTACCCCATAGTCCAGACATGTGAAGAATATGAGATTGTTGTCACATGCAGGGAGTGACCAGCACTTGCCAGATATTCCTGCAGCTCCTTTAATGTAGCCGTAGGTCTTTTGGCATCCTCAATGACAATTTTTTTCTTGTCCATTCATCAATTTTGGAGGGACATCCTGTTCTTGGTAATGTCCCTGCGATGCCCCGTTTTCTCAACTTGTTAATGATAGCCTTCACAGTGTTCCATGGTACATCTAATGTTTTGGAAATTATTTTGTATCCCGCTCCTGATCGATCCCTTTCAACATTGAGATCATGTAGATGTTTTGTAATCTCTTTTCGCACCATGGCTTTAGCATGTGGTTGAAACCAAGATGATGTGGGAAAATCCTACAGAAACAGGTTTTTTTTTTTGTGTTAATTAGAATCGCTTAAGTGATGACAGGTGTATAATAATTACTTTTGAACATGAGGGTAGACCCATTATAAAAGCATGTGTTACTTTAAGTTTTTTCTTTTTCATATCCCCCCCCCCCCCCCTAAAATATTTCTATTTGTTTTAATTTGAATTTTGTTGGTTGCTATATCACATTAAACAAAGATCTGACATGATTTATCTTGGTTTCATTTTTTACATCAGCAATTTTGACAGGGGTGTGTAGACTTTTTATATACAGTACAGTGTCAGTAGATTCATTTAAGCTCATATTATCTCTTACTCTAAACATCCTCCACTACTCCATTTTTCATGGTCTTTCAGACTGCCCTGCACTGTAGCCAATCAGCAACAATCATGTTTTATGTTGTTTTTTGTTGTTGTTTGTTTTGTTGCTGAGGTTTCCTATTTTATCCTTGCGGTTTGTCATTGTGTTTTGCATTTACAGTACAAGCCACTGTATTATCCAATAAGGCCAACTTACACTGAAAGGGTTTCTGAAGCTGTATTTAGTTGCCTGTCTCATAAAATGGATACGCTTTCATTTTAACCACTTTAATCTAAGAGACTTGTGACATTTCTAATTGTGCCATGTCTATTTCATGGGAAGCACAGTGGGTAGTGTTATCCCTCACAGCTCCAGGTGCAATCCTGAGCTCAGATTACTGTCTGTGTGGAGTTTCCTCCAGTTTCTCTGCTTTCCTCCCACTGTCAAAAACATTCAGGTAGGTGGATTGGCTATGCTAAATTGCCCCTAGGTGTGAAGGAGTGTGTGATTGTGTGTGTGCATGGTGCCCTGCGATGGGGTGAATTCTCCCGCCTTATGCCCAGTGTTCCTGGAATTGGCTCCAAATTTGCCATGAACCTGATTGAGATGGCGCACTTGCTGAAGATTAATGAATTAATGAATGACTTCCACTTAGCTGTAAACATGATTTGATATGATAACCTACAATGTGTTTTTTATGGTAATATTACTCATTACCCCTACACCCCTACAGTTCGACTGCCCCCACCTTGTGTGTCTAAGGGAGACACTAGGACTGAGGAAGATCAAAGATGCCTTGCACTTGTAATTAAATTGTTTCTATTGTTGGATTGTTTATTATGATTATATAGTTTGGTATATAAGACATTCCTGGAAACATTTGATGGAACCTGGTCAGCGCCTACAGTGGGTATGTGAGCATCAGAACTGGATCATGGAACAATGGAAAAAGGTGGCCTGGTCTGATGTAAAAATGTCACCTGGTGTTTTTCCAATTTTCAATTCTCCAGTTTTGCTGAGTCTGTGCCAACTTTAGCCTTAGATTCCTATTCTTGGCTGAAAGGAGTGGAACCTGATGTAGTCTCCTACTGTTGTTGCCCATCTGCCTCAAGGTTTGATGTGCTGTGCATTCTGAGATACCTTTCTGCTCACCACGGTTGTAAAGAGTTGTTATTTGAGTTCCTTTAGCCTTCCTGTCAGCTCAAAACAGTCTGGTCATTCTTCTCTGACTTCTCTCAGCAACAATGTGTTTTCGCCTGCAGAACTGACCCTCACTGGATATTTTTTGTTTTTTGCACTATTCTGTATAAACAAATGTTGTGCATGAAAATCTCAAGAGGTCAGCAGAAATACTCACACCAGTACCAACTGGCACCAACAAACATGCCACAATCAAAGTCACTGAGATCACATTTTTCCCCCCCCAATTCTGATTCTGTTAACTGAAGCTCTTTACCTGTAACTGTATGATTTGTATACATGTATGGCTGATTGGATAATTGCATGAATGATAGGTATGCAGATGTTCAGATTAAAGTGAGTGTATACCTACATTTGTATTGCAAGTTTTGCGTATTTTAGGAACTTTCTATAATACTGGGCGTTACAAACCAAATTTTGCTGTGGCAATAAAGATATTATATTCTATAAAATAGGCTCAATGGCTTGAAACTATCATTGCATAGTAACTATTAGAGGACACCAAACTTTGTGACATGGTGAACTTTTATCTACACAAAATCCATGCTATCCAACTTGTACAGTAGTTGTACAGTAACTTCATGGAAGTCACTGATTAAACTTACTATTTCCTGTAATTTCCTGATTTTGGTGAAGAAATATCTCCTCTTCAGATTTTAGATTACAACAAACCGGGATGTATTCAATACCATCCAAAACTCATTGATGGTGAGAATCATGGATAGTCACAGATAATAGCATAGTGTAATCATGGTTATGGGGGAGGAGACTGGATTCAGATGGTGGGATGACATGGGAGTGTTTTCAATTTGCATGTCCATGCATATTCATCATAGTGAATTGAATTCCAGCTCTTTTCAGGGAGTCAAAGCATTCAGGTCAGTTCACCAATATGAATTGACTCTTTCAGCTCTCTCGCTCTCTCTCTCACTTTTTTTTTTTTTTCAAAACAATTCAAAGTTGTTGGTCTTTGTCCACGCCGGGCAGAATCTGCAAAATGTTCATAATTGTAAAAAAAAAAAAAAAAAGAGGGATCATAAAAGTTTACATATGCTTGATACATAAACTTTTGAACAGGATGATCTGTGTAAATTATTATTGTTTTGTTTAAAGATCTTATTTTTTTGTAATTTAGTACTGCCCTTCAGAAGCTACATAGGATTTTTTTTAATACATATTTTTACATGTTTCCCAGAAGACAAAATAATAACAATTTACACCGATCATCCTGTTCAAGAGTGTACACGAGTCCCTTGTTTGTCCTGCCCACTGTTCTTTAGAAAAATCCTCCAGGTCCTGTGCATACCTACAGTCACACACAGATGACAGTCAAACAAACACGTGTCTTACTGTTTTCACTAGAGGTGACTCTAAATCACCATGCTTTGCCAAAAGAAAATAAGATTCACTTGATGCCTTTGCATTACATTCGCACTGTATGTGAACGGCTTTAGACAACCATGAATACAGAATACTGATGAATTTAAACAAAAGGATATATGGCTCTATGCAATATATAAGAGATATTCCTGCTCCTATTTAGGACTTTACTGGACCTACTTAACCATTTACAGCCGTGGCCAAAAGTTTTGAGAATGACACAAATATTAATTTTCACAAAGTCTACTGCTTCAGTTTTTATGATGGCAATTTGCATATACTCTAGAATGTTATGAAGAGTGATCAGATGAATTGCAATTAATTTCAGAGTCCCTCTTTGCCATGAAAATGAACTTAATCCCAAAAAAACATGTCCACTGCATTTCAGCCCTTCCACAAAAGGACCAGCTGACATCATGTCAGTGATTCTCTCGTTAACACAGGTGAGAGTGTTAACGAGGACAAGGCTGGAGATCACTCTGTCATGCTGATTGAGTTAGAATAACAAACTGGAAGCTTTAAAAGGAGGGTGGTGCTTGAAATTATTGTTCTTCCTCTGTTAACTATGGTTACCTGCAAGGAAACACGTGCAGCCATCATTGCTTTGCACAAAAAGGGATTCACAGGCAAGGATATTGCTGCTAGTAAGATTGCACATAAATCAACCATTTATCGGGTCATCAAGACCTTCAAGGAGAGAGGTTCAACTGTTGTGAAGAAGGCTTCAGGGCGCACAAGAAAGTCCAGCAAGCGCCAGGACCGTCTCCTAAAGTTGATTCAGCTGTGGGATCGGGGCACCACCAGTGCAGAGCTTGCTCAGGAATGGCAGCAGGCAGGTGTGAGTGCGTCTGCACGCACAGTAAGACGAAGACTTTTGGAGGATGACCTGGTGTCAAGAAGGGCAGCAAAGAAGCCTCCAGGAAAAACATCAGGGACAGACTGCTATTTTGCAAAAAGTATAGGGATTGGACTGCTGAGGACTGGGGTAATGTCATTTTCTCTGATGAATCCCCTTTCCGATTGTTTGGGGCATCTGGAAAAAGGCTTGTCCGGAGAAGAAAAGGTGAGCGCTACCATCAGTCCTGTGTCATGCCAACAGTAAAGCATCCTGAGACCACTCATGTGTGGGGTTGCTTCTCAGCCAAGGGAGTGGGCTCACTCACAGTTTTGCCTAAGAACACAGCCATGAATAAAGAATGGTACAAAAACATCCTCAGAGAGCAACTTCTCCCAACCATCCAAGAACAGTTTGGTGATGAACAATGCCTTTTCCAGCATGATGGGGCACCTTGCCACAAGGCAAAAGTGATAACGAAGTGGCTCGGGGAACAAAACATCGACATTTTGGGTCCATGGCCAGGAAACTCCCCAGACCTTAATCCCATTGAGAATTTGTGGTCAATCCTCAAGAGGCGGGTGGACAAACAAAAACCCACAAACTCTGACAAACTCCAAGCACTGATTATGCAAGAATGGGCTGCCATCAGTCAGGATGTGGCCCAGAAGTTGATTGACAGCATGCCAGGGCGAATTGCAGAGGTCTTGAAAAAGAAGGGTCAACACTGCAAATATTGACTCTTTGCATAAACTTCATGTAATTGTCAATAAAAGCCATTGACACTTATGAAATGCTTGTGATTATACTTCAGTAACAGTTAGTAACATCTGACAAAAAGATCTAAAAACACTGAAGCAGTAGACTTTGTGAAAATTAATATTTGTGTCATTCTCAAAACTTTTGGCCACGGCTGTACATGAAAAATCTTTCTTTTTAAAGATTTACATTACATATTCAGGGTAACATTTCTACATCCAGGTTAGAAATGGGGAAAATGGAATTCTGAATTTCATTTAGATAATGTCAGAACTGTATCTTCCACTCCTTTTAAGGGATCTGAGTTATATTCAAAACATTGATTTAATTTATAGAGTTAGTTAATGTGTATTTATAGCATTGGTGTGTGTGTGTTGTATTGGTTTTAATGGTTATAATGGGAATTGTATTGTTTTTAATGGAAGCTGTAATGGTCCCTGTGGGTCTCTACTTGTAATTTGTTGCCTTCTTTTGGTGGCATGTTTTGTCTAATGGATAGCATTAAGGACCAATAATGGTAATGGTAATAGTTTTAATGGTTAGCTGATGGTTTGTAATGGTATTTTTAGTGGAAACTATTAGGATTTCTGTGATGGTTTCTATTGTTTTCTTTCAGCAGAGATTGTCAAATATAATTTGGAATGAAAATTCCAGTGTAAGTCGGTAATTACAGTGTGAATTTTGGCAGTATAGTGTAATTTCAATTAAAAATATATAATATATGAATGTACATACTGACTCTTGCAAGCTAAAAAATAATTTTTAATTAAACAAGTCCATTATTTGTCTTTTTTTAAAATCCCATTCCGCATAATGGTTCCTGACTGCACGTCAAATATGTGCCTGCATGTTTTAGTCTTTAGCACTAGGACGAAAAGACAAGCTCTCACTCTAGCAATTTGTTAAGTTTGATAAAAGCCTGTCCAGTGGTGTTTCTTAATATGTGTTGTTGTGTTCTTAAATACTATCTGCAATAGTGGAAGTTTCTGTATTTGCTTCCCCAGTCCAAAGCCATGAGTTGAAGGCATCTCTAAATTGTTTGTAGTGCGTGAATGGGTGTGTGAGTGTGTGATTGTGCCCTGCGATGGGTTGGCACTCCATCCAGGGTGTCCCCCGCCTTGTGCCCTGAGTCCCCTGGGATAGGCTCCAGGCTCCCCACGAACCTGTGTAGGATAAACTGGAAAATGGATGGATGGAATCCACCTATTGGAATGTTGAGAGGAAACTGGAAAACCCAGAGGAAACCCACATGGGCTGGACTGAAGCTCAGGATTGAACTGAGGATCCTGAACCTGTAAGGAGACGACACTAACTGTTGCGCCACAGTGCTGACCCACGTTCTTATTCACACACAGGTTAGCAATTTGCCAATGAACAATCAGGGAAAAGACCCACAGTATCATTGTGACACTCATGAGCCACAACATAATGGTGGATAAGGCAACTCAAAACTGTAAGGCTACTTTCAAAAGGATGTTTTTGGCATCAATCATACATGTGCTTTAAAAACATGCTTTTACAATCACATTAACTAGAAGCCACTAAAAGCAACTTTGCAGCGCCTCTTAAACTCTTAGAGAAGTGTTCTCTGTTCTCATGTCTCTGAGAATCCATTTTTATAGGGCAGCGTAGCAAAAGCATTCTTCCCGGGAACACGCATCCATTATTTGCAGTCTCAAGATTAATAAACACCCCAAGATAGTTTGGTGATTTTCCAACTCTAACACACTTGTTTTTTTCCAGATAGACATGTTTTAATGTTTATTCTATTAAATAAAACTGACCAGATTCAGCCATTTCTGCTTTTCCTTGTTTATACTGACAATACATGTCTTTGTAAGACACACCATTTAAATCCAAATGAATTATTATATAAATTATTATAACAATCTGGCTGGTCACAATTTATTTTCCTCAGAAAGGAGTGAATTCAGGTATTGTGAATAAACTCTTGTTTATACCATGTGTAGTGTAGTCTTTCTAAATGAGAATGAATTCATTCACATTATTCATTCATTCTTTCATTCATCGTCAGTAACTGCTTTATCCTAGTCCGGGCTGTGGTGGATCTGGAGCCTATCCCTGGAAAGATGAACAGAAGGCGGGAATATATCTTGGACGGGAAGTGAGAGGAAACCAGAGAACCTGGAGGAAACCCATGTGGACACAGAGAGAACCTGCAAAACTTTGCTCAGGCACTAAAGGAGGTTAGGACATTTTGCCACAAAGTTGGAAGCACACAATAGTATAGAATGTCTTTGTATGCTGTAGCTTTACAATTTCACTTCACTGAAACTAAGGAACCCAAACCTGTTCCAGCATGACAATGCCCCTGTGCATAAAGTGAGGACCATGAAGACTTGGTTTGCCAAGGTGGGAGTAGAAGAACTTGAGCAGATGCACGGAGCCCTTACCTGAATCTAACTGAATAGCCACGTTCCAAAATCTAGTGGAAAGCCTTCCCAGAAGAGTGGAGGTTATTATAGCAGCAAAGGGGGACTATATCTGGAATGGGATGTTCAACATGCACTCATGGGTGTGACGGTCAGGTGTCCACAAACCTTTGGCAAGATAGTGTAATCCTGTACGGACTGAGCACTAATTAAAAATTTATAGAACAGGTGAATGAAAATCTCACATATGGCAGCAACTTTTCCATCTCAGCCAAGCAAACAAAATTGGTTTTGTGGTAGTGTCAGTGCCTCAGAGCTCCAAGGTTTGGAGATCAATCCCGAGCTCAGGTTATTGTCTGTCTGGAGTTGTGCATTTCTCACTGTGGGTTTTCTCTGGGTTCTCCAGTTTCCTCCCACCTCTCAAAAACATGCTGGTAGGTGGATCATCTATTCTAAATTACCCCTAGGTGTGATGGACTTACATCCTACCCGTTTTATGTTGTGGATACTTGCTACTAAAGTAAGATAATTTCTTGGCTTTATCTAGTATGTAACTTGCTGCTAATGCTCTAGCTACAGTTACTTTTCAAATTGAGGATCATCATGGTAACTGGTAAAACAAAATAGACAATGAATATAGTTGTGCAGTTTTCTTGTGGAGGAAAAAGGAGCAATAAGGTGACAACAACAAATTGCTAAGGTTTCAGCAATAATGTGTAAAAACACTGTGGAGCTAAATATACAGTACATGTCTAAATTTCCCTTCATTTAAATGACCGTGGTGTCAGAGTTTGTCAGCATATAATTATGTTTATGGCCATGTGTCCATCCATTAAAAAATAAAATAAAATACTTAATAAAAAGGGGGCACGGTGGCTTAGTGGTTAGCACATTTGCCTCGCACCTTGGGGGTTGGGGGTTTGGGGTTTGAATCCCTGTGTTCATGGAGCTTGCATGTTCATCCCATGCTTCGGGGGTTCCTCCGGGTACTATGGTTTCCTCACCCAGTCCAAAGACGTGTTGTAGGCTGATTGGCATTTCCAAAATTGTCCGTAGTATGTGAACATGTGTGGCATCCCATCCAGGATGTCCCCAGCCTTGTGCCCCGAGTTCCCTGGGATAGGCTCCAGGCTCCCCCCGTGATGGAAAATGGATGCATGAATACTTTTTTTAAAAAAAAGCTGAAGACACACTGAATATAACAAAATAGTGTGGTTAAAGCAGGTAGCATTTGGTAGAGACTGACGTCTTTAATTAGACTTCTAAAAATGTGACACTTTTGCATTCTTTAAATGTTTCATACATTTGCTTTTGAGTTCCATCTAAGCATGTTATTTGTCAAAAACAAACTGAAAAATACAGTCTGTATTATCTTCTCCCTGTACACAAAGAGGTCTGTTTACAACAAGCATGGCAGATTTGATTTGATTTGTACCCAATTTGATTTGTACCCAATTTGATTTGTACCCATTGTTTATTTAATTATTAATTTTGTATTTGTGGTTGTTAGTGTTGTATCATTTATTGTAATTTATTTTTCAGAGAAATTGGACAATTTATACTGTAGGAAACACCTGTGTATCCTTGCTCTAGAAGCCTCCTATCTCTTTTATCCTTGATTCCTTTAACTGCATTTTAAAAATGGGTACTTCCATTAAGTGAAACACAATCAGAAACATTTTAGGGAAAAATAGGAAAAATAAAAAGCTTACAATAAACTGGTTGCATAAGTGTGCACACACTTTTATAACTGGGGATGGGGCTGTGTTCAGAATTAACCAATCACATTCAATCTTACGTTCAAAAGTAATTACCATACAGCTGCCATCAATGAAATTATTCTGATTAACCCCAAATAAATCTTCTTGGTTTCATCTAAATGCTGAAGTCATAGTCTACAAAGAGCTTGCAAAGCATGCATGGTGTATCACTTGTTGAACGGTTTCAATCATGGAACACCATGAAGAAACAACAAATAGAGAAAATGGAGCACCCCAGTGACATCACCAAGAACAGGACATCCCTCTAAAATGTATAAAAGTTAAAGACACAAACTTACCAGGGAGGCTGCCAAGAGACCTACAGCAACATTAAAGGAGCTGTAGGAATATCTAATTACTCTGCATGTGATAACAATCTCTCATATTCTTCACATGTCTGGGCTCTGGGGTAGGGTAGCTAGATGGGAGCCCTTTCTCACAAAAAACATCCAAGCCAAACTAAATCACCCCAAACCATGTGGCAAAATGTGTTATGGTCTGATGACACCAATTCTAAAAGGTATAATAATTCCATAATTTGAGAAGGTGCAAAAAAAGCACATCACCAAAAGAACACCTGTAACACACTTCAAAGATGGCCAAGGAGGAGGTGGGAACCGGCTGAACATAAACGTAATGTTTAATAATAAACAGAGCTCAAACATAACAAAAACATACAAACGTAATTCAAACATAAAGCACACGTGCATCTCTCTCTCCCCCTCTGGCTTTTCCAGCCACTCCTTTATCACTCTCTCCCACTGATTAGACAACTCAGTGCCAGGTGTGCATTCCCACAGCCTGGCCCCTCCCTCCTCCTTGTCAAAACACCATACTCACAGTGAAGCATGGTGGTGGCAGCATCCTGCTTTAGGGCTGCTTTTCTTCAGCCAGAACTGGGGCTTTTATCAAGGTGGAGGGAATCATTAATAGCTACAAATACCAGTTGATTTTAATGCAAAACTTTCAGGTGTCTGCTAGTAAGCTGAAGATGAAAAGGAATTTCACCTTTCAGCACGTCAATGACCCAAAGCATACATCCAAATCAACAAAGGATTGGCTTAACCAAAAGAAGATCAATGTTTTTAAATGAGCTAGCCAGAGCCCAGACCTGAATCCAACTAAAAATCTGTGGGGTGACCAGAAGCAGGCTGTGTACCGGAGATGCCCTTACAATTTGATAGATCTAGAATGTTTTTGCAAGAAAGAGTGGGAAAATATTGCCAAGTCAAAATGTGCCACACTGATAGACTCTTACCCAAAAAGACTGAGTGGTGTAATAAAATCAAAAGTTGAAATGTTTCTGATGAAATGTTTTTCACTTACTTTTTTTTCATTGTAATTTCACATTGAGGGTGGAAAAAATTCTGACATGATTTATCTTAGTTTCCTTTATATATCTATATCTATCTATCTATCTATCTATCTATCTCTCTATCTCTCTATCTCTCTCTCTCTATATATATATATATATATATATATATATATATATATATATACACACACACACACACACACACACACACACACACACACACACTGTGTATGTGTGTGTGTGTGTGTGTGTGTATATATATATATATAAAAAAAATGCTATTTTAACAGATGTGTGTAGACTTTCTATATCCACTGTAAGATCAAGGAGGCATCACTCACAGCAAGAGTATTCAACTACAATTTGTAAAGGTCAGGTTAAAAAAAAAAAATCCTTGCTTATAACGGTCTGAATAAGAAACTAACATGACTTAATGGTGACTTAATAGTTACCTTTTAATCCTTAACCATTAATGATTAGTTTATGACTATAAATAAGGCCATTTGAAGTGGTTTTGTTTTGTTTTGTTTTGTAGTGGCGCTTCACATTTTGACTAACACCACAGACTCAACAGACGAGATGTGCTCTGAATTTGAAGCGAGGGCAATAAACACGCACTTCCCTGCCCATTCCAGTCAGTTTGCTAGTCAAACAAGAAAGGGTAAATAAAATGAAAAATTTATGAAAATCTGTGAAAACTCTCCCCTTTCTGACTGTCCCTAGCCCTGTAGCTAGACTCTGGTCTGATGAGCTGCCTTCAGTTAAATAATTGACATAAATGCAGAGAATTGGACAGGATTGGTTTATGATTATAAAATTATAGTCTCATACTTTATCGTCTCTGCTACAGTATTTTTTTTTTTTTTTCAAATATTTTGAATTTTGGGATTTTGCCTTGCACCTAGTGTTACCAAGATAGACACCATACACAGTGTCTACTGTGTAATACTGGTCTGGATATATCAGTTAGTCCACTAAAGATGGATGAATTACATATTTATTAATTTATATACATTAATTCATTAAAAAAAAATTAACATGAAAAAGCAGTGGCTTGAATTTTATGGAATCAAATTTGTGACAAAAGTTACATTCAGTACTTTTGTCACAAATTTGATTCCGTAAAATTCAAGCCACTGCTTTTTCATTGAAATGTCATGATTCATCACTGAATATCACTTTCATCCAATAATCCACACTCCATGATCGCTTCTGTTTAGCCCACTGTAACCTTGTTTTCTTCTTTTTAGGTGTTACTGCTGCTTTTCTTTTTGCTTTTCTATATGTAAATCCCATTTCATTCATCCGATTTCTCACAGTTCTGTCACAAACATTGACTCCTGTTTCCACCCATTTGTTTTTCATTTGTTTTGTTGTGCATTTTCTATTTTCTAGCCATATTGCTTTGAGTTTTCTATCCTGATGCTTTGACGTCTTCCTTGGTCGACCCGTATGTTTTCCTTTTATAACCTTCCCATTTTGTTTATACTTGCACCAAATTTTAGACACAGCTGACTGGGAACAACCAACATCCTTTGCCACACTCCGTGTTGGATTTCCTTCTTGAAGGAGTTGTATAATCCTTTCCATTGTTTCAATTGACAACTCTCTCGTTAGGGCCATGCTTCCTTTCAAAAAGTCCAAGGTTAAGGTTGAAGTAAAAAAAGCCGGGTGAACATCCTCCAAGTGTGGTGATTCCATTTTGCCAGGGGTTGCATGTTCCACAGAGCGATTAAAGCTCATCTCCTTGAGACGTTCGCTAAACATGCATTTTTATGCGTATTTGAAAATTGTTCAGAAATATACTCATCAGACCAAATTTCAGTGAGCCATTTTATCTCGTCTTTGGTCCAAGTTAAACCGCGATTCATGTTGCGAGCCATTAGTAAAACAAACACGATTTTTACATAACGCAGTTCCCATCATGCATTGCTATACAGGTTGGTTCGTTGGGTCGGATTGCCTTCTCGCCACAACCGAACCGCTCCAGAGTTCATTTGCAATCGCCCCTGATTGTTTTGGTGCGGATCCGAGTGCGGTTGCCGTGTTCATATATGTCTAAACAAAACAAACCAAGGGAGAAAACGAACCAGGTTCCGAAACAAACGCTCCAAATGAACCAGGTGTGAAAACGCCCTTAGAAAACTGTTAACAAAGGATGCTGTTTATTTGAAGACCATGGCTGCGTCCGAAATGTACGTACTGAAACATGGCTGCGTACGGTGACTGTATGTACTGAATTCGATGCAGTACCTAATGCAGTACATACTAATCAGTATGTGTGTGTATTATGAGTACAATCCCGGACATACTACATCCGCCATGTTAGCATTACCATGTGACCTTTGACGTCATCATAAACACAAAAATCTTAGCCAAGTTAACAATTTATTCAGGTACTGTTAAACAAGTCCTGTTTAACCAAGGTTTAATACTTAAAAAGAGCCTACGCTCTCTTCCACGATTTTTTTTTTTCTGAGCTCGTCCGCACCAGTCCTGTTGCCAGGGGCGATTCTACGATTTTCATTTTAGGGAGGCTCAGCCCCCATTGACGGTATGATTAATTAATTAATTAATTAAATAAAGATAGATAGATAGATAGTTAGATAATTAAGTAAGTATATATATATATATATATATATATATATATATATATATATATATATATATATATATATATATATATATATATATTGTTTGACTACTAGGGTAGGGTTGTATACTAACCTTATTGCAATCCACTATTCAGTCCACTATACCCACACATTAGGGTGCAATGACTGCAATCACTCTTGGGAACTCAGTGGTACTGTGTGTGAGAGGCTGTCCATGTTCTATTCTCACCTGACTGCTGCTCATTTGCAGACCTACTCCCATGCGACAGGAGAAAATGTCGTATATCCATCTACAATGAAATTATAACATTTTGCCCGTGTTATCTAGTTCATTTTAGCTTTTTAGCCACATGAACAATACAACTGGTTCTACATCAAGTCAACCCCTGAAAATTGATTTCATTTCAAATCATTTTAACTAACCAGCTAATATTCATTAATATTCATTAAGAATATAGACAAATCTTGTATTAATGTAATTGTCTAGACTGGCAATATGTTTAATCTGTTCTATATTAAATCATTTTTATTTCTATTTATTTAAAAAATAACAACATGAATCTATCAATTTGCCACTTCTATAATTCAGTGACATCAAAAATCACAAATTCCTTTACTCTAAGGCTAATAAATGTACGTCACAATCCACTCCTGGGTCATTATTTAATACAAAACTATATTTAATAATACAAAACAAAACAACTCCACACGATGTTTCTCTCTCTGTCATTCACTCTGATATGCCGTTTAAATGAGTGCATTGACTGAGTGCTATCTGACACTGATGTGTGTCTTTAATCATTACTGTGCATGGTAATGTAATGCCACAATCCACAATAATATGTTTTAAATTAAAAATTTAATTTTCAAATGAAAATAGCATCAATAGATCGTTTTCTAAAGTATGCGTTAATCCCTCCATTTTCGTTGGAAGAAATCAACTATAGTGTGATGAGGGGTGGACGCAGCGAAAACTTATTACAGTGGATGGGAAACCGTCCTGTATTGTTCCAGCAACATTATGTAAACTGTATTTATGACAAAGAACTGCACAGATGCAGATGTCATGACAATCTATCAATAAATGCACAGCTTGTCCTCCGCTTCTGACGGTTGCTCTGCTCGGCGCCGCTGTGGATTGAAGAACACGCTGAATCAATACAGACTAAAAGTTGTGGCGTAGACGAAGCCTGTCGCCATTTTCATACGAGTTTTAAAGGAGACTGAAGTGATCACGAATTAGCGTAAAGATTACGGAATTAATCAGAAATTTTTTTAAGGGGGCTGGGCAGCAGTTTAGGGGGGCTTGAAGCCCCCCTAAAAAGGGCCTAGTGACACCCATGCCTGTTGCATTAAGGGATTGTTTGACTCGCGTAGTGTCCATCGGTTGCACACTGCAAAATCTCGCCAGAAGCAGTACGCCATCCAGGTATTTCTTGCCTACTGAGAATTCGGACATACTACCCCTCTGGCGTACTGCTTTTCACCTACTGTGTAGTAGGCAAGTATGCGGTTTAGGACGCAGCCCATGTCAAATGTTTGCCATTGAGTTCACTGTTTTCAGTGTGAGAGTGTTTTTCTTCTTTCTCAGTGTATATTTTTGTTCGTTTCTTGAAAGGTTAAGTTCAATACTTTTGGCACACATTTAATCTCATAGCATTTGAAGACGTTCTCTACACCTGACTCCACTGAGCGCACGTGGTCACTATGAGCAAAGGGTGCGAAATCGGGCCGGCGCTAGGACCGCGGCGTCCTGCTATAGTAGCAGCAGCCCTGCAGAACCAGAGCCGTTTGGGAGGCGTAGTGGAGCAAAGGCAAAAGGGGAGCGGGGTAAATGAAAACACTTTACCTGGCCTTTTTCCGTGGGATTTAGCAGCCAGCGAAAATCGTCTGACGCCACCCAGGGCAATGTTCCGGAGGCATTTTTGATCTGTCGTCGAGGTAAGGTGCCATTTTGCTTGTTTTCGCGGCGACGCGGCGGACAGTTGAGCTGAAAGAGAAGGTCTCATCGTGTTATATAGGATGCAGTTATTCTCTCTCAGGCTGCTCCTGTCTAGGCCTTTTTTCTACTGCTTATATTCGTGTATATTAAGCATAAATAAAGAGACACGTTATTTATATGGGGCGTGAACACAATTTGGTATATGTTAAGAAAAACCTGTACGTGTGTAAACAGGAACTGTGTGTGTGTGTGTGTGTGTGTGTGTCCGCGAAGCTAAACCCAACCCGAGTGCTTTATTGATCTGTCAGTTCTCTACATTGTGTCCTCTCGCGCTCGCGCTGGCCGCCGCGTGGACGGTTTAAGGCCTACTACTTTTTGTTCACCCACAGCTCTTAGCTTGTCCGACTCCATTTTCTTAAAAACTCTCAAATTTCTGTCAGATAGTTTTCTGAAAAAGTTACTAAGCTCATTTTTATTTGGCTATCTACTGTTTTTTTTTCTTGTTGGGCCGCTCGGGCACACCCGTGAGAAGTAGTGGTTATTTAAATTGATTTATTCTCCATCTCTCTCTCTCTCTCTCTCTCTCTCTCTCTCTCTCTCTCTCAAACGGCTACATGTTTATGTGTAGTGCAGTAGATATTATTATTATTATTATTATTATTATTATTATTTACACATACCTAGTGCTCTTAAATAGGGGAGTTGGATGCATTTGGAAATAGTCATGTTACTTTTTGAACCTGGTCTGTTTTGATTGTAGGAGAACAGCAGCAGGAAGAACAATCCAAGCACAAGCTTTCTTGAGCTTACTTAGCTTACTGTAGATTTTTTATTTATTTATTCTATTTATTTATTTATTTATTTTACTTGGTTGTTGTTATTATTCTGTTCTTCTACAGCTCCATGATATCCCTCCAAAGTCTCTTTGAAACTCATGAGACCTTAATGGAGGCTGTTGTTTTTTCCATTAAGAAGGAAGAAAAAAAAAAAAAACCCAACAAAGTCATTTCTGCCTTGAAGATGCTGAGACGTTTTCCCTCCTGCACCCTCCACTCTTTCTTCATGCCCATTAATATGTGAAAGGTCTCCAAGTTCCTCTGGGTCCTGTTGACGCAAATGTGCCGTCAGTGACATGCAGAATCCCAGGAATGTTGCCTGAAATCTGCTCACGCACACAGTCGAGGTTATTGTGTGTGTTGGTGCTGGGTAGGGTAGGCATGCCTCAGGAATCAGGCCTGAACATCAGCGAGGGACAAGAAAGCTGCCGCTTCTGGCCTTGTCATATGACTGACCTTCCATCACTTTGGATATTTATTTATTTATTTATTTTTTAGGGTCTTGGAGGAACATCTTACAACTGTTCAAGCCTTTATACGGTAGACTTTTCAGCCCGGATTTGCTGTCGCACGTCTCCGGTCGTGAGTTGACATTGGTGGTCTTGAGACGCATGACGTGGCGACTGATTTCGCACCATTGAGACCAAAGACAGCGTAGGATTAGACCAAATTCACGGGATAGCTATCTAACATGGATAAGTCACATTATCCTTATTACCTACATCTCACTTTGAAGAATGTTTGTTTTTTAGCCCCCCCCGCCCCCCTTTTTTTTTTCTTTTTTTTTTTTTTTGCGCTTGGGTCTGGATCACACTATTATTTTCTTTAATCGCAGGTCTATCGTAAGCGGCTCTTCATCATATAATCTAACATGGAGAACACATTATTGAATGGTCTGTTATAGAATTCGACCAAGGTTTTATAGAAATAATTTTATACAGTGTGACGAGTAATAATCTTAGAAGATTACTGAAATGGCATTGCTCCCTGTTAGACATGATGATGTCATGATGATGATTCGCAGTCGGACCCTGTTCCTTAGGACTGAAACGCCTAAATGTAACTCGGCTAATTATGTGCTCCACTAGCCTTTTTTTTTTTGGTTGTAAACATGTCCAATGATGGCGTACATAATGGCCTGACCTCCTCCTACCACGTGTGAGCTGCTCTGAGAGTTTATGGAAAATGGAATAAATTGTTTTATTGCCAAAACCAGACATTCCCTGCAAGCTCGAGCGTGCACAGGCTTATTATACTTACACTTACATCTTTAGAACCCTGTACCCTCTGGGTTCATGTCACGTCTGCTCATCGTGAAATATTGGAGTGATGCCTCCTTAGAATCATGTCATGTTTCATTTAAATTAGGGATAGTCCAGTGTGTTTGTTCTCCAGACTGTATTTTATTTTGGGGGAATTCCCTACTCATTCTTGCTACCTTCTATTTATACGCACAACTTTTTCAGTGCAGAGATTCTGTACTTCTGATGTGTATGATGGGTTGTTTTTTGTGTTATTTTTGTCATTGTCTTTGTCATTTCACTACAGAGTATATGCATCTCTGCCCCCAAACTGGATAATTATGTTGTAATGGCAGAGCTTGATTCACCATTCCATGTGGTGGTTGATCCCAAGCAGAGGAACCTAGAATGAAAACCTAATCCAGTTTTCCTCCAGACAGTTTTTATGGTTTCCCTAATGTGCTCCACTTGATTCGCATTTGATTAAGTGTGTAAGCCGTAACTTCAAGGAAACCTTCACCCTGATACACATTAAACACTTTTAAAAGATTTGTGACGTGCATAGCAGTTATGAAGACAATTCATTGGTAGTTGCTGTAATTTCATTATACCTGTGAGAAGTCGCACTGATGTCCCATAGAGACATTTCTAGCACAATTACAATGGCAGGGAAAAACTTGAAATGATCTCCAACATAAGTGATAACAGCCAGGGTTTACTGTTGGCTCAAAAAAAACCAAAAAAACAAAAGAGAAAGAGCTTCTTTTCTCACTCGCCGTTTTCTGGCGATGTTCAGTATCATCCATCCATTTTCTATCTATTTTCTGTACCGCTTATCCTACACAGGGCTGCGGGGAGCCTGGAGCCCATACCAGGGGACTCGGGGCACGAGGTGGGTGGACACCCTGGACAGGGTGCCAACCCATCGCAGGGAACAATCGCACACACGCTCGCACATTACAGGCAATTTGGAAATGCCAATCAGCCTACAGCGCATGTCTTTGGACTGGGGGAGGAAGCACAAGGAGACTGTGCAAACTCCAAGCACACAGGGAGGAGGCGGGACTCAAACCCCCGACCCTGGAGGTGCGAGGCAAACTCATTAACATATTAATGAGAAATCTATTGTAGAAGTAGTGGAGGCAACAGACATTGGACTCGAAGTACCAGACTGCACTGCAGCTATACAAGGCACGACAGAGAGAAGATGACGAGCATTGATAATGGAGTTAGCACGAAAGTAGAAGCTTTGGAAGCTGATCTGTTTGAGCAGAGTACAGAAGAAGAAGTGAGAGAGCTGGACAGACTAAAGGATTAAAGCGCTGCTGCATCACTCTCTTTATGTAGAGATGACGTGAGACCCAAGTCCCACAGTAGTTGAATGGAATTGTGGGGAAACTTAACCAACGTGAACGTAGACCATGTTGATGGGAAATTTTATTATTTTTTAAAAATTATTTCATTACAGAATAAATCCTGGATGCCATACTTCTAAAGATTCTTATACAAAGTTTGTTCAGAGTGGATTTTTCCATGAATACACTGTAGTCGTAGCGCTATTATTACTCCAGTGTTTCCCCTGATACGATGCATCTGTCGCTACTTCAGCACTTTGCAGTTGTGATGACTCATTTTTGCCTTAAAAGTTCTTCCACGTTGTAGTGGTAGTGTAAAAAAAAAAAAAAAAAACTGTTCCACCAGGACGTGGTCAAGTCTGAGCCATGAGGCACTGATTTACATTGAATGGGGCCGAGCTGGAATGATGAATGATTAGAGAGAGAAAGAGAGAGTGAGAGTGTCTGTGAGTGGGTGGAGGCCTCAAAGCTGCCGTAGACCATGTGACCCCGAGTCAGGGTATTGAGTTCATTCAGTTGCTGCTGGCCAGCTGCCAGCTATGCAGGCATTTAGCTGCTGGTAATGCAGAGTCTGCTGTGTTTAACGGTAGCACAGTGTTTGGGTTTCAGCCCATCATACACCGCTGTTACTTTCTCTTTCCATTTCTGTCCATTTCCCTCAGCTAAACGCTGTGTTCTCAGTACAAACTACCTTACTCTGAGCGCTTCTGTAGTTATATATATCTTTAGCCTGGCAGTAGAGAAGCTGTGGGTGTATCCCAAACCCTAGTGTTTTGACAGAAAAGTGGGGGGGGGGATGAAATTCATGCAGTCACATTTTTCAGCCTGTTCAGTATCTAATTAAAGGGGTCACATGATGCTTTTTAAACGTTTTTAAAAGTTCATTGTCTTGTTTATTGGGTGTAATAGAATAGGCTAACATGCTTTGATGCTTAAAAACCACATTATGTTTCACATTCTGTACATTATTGCAGCACCTCTATTCCCAGGCTGCCGGAGACGCGCCGATTGAGTTCCCGTTTCTCCGAAGCCCCTCCTTCTGAGAGTCCCAGTGTGCTCTGATTGGCCAGCTGATCCATTGCGTTGTGATTGGCCAGAAACCTCGAGCGTGTGTCGGAAATGTTAATACCTCTTAGCATAATGGCGAGCTTCAGCTTCCAAGGTTTCTAAAGCAATTCTAAGCTCCTAAGCAACACAGTCAATGATGTCGTCGGTTTTAGCGTATCAGTTTGAGCCCGAGCCAGATTCAGAAAATGCGGATGATCAAGCAGATCAGTCGGAACCAACTTTGCAAGCGCGACTTGAGCAGAACGTTTCACAGTGGTAAGTTTTTGTTTTTCATTTTGTAACTCTCTTAACTTTCAGATATGATGTTATAACGGTTTAATTTGGCTTATGAAATCGACAGAGAGAAAGACACAAAGCACTGTGCCACGGGAATGTGCATTACTCTCCACCTTTATAAGTAAAAATTCCCACAGCTGAATGTCAAAACTACTTCAACACTATAACTTTAGCTAGCACGTTAGCAGAGGTCTACAGCTGAGCCCTGGGCCACAACACAAAACTCCAAACAGTCAATAGCAGATACTTCATAAAATGATCAGACATACTTACAGGTTCTGCTTCAGAAGCGCAAGATTGTCCGAGCAAAGCGGGAATCGCCCCATTTTTGAGGAGTAGCCTTCGTGTATAGCCTGCATTGTACTCTCCCAGGTTCAGGAAGCTGCCCTCCGTAAAATGCGCTGTGCACAAGCAAACTTTTGGGTTGTACTGCTCAGGAACTGCGTTATAAATAAAAGTTAACCACTGATTCCTAATTTCGTCCGTTTTCGGAACGCCAAGCAAAGGGGTTTTGCTTTCGCATCGAACCGCACCACGTCTCCACGACATGCCGCCAGCACAATTCACTGAAGCCTCGCCTTCCTTCTTCTCCCCTGCCTTTGGGCAGTATTATGCTAATATTTCAAATAGTGACGTAGACATTTGCGGGAGTAATATCTGGACTTCGAACGATGCGTTTCGGGCAGGTCTGGAGCAGTGCTCTCTGTTAGATTAAATCCATTTGTGGGAGACTATGAGCTTTGTAACTTTGCAGACCTTATACATGCACAAACAGATACATTACACACTTAAAAAAAAAAAAAGGAAAACGTTAAAAAGCATCATATGACTCCTTTTAATAACGTCCTAGCTAAGCACCCGAATGATAAATAAATATGATTTCTAGCTATTTGCAGATAATTTTATGTTTTTTGTTTATCAATTATGCAAATATAAACACGGTGGCCCAAAAGTCTCCATACATAGGGGACTACGTATATACGCCAGCACCACATCGGTTATGCCTTCGTCAGAGGACGTCCACGTCTCGGTTGGTCCGCAACACTTCCAGTCTTTTTGAACTTGTTAATAAGTTTGGCAACAATGTCGTGGGTGATGTGCTCATGGGCCATGTTTCCTGTTCAAGTCCATCGCTACTTTGCTACAGGTTCCCGATCCAACCATGAGACTGATTTAAATATGTTCTTCTATAGCTTAAAGTCTATGTGAAACTTGGATATTTAATATAAACTAAGTATGAAAAATTTTTGGAAGACATTTTGCTAAAGTGTTAATTTCTCCTATGTGTGGAGAATTTTGGGACACCCTGTATTTTCCACCTGCATTTGATTGCCTACGTTTATTTATGATAATGCCAGAGACTAGAAGCAGGGTGCTGTAGTGTTGTTCCATGTAAATGTCTTTGCTTGAAGTATTTTTGTAATAACTTGCATGGCTGTATTTGAGGATGGACGAGGTTTATTGATGCACGCTGTCTCAGTTCACCACAACTGTTATACATTAATCCAGTAACCGTCCATTCAAGCTGACTTGGTTGTTCACAGCAGAATATCGAAGACCAGTCATTTTCTGCAGGCTTGTGAGATTTTCTTACGGTTAGAGCTACTGATCTCAATCCAGGACTGCCCGTATCCACCTCTGCATCCTACCCGTGTCCATTTCCCATCAGTATCCATGAAGGGTTGAGAGGTGGTGACTAGTGGTGAGACTTTTCACTTGATTAATTCATTACTTACGTAACCACTTTTTCTTTGACACAGAATTAAAATAGTCCTGCTAAGCAGTTTCATATTGTTTACGTTATATTGGCCTGTGTGTGTGGTGCTTTTGAGGAAATAGCGAGTTGTAGGTGGTGATGGACACACCCAAACAAAGCCAAGTGTGGCAGTACTTTCACTGAAGTGAAGTTGAATGTCGAGTGGAAACTTGCAGACAATGCTAAATCGCAACAACAACAGGAGTCACCCCTGGTCTGTGGCTGAACTAAGTCTATTTTACAACAACAAGCAAAGAACATTAATCATGAACAGGAAATCAACTGGGATTTGGACTAAAATATGTTGAGATGGTGGTAATAAAATTATAATGGGGAGTGTAAGAAACAGGAAATCTAACTAAGTAGCAGTGACAAGAAAACATTACTGCTGATGGATAATGATAAATCCAAAACATTACATTTATGTTAAAAGATCACAATTCTACCATAAAACGAATGTTTCAGATTTATGGTAGAGAAACCTTCTAGAAAGAGAAACTTTGGCAGTCAGCTACACTTTAACTGCAGGTTACTGTACTGTCTGTTAAAAGTGATTCTGACTAGTTTTTTGGTTGGTGATTGTAGGTTTAAAAAAAAAAAAAAAAAAAAAAAAATTATGCACGTCTAACAGTCGGCAAGTCCCCGCATAAAAAGTGTGATAAAACAGTGTTAAACTCAAGCGCTTAGATTAAAAAAAAATTTTAAAATGGATACAAAAAATGAAACTGAGTGCATGTTCGTTGAGGAGGCTGTTATCAGTGTGAAGAATCTGTGCAGCAAGTGCAAATGAAGTGTCCACACAGCTCCTTAAAATGAAGTTGAGCTTACGCTAATGTGTTGATAAAATGAATATTACAAGCCAAAGCTGTCAGAATCCGGTGGTGGTGATGACGCTGGCCATGACGCTGCACAACCCCATTGAACACAAAGGCCTTGATGGACTCATGGTGTGTTAGGAGACGGGGAATCGCCAGTCAGTCTCTAGGACACTTCTACAGGGTGTCCCAAAAGTCTCCATGCAATTTTTTAATTTTTTTTTTTTAAACAAAATGTCATATTTAGTGGAGGGCACTGTATAATATAAACTAATATTGGCACCCTTGGTAAATATGAGCAAAGAAGGCTGTGAGAAAAAAAAAAATCTTTAAACAATAACCTTTTGATCTTTTGTTAAAAAAATTCACAAAAATACTCGGCTCTCATGGAGATCAAACAATTGCAAACAAAACACAGGTTTATCCCTAAAAAAATCCCCTTTGTTAAATATAGGTATGTAACAATTATTGGCAGCCTTTTAGTCAATACTTTGTGCTACCTCCCTTTGCCAAGATAACAGCTCTGAGTCTTCTCCTATAATGCCTGATGAGGTTGGAGAAGGGATCTGAGATCATTCCTCCATACAGACTCTCTCCAGATCCTTCAAATTTCGAGGTCCATGCTGGTGGACTCTCCTCTTCAGTTCACCCCATAGGTTTTCTATGGGTTTCAAGTCAGGGGACTGGGATGGCCATGGCAGGACCTTGGTTTTGTGGTCAGTAAACCATTTTGTGTTGATTTCGATGTACGTTTTGGATCATTGTCCTGCTAGAAGATCCAACCACGGCCCATTTGAAGCTCTCTGGCAGAGGCAGTCAGGTTTTCATTTAATATCTGTTGATATTTGAGTCCATGATGCCATGTATCCTAACAAAATGTCCAGGTCCTCTTGCAGAAAAACAGCCCCAAAACATTAAAGAGCCACCACCATATTTAACCGTGGGCATGAGGTACTTTTGCATATGGCTTCCTCTCTGTGTTCCAAACCCACCTCTGGTGTTTATTGCCAAAAAGCTCTGTTTTGGTTTCATCTGACCATAGAACCTGATCCCGTTTGAAGTTCCACTAGTGTCTGGAGACTGAAGACGCTTGAGTTTGTTTTTGGATGAGAGTAAAGGCTTTTTTCTTGAAACCCTTCCAAACAACTTCTGGTGATGTAGGTGACTGGATTGTAGTTCTGGAGACTTTCAAGTTAGTTGTGTCTTAGACCCCAAGACACAACTAACATCTGCAATTCTCCAGCTGTGATCCTTGGCCATTTGAACCATCCAACAAAACACTTTTTAAAGCCTGTGGGAAAAGGCATGAATGATTGCTTTTATTCAGACAATACCACAGTGTCTACTTAAAGGTAATTTTATTTGAAAATTAATTTTCCAAGGGCAGCACCATATTGACAATTTTGTGACGTTAGTTATACCCATCCCTTCTTTCTGTGTGAGTCATTAGCACAGGAGTTCAATCTAACAGGTAAACGTTACACCAATGGACTTCTAACATTAGCCTAAGGCCTCAGGTCAGTGGCTTTCACTGTAGGATTATTTAAAATATTCAGTAGGCTAAACAACATCATCTTCATTATCATTGTGAAGATATTTTATGGACAAAGTGGAGCTGCTGATTAAGGACAGTGATATGTGCAGAAAAAATGACCTCAATTGAATGCTAAATAAGAACGTAGACTGTATGTATGACTGCAATCCATTCTTAAGTTAAACATTCTTATATATACATTTATATGTATATTTTATATAATAAAATCTTCTTAAAAATCTATGTCAAAAGTGTTTGAATGCTGTTGAAGTAGGAAATGATTGTCAAAAATGAAACCACCTTCAGCAGCTGCGAGAGCTGTTTATCAAGCCGTTTAGGCAAACCAATGACTGAATGGGATATGTGTGAACATAGGGTTGGTCGATATATCGAGATCATGATAAACGATCACACGATACACTTTTCACTGAGATATCGTGGGTATGGTGATATATTTTGTAAGTTTTTAATAATTACAAAATCGAATGGTACTGAATGGATGCCGTTGATTTGACGTCATTTTTTAAAAACTTAATCATCTTTGTAGGTACTAAAGAATCATCAAACTCAGTTTAAGTTTTTTTTTTTGCTTTTTTACTACTGTTTTGTAGACAGTTTATTAGCTAAATTATATAGTGTATATGCATTGTGTATCGTAGAAATGTTCTCAAGTATCGTGATATGATATTTTTGTCATATCGCCCAGCCCTAGGCGAACAACAGAACAGGAGTTTAAATGTCTCCGAGTCCCTCCAATCTCAGCCAGGTAGCAACCAGTAGGTCAGTCAGTCATGACACAGAGCTCTAAAATCTTTACCTGACAATCCCTTCAGGATTTTGCGATCGTAGAGATTCAGAGGAGCTTGCAATTTTTCAAAATTACTGCAGATTTAGGCCAAGACCTGTCATGTGACATCATCACAACGCGCATTCAGCCAAAGCCTGAATGCCTTTTTGATTCACGTGCGACGAACATGACTACAGCTGAAAGGTCTCATTTATCAACAAACATCACTGTGAAAGACCGTGCAATTGCAGTTTTGCCAATTCAGGTAGTTTTCTGCAAAAAAAAAAAAAAAAAAAAGCACAAAAAACTCTGCAAATTGCATCACAAATTTCGGAAAAAGTCGCAGCAAAATCAAGCATTTTTGGCCGCAACAATCGCACATAAAAAAAAAACAACTCTGTGAAATTCTGTATGGGCTGATTAAAATACTTATGTAATGTGTACGTTGTAGTTTTACCAATTAATAAATAATGCTGTGCCTTACCACTTTTAGAAAATGTTCGATTCGGCATCTGAAGTTACACTTCAGGTAATAGCTCTCAGCGCGCACGATACTGGCTTGAAGCAGGGGCGTGTCCATGACCTATGTGGGTGGAGCATATCTACTGCACATGCTCTGCCTCCAAGCTCAAATATGGCAACTTGCAGTTCGACCAAAAAAAGGCTCCAAATCCACACAATTGGACCCATTAATCAAGGTGGATACGAGTGGGTTTATGCACGAATCGTTTGTACGAGTGCTTACACAAGAAATTCGGTATCAGTGAAAATCCCGTCGATTCGGAAAAACGTTCATATCCTACTCACGCTCCTGAGTGTGTGTTAATTTAAGCAGAAGATTAACTAACGTAAACCTTGACTTCAAATCATATGATTTGCAAGGGTTACTGTACTTTTATATATGGAATATACTGTTGTTTGAATTGCATATTTTTTATTAACTATTGTTTTTTGATAGCTATCGGTTGTTGAAGAGTACCATCGAGAACATTTTGTGAAAACCGGGCGTTTTATATTATTAGTAATGATTAACGAATATAAAAAAAACAAACAAACAATAAAACAAACCCGAAAATGAAGACAAATAAAACTTATGACAAAAGAAATGGTGCCGTATAAATGGAGGATGGGCCGGTATGTCTATTTATTAGCTACATATTGTTAAGCATTTTTATTGACGTCACAGTGAGTCCACTTCTGTTTTTCAGGCTTTACCCTGATCGATCATTTCGTGCTCACAGCTGTCTTTTATGGAGTTTTATGGCCGTCACTGCATGGAAATGAGCTGTGCCGTGCACACGCTCGGTGATTTACTGGCGATTGGCGTTCGTCAACATATACACGCAAGTACGGAGAAAATCGGCGTTTCTGAAACGTCTGTAATTGCGATGAAAATCTAAATGGCGCCATGTTGTCCAGTTATTCACTGATTACAGCCAAAGTCATTTGTGCCAGAATATACTTATTTATGTCATGGTGCTGTTCAGTTTTCGAATCTTCTTGGTCAGAAGGTGTTGATTTTAAATTTTTTTTATAACAGCAGCTCATAATGTAATGGCAATTTTATATTCTTTATTTCTGAGACTAACCTTTGTGTAAGAACCCTAATAAATACTACTGTTAGGGACCAAGTCTGTAAATATGTTATACTTTTGAATTAAGTCTTGTGTGGAAAAGGAAGTATGTTTATTGCTCTATTACGTTTGAATAGTCAAGTTCAGCTTTTCTTACAGTATCATTCATACAAAGTCTTGACCAAACTGCTTTGTCACGAGGTCGGGTTTCCTTTCGAGACAGTGTGGCTGATGTAGCTGCATGACACGTTAGACCCACTGAGTAGACGAGACCTACAGTACGTGGAAGTGGCTAATTGTTTGCGTTCAGTGGAGGAAAGTTGAAGTTGTGGGCTGGTGGTGTGAGTACTTAGTGTGTCTAGTCACTTCAGATTTCCTGTTCCATCACCATTGAACCTTTAACACATTGACCAAAGTGCCCTAGACGTTTAACGGTTCCTCCACGTTCTTACAAGATAGAAATTTGCGTTTCGGCTCCCACGAGTAGAAGGTCAACACAATGAAGCCGCTGTCCGTTCCAGACTAATGGCTTCCTGTGAGTGAGCAGGCACTCAACACGTTTGTTTTTTTGTTTTTTTTTTTTGCTTGTGTCAGCCACCGAAGTCCTCTTCTTTCATCAGCTAAGGAAACTGTGTTTTGGAGTATGCGTCTATTTAACCACACTACAAAATTACCAGCTGCCAAGAACATATGCCATATCAGCACTGAGCAGAGTGATGCAGGGCTTGGCAGTTACCATTTTCCTTTTCAGTGCTGTTAATCATGGATCATAATCATAATAAAGATCAATTTTCAATAATATTACACTAGACTGTTAATTTATGTACTTTATGTGCATAGTGATACATACAAGCATTTAAAAATGTAAACCAGCAAATCATGCAGCAGTGCATACGTTAACATTCACACCAAACATCAGAATGGGGGGAAAAGTGTGATTTCTCACTTTTTCGAAGCACAGTATTCTGTAGAATTTATACCGAATGGTGCGAAAAACAAAAAAACAGCGTTGTCGGTTCTGCAGGCGGAAACACCTTTTTGATGAGAGGTCAGAGGAGAATGGCCAGACTGGTTCAAGTTGACAGGAAGTCTACGGGAACACAAATCCACTTGTTACAACCGCGGTGAGCAGAAAAGCTCACAATAGAACAGAGCAGAGCACACAACAGGTCAAACAGGAATCTGAGGCTACAGTTGGCACAGGTCTCTCCGAAACCGGACAGGTTAAGTTTGGAAAAAGACTGTGAGCCAGTGCCCACTGTAGCCTCAGGTTCCTGTTCTTGGCTGACAGAAGTGGAACCCGATATAGTCTTCTGCTGTTGTAGTCTATCCGCATCAACATTCAGTACAGTGTGCATTCTGAGATGCTTCTCTACACCAACAGCTTACGTGAAGCTTTTCTTGCAGAGCAAAATTAGAGAAATCATAAAGTGTTTATCTAGCCTTTCAGGCAAGTGAAAGTCCAATGTGCTTGCCCAGTCTGCTGTTTTGGTAGCCCGAAACTCTACATGCTGACATTAAACCCCAAACAGTAAAAAGCTAGCTATTGAAATTAAGTGAATGCTCAGATTCCTGTGGAGGGGAGGATTCTGTGTAGCTATTCTCAAGAAGGCAACACGATACATTAGCCAGGGGGGTGTAAACTTTTAAACAGGAGGATCGGTGTAGATCATTATTTTGTTTAAAAGATCTTTTTTTTTCCATGTATTTCTGCGCTTCAGAAGCTACATGTGATATTTACATGTTTCCCAGAAGACAAAATAACATCTCATGTAGCTTCTGAAGTGCAGTAATACATGGAAAAAAAAACATCTTTTAAACAAAATAATGATCTACACCAATCCTCTTGTTTAAAAGTTTACCCACCCCCACTCCCCACCCCCCTTAATGTGTCGTGTTGCCTTCTTGAGCCTCGGTGAATGTTTGCACCTTTTGTAATAGTTGTGTTCGAGTCCCTCAGTTGTCCTCAGTGTGAAAAGACTGATCTCAGCATCATATAGCGACTGTTGGAAAGAAGATGCTGGAAAAGCAAAGAATGTGCAGGAACTGGAGGATTTTTCTGAAGAACAGGGGGCAGTTTAACTGCTCAGGACAAACAAGGAACTCGTAAACAACTATCACAAAACTCAGTAAATAAAAACAGTCGTTGATCATCCGGGTAACAATGCAGTATTAAGAATCAAGCGTGTGTAAACTTTCGAACTGGTTCATTTGTGTAAATTCAGTTATTATTGTGTCTTGTTGACTGTATGTAAATATGTGTTATGTGAAATAGCTTATTCAGGGCAGAACTAAATAAACAACAAAATGAAATGTTTATGATCCCTCTTATTTGAAAAAAAGTTTTTTTTGTAATTATTAAGATTCTGCAAGCCATTTGCAAACTTATGACCTCAACTGTACGTCATGTAAAAATGACCTTTTCTCTGGTCAGTGGACAGAAGTTTGTAACTGCTTTCTCAAAAGCCTATTGATTACGCCTGCTTGTCCTACAAGCATCTACATATTAAAATAACAAAAAAACGCACACCGTCTGCTGGTTATTCTGGTCTACTGACACTACTACCCCCCCCAAACTTTGCACACTTTATTGTTGCTGCATTAGATGAAGATAAATTGGATGGTAACTGAGCATTTCCTTGTAGTTGGTTATGCCTAGAAATTAACAAATGATCAAATTATGGAGCAAATTGAAACATTTCCCCACTGGGAAACAGGTGCAGGAATTATGGTGCCGTAATTCTCCACTGAGATCACGCTACAACCAAGTGCATCGACTTTTTATATTTATTTCAGGCTTATACTGTGCACCGAGTGCACGCTGATATTTTTAGGCTCGTTGTGTATTTCTTGAAATATTCATTGGCTTTTGAAATTAAGAGCCAGTAATTTAAGCATAAGTACTAATAACAAAAATTAACAGGTAAATCTGATTAAAAAATTATATATTATACACTTCAACAATGAGCATGCAAGCCTTCAGGCTTTGCTTTTCTATCAGTTATGATGATCGATCCTTGTGTCTCAGGTCAGTCTTTGACAACACGTCACAAACGCAAGCCAGCTTTTATGAGAAGTTATGAATAACTTTAGGTTGGTGAGCGGTCATATCTTTTCTTAATAACTCAGGAAATCACACTTGCTATTTAGAATTCCTGATACTTTGGTGTGAGGTTGCCTTTGGTGGCCAAATGATGCATCAAGCTACTTTGAATTACACATGAATTTACAGTGGCGCTTAAAAGTTTGTGTATCCTTTAGATTTTTCTATATTTCTGCATAAATATGACTTAAAACATCAGCTTTTCACAAAACAATCTTAAAAGTAGATAAAGAGAACCCAATTAAACGAATGAGACAAAAATATTATACTTGGTCATTTATCTATTGAGGAAAATGATCCAATATTACATACGATAATATATACATTGTAGGTGTCAGATGGGCTGGTTTGAGTATTTCAAAAACTGCTAAACTCCTGGGGTTTTTCACACACAACAGTCTCTGGAGTTTACACAGAATGGTGCGAAAAACAAAAAACATCCTGTGAGGGGCGGGCCTGTAGGCTGGAACACCTTGTTAATGAGAGAGATCAGAGGAGAATGACCAGACTGGTCTGAGTTGACAGGAAGGATATAGTAAATCAATCACTCTTTACAACCGTAGTGAGCAGAAAAGTATCTCAAGTGGATGGGCTACAACAGCAGAAGACCACATCAGGTTCCACTCCTGTCAGCCAAGAACTGTTCAGCTGTCCTGTTTGGTGAGCCTGTGCCTCTGATAGCCTCAGATTCTTGTTCTTGGCTGACACTAGTGGAGCCCAAATTGGTCTTCTGCTGTTGTAGCCCATCCATTTCAAGCTTCGACATTTTGTGCATGCTGAGATGCTTTTTTTTTTTTTCTCACCATGGTTGTAAAGAGTTACTGTATACTTCCTGGCAGCTCAAACCAATCTGGCCATTTTCCTCTGATTTCTTATCAACATGGCATTTCCCACCCACAGAACTGTCACTCATTCAGTGTTGTTTGTTTTTCACACCATTCTGTGTAAACTGTAGAGACTGTGGTGTGTGAAAATCCTAGGAGATCAGCAGTTTCTGAAATACTCAAACCAGCCCATCTGGCATCAACAACCATGCTACGAACAAAGTCACAGTGATCACATGGTTAGTGCGTTCGCCTCGCACCTCCAGGGTTGCGGGTTCGATTCCCGCCTCCGCTCTGTGTGCGTGGAGTTTGCACGTGCTCCGTGTGCTTCGGGGGCTTCCTCTGGGTACTCCGGTTTCCTCCCCCATGCGTTGTAGGCTGATTGGGGGGTAGAATGTGAACTGTCACAACAATGATTTGTCCACATACACAACAGTGCTGCACACAACATGACAAGCTCTAGGCTCTTGCTTATATACCTGCTTCCTGTTCCCAGAATATGCTGAGACGCAGATGGACGCAGGGGGTTTGAGGTGAACTTCGTGGCACTGATTTCTGGGGAATATTTAAGCATTTTAAAGCCATTTTGAAATATATGGTGCTCTATGGGGAGCTGTTATTTAATCAGTCCTGAAAATACGATGCCATTTTGACAACACGATCACATCATTCTTCAGTAATACAAATTAAAAATATGTATTTTTGGTGAACGTAGTAGTGATGATAACACAGAGGACCGTGCTGGGAGTTTAGAAGTCTTATACCGTAGCGCTGTTGGATTCTCGACTCTGATTGTTCATGGCTCTGATGGTAGTTCCAGCTGTAATTCAAATCGCAGGTTTATATTAATGCACTCATTCTAATACAATACACGTATATTTACCATTCACAAGCAAGGTCTTCAGCACCGAGGACGTTCCTGTGTCTCTAACATGACAAGCTGCTCTTTTTTTGTCCGTTTAACTTTAAGAGAGAAAAAGCGAGGCTTAGAAGGGAACTGCTGTTTATAGCTAATTATATTGTGTGATAACAGGACCTAACTTGTCTCGAAGATGTTTCACAAAATTAAAAGCAACTATAAAAGTATGATCGATGTGTAATTATTTCTTGAAATTGCTGTGGTGTAAGAGGGGAAAAAAAAACGTTTCGGGGTCTAACAGTAGCGCCGCTTTGCGTTGGGCTGCATCACGCCACCCTGCCGATTGTGCTGTTTGAGATGAAGCCGGTGATGTGAAGAGAATTTTCCGCTGTTTTGTTTTTTTTATAAATGTGAATAAACATTAAGGTGTATTCTGATCTGTGCTCATACAGGTAACCTTTGAGAAGAGGCTCCTTGCCAAAGTGAGGGAGATCGTGGGCTTTGGAGCTGCTGCTCTCCCTCTGAGACTCTGACTGCCTTCCTCTGTCCACTATGACAGACGGGGTGATCGTGAAGGAGGGATGGCTCCACAAACGAGGTGTGTACTTCCCATTTTTCCACCCCAAATTCTTGCCGGGATTCTGTTGGTATTAGGGCTGCAACTAATGATTATGTTCATAGTCGATTAATCAGAAAAAAAAACAAAACAAAAAAATATATATATATATATGCGCGTGCACCCACACACAGAGTACTGTGCAAAAGTTTTAGTTTTGGGTGAGGAACAGCCAGACTCAGCTAACAAGGTGAGGTTGCTGAAGACAGTTTACTGTCAAAAGTCAGACACCATGGCAAGACTGAGCACAGCAACAAGACAGAAGGTAGTTATACTGCACCAGCAAGGTCTCTCCCAGGCAGAAATTTCAAGGCAGACAGGGGTTTCCAGATGTGCTGTCCAAGCTCTTTTGAAAAAGCACAAAGAAACGGGCAACGTCGGAATTAACGGTCTCCTCAATGCTGAGAAGTACAGGCAGATACTTATCCATCATGCAATACCATCAGGGAGGCATCTGATTGGCCCCAAAGACTGGGATCTGATTGGCAGCCTAAGACTGGGAAACGGCTTATACTTCCGGTTAGTAAAAAAAAAAAAAAAAAAACGTTAGTGTTCCATTTAAGACGATACTACCTTTCTAAAATCCATACAATAGACGGCGGAGTCCATAGTGCATAGTGTATTGTAAGTAATTTGGGACACAGTTTTGGTCTGTACTCGCACAGACCTACTAATCGATGATGAGATTCGTGGACAGCGATTTTCATAATCGTTTATTATCGATTCGTTGTCGCAGCTCGTGAGTATGTAACACACACATATTTGTGTTACAGTGGGGGGGGAGAGGGTTTATGGGTAAGCACACTGGCACATCTGTACAGCAAGAAATGAACAGCGGGAGCAAGTTTGGGTCAGGTTTCTTTTCCCTGCATTTCATGTTTGCCTTAGACACACGTTCATATGACTATATTATTATGGGTTTATTTAGAGAAAACTACAATTGTGATATCGTTGCATGTAGTTTGAGGCTTTATACCGGCTGGAGCTGTCATTGTAATGGCCAAATTAATCAGGCTGCAGGATCACATACTTGATTTTCATTTTTCTTCAAACAGATTCCCGGTGTAGGTGATGTAATCCATAGCAATGTTTTCTAAAAAAAATTCTAAAGTATCCTTCATGCTGTCATTGCTAGAATTTAAGATCAGATTTAGACTGTAGTGAAATTAAAGTGCTTCAGTACGTGAGCCGTTTGATACCGCTTAATACAGACGGTTCTATCTTCCATTTATTTTAACTACAGTGACCTATGCTGGACACGCCGTCGTTTTTTAAAGGCTCTTTTTCTGGCTCGGTCCATGTGACACTGCCTCCTAGTGTACACAGTCACGGCGAGTTTAAAGGCACAACATGGCTGTGTTAACATTGTTTAAAGTGAGTTAAACTCAGTAATATGTGCCCATGACTTTTCTTCCATTTCACTCCACCATGAGAGTAGAGAGCGCCAACAACAATCGGTCCAAGGAGATCACCGGAGCCAATCATTTTTATTTGTCGCTTTACTACCACTCCATACAGATGGTGTTTTTTTGTGATTGTTGCGGCCAAAAATGCTTTTTTGCTGCGGCTTTTTTCAAAATTCACGATGCAACTTGGAGTTTTTTGTTTTTTTTTGTGCGTGTTTTTTTTTCTTTTTTTTTTTTTTTTTTTTCAGAAAACTACTTGAACAGGCAAAATTGCAATTGCATGAAAATTTTTTGCATGAAAAATACTTGCAATACTAAGATGCAAGGTGTCTTTAAATTAGGATAATCCCCAATTTTAGTTTCTTCTAAAGCTGCCAGTTAGGAGCTTCTTTTAGGAGCATTAAAATTTTCGTAGGTTGCAGATCTGGCAATCAGACTACTGATGAACATGCGCGGTCACCGGTACTGGTTATCCGTGTCCACTTGGTATCATCATCAGTCTCTGGTGATCTGATCTCAAGTCTCAACAGGGGGGTGTAAATGCAGTGCAGTGAAAGTCTAGTGGAGTTTAGACATCTTCAGCTCGATTCTTCATGTTTTCATGTGTACACAGACAGATTTTGGTAATTGTGGTAGCATGGTAAGTAGAGGGGGAAGAACAACAAAATAAAAAGGTTGCATGTAAAATTGTACAAAAGGATCATGGCACAATGGCTTGCGTTGCTGGTTTGTTTCAGTAAATCAGTCTCACTAACTGCACAACCGCTGCGCATTTCCTTTGGTTTCAGTGCAACAAGCAGTTTCTGTTTACCTCATCCGCTAATCGATTGACTTTGATAACATGAGTCAGAGGTGAAGCGTTTAATTCTGCTGAAAAGGAGAGAGGAAGTGAGCACAGCTGATGTGTGAGAGTGCAGTCAGAGAATAGAGCAGTTCTATAGGCCCTCTTATCTCTCTCTCTCTCTCACACACACACACACACACACACCACTATAAATACAACATGCTTGCAGCCTGGTCAATAAAAGACGACAAACAGAAGTAAACAGACCTGACCACAAAACACTTCCATTGGCTGAAAATGTGAAAATGGGTTTAACTGATAAATGCGATCAGGATGCTGTTAGTTTCCAGGAAAGTGTCGGTTATTTTGCTAGCGTCATGTGTCATGCTCTCTGTAGCTTTCTGTAAGTGGCCGGCTAACCCTGTGTATTGTGCCGAATAATGTATATAGTACATTTCAATTGTTATGTTCTTACCATTTATCCAATTACAGCAAGTTTTATTCTAAATCGACTCAAGTCTGTATCTGTCGTTTGTGACGGTACCAAACTCCCAAGATGCTTGTTATATCACTGGCAACTTATTTTAAAACTGCACATAGACCATGTTCTCATTATTCTCAGCTCCTCCAGAGCTCGCATATGGCAGCGAGGCGCTCTTCTACATACACCCGAGGCCATGAAACGACGCTTTGAAGAAATCACTACCATTAGGAACTGCTTTTGCTGTGTTGTTAAAGTTAAAAAAAAAATAAATTTAAAAAAAAAAGGAAGATCTGGGGTGACATCAGATTAAACAGAGCAGGAAGTAAGCAAGTCATTAGGGAGAAAACTGCTGCCGAGTTGCTGCTAGTCAGTAGATCTGTTCACATTCTTACTTGGTCTGATTAGCTGGATGACTTACAGGGTGTGAGCTTGTACAGTTGTTCAGCTTATTGACTAGCCACTTGGCACTTTATTAGGATCTGTACCTGTACACATGCTCATTCATGCAGTTATCCAGTGAGCGTATCGTGTGGCAGCAGCACAATGCAAAAACCCGTACAGATGCAGGTCAAGAGCTTCTTAAGGCTGATTTATACTCGCTGTTAATTATGCGTACGCAAGATGGCTGCCACACGTACCCTGCAGGCATTTGGTGCAATATTAATGTATAGTGGATGCAGTATAGCAAAATGTGGCTGTGTCCACAACCAGATAAACGTTTTGTCTCAAGTCGCATACTTGCGTACTGTTCTAGTCCGTTATTATTACTAACACTAATGATTTTCCTATTACAGTTAGGGTTTGAATTTCAAAAGCAACTTAAACCTACCGAAAGGTCTATTTTGAGTACAGCTAGTCCCTCAAGGATTTTGTGAAAATTTATTTTGACATTTTTTAAAATTTTTTTTATGCGATCGCATAAATTAACGCAAAATCGAGCAAACTCTGCCGTTTGCAATTTTTCAAAATTACCGCAGATTTTGGCCGAAAGACCATGCAAAACAATTTTGTGCAATCGCAAGTTCGTTAATTCAAGTAGTTTTCCTGCAAAAAAAAAAAAAAAAGCACAAAAAAAACTCCACTAGCTGCATCACAAATTTTGAAACAAAGCCGACAGCAGAAAGTTTTAAAGAGACACGGAGCCTGTCAGTCTGTTTAAAAATTGCTGTGCGTGAAATTGCTAAATCTTACAGGTCGATTTGAAAACCAGAGGGACACGGACGTTTGGCTCTGACGTGCCATCTAGCGGATGCCGTTTTTAATCCTCCAGATGTGCATAAGACATGCAAACACGTATGTGAACAGTGCCGCTCATGTAGCGGCCGTGTGTGGTGAAATGGTGAAAGTGAAGTATAATTGCACTTTTTAATGTTCACATCAGAATGGTGGAAAATGTGAACTCAGTGACTTTGACCATCTGGATGTTGGTGCCAGACGGGCTGGTTTGATTATTTTAGAAACTGTTGATCTCCTGGCATTTTCACACACAGCGGTCTCTAGAATTCACACAGGATGGAGGGAAAAAAAACAACAAAAAAAAAACATCTCGTAAGCAGCCTTGATAATATGAGAAAGGTCATTGGAGAATCTCCAGCCTGGTTTGAGCTGATAGGAAGGTTATGGTAACCACTCTTTACAGCTGGGGTGAACAGAAAAGCATCTCAGAAAGCACAACACGGTGAACCATGAGACAGGTGGGCGACAACAGTAGAAAAATATATCAGTCCTGTCAGCCAAGAACTGGAATTTGAGGCTACAGTGGGCAAAGGTTCACTGAAACTAGACTGAAAATGTCACCTGGTCTTTTTCCAGTCTTCAGAAGTGTTAACAGTTTTCTAAATGACCACAGATGCTACACTGATCCTGTCAGAACTCACAACACACTTCTCTCTCTCTCTCTCTGTCTCTCTCTCTCTCCATCCAGTCCTTATTGACCATTGTATTTTCATGAAGCCAGCAGCTGTGTGCAGTGAGATGACACCGAGTGTCTCTGTGATTTGATCGGAGGGCAGGCATTTCTATCAGCTAGAGCAAAAGGCCTCACAGCAAGTCTGACTTAGGGTCACATCACTGTCAAGTCCTCTTTGCTTCAACCTCCCACTGCGCAGGAGGCCATTTTAGCTTGACATTGTTTCTCCATGGTCACTTTGGTCCCTACTCGTAAACAACACAACACTTTTCTGAAAAGCTTGTAACACAAGTTGAGCTGCAACAACTAATCGATAAAATCGATCAATAATCGATTATGAAAATCATTGTCAGTGAAGCTCATTATCGATTAGTTAGGGTACATTTACTCACTGCGTTACTTCTGTTACGAAAACACGCATCGGAGAGTCATCGTGTCCCAAATGACGTACTATGCACTTTCACTATGTACTCTACCGTCTAGTATATGAAGTTTAGAAGGGTAGTATTGTCTCAAATGCAACACGAGCGCTTTTTTACTAACCGGAAGTATAAGTCGTTTCCCAGTCTATGGCACATGGCGTCAGACGCACATAACATGACGCCGCTAGCTTTAGCAGAAAACCCAGAGTCAACTACTATGAATTTCTTCAGTTTACTGTTCGTCACCGTTACCTTTTATACCCAGCATGACCTCGGTCACCATCAGACGGAGGCGTAATCGTCAAGTGACGGCGGAAAAAAAGTGTGCGACCTCCAAGTCCTCTAAGGCATGGGAGCATTTTATATTAAATGTAGTGAAGAAGAAGACTGAAACCTGCAAACTTTCCAAAGCGGAGATCGTGTAGCACGGAAGCACGACAGTGATGCACGAGCACAAACTTCTGTTTATTTCCACAATGCTCTATGGTCTGCAAGAGGCTGGGGAAATTAGTGCGAGTTGCTTTTAAGTCAAGTTCGTCATTATATGCTGTATTTGCGCACTTTCAGTGTCAATTCTGTCCTTTATTATAACCGGAGCGATCTGCAAGTGATCCGTTTGTAACGAGGCCGCTTTGCTCCTCACTCGTAGATGCGGTGATGAACAGTGGGAGCGCAAGTTCTGTAATGTCTAACTAAAACGCTACGATCAAAGTAAACACAAGTGAAATAATATGCCTAAAGGCAGTGAGTAACAGAAACCTTAATGTGCAGTGAAAGTGAGATTTTATTAATTTAAGATAATTATCAGCGCTCTTTTGTGCATAAAACACAACTGTTTGTCCAATTTTGTATGTATGTATGTATGTATGGACTAAGTTGTTTTAATGTAAAGTTTTAGTTTGAATTTTATATTGAAGTGTGTGTGTGTATATAGTTTATATAATTTGTTTATTTTAAATAAACCAAAAAATGTTATCGAAACATTTTCCATTTAATCGAAAAAATAATTGTCCGATTAATCGATTATGAAAATAATTGATAGTTGCAGCCCTAAACGCAAGCTCTTTCCATCCACGTGTTTGTAAGCAAATTTTGGGATATTGCATTACAAAGGATGGAAACACCAGATGTGAATAAAATCTCCAAAATTCGGTAAGAAGACATGCACATAAACTACAACGGAAACATATTTACCGAATAAATTCCTCGATGCTAATCAAAAAAGCCATGTGATTATTTATTTATTTATTTATTTTTTGCTTCAACAGCATCTCAAATGTTGTTTTTGTCATTCTGAAATGCCTGAGCCAAAGTCTGTCATTGAAATGATTTGGTATAATCACCTCCCAGGACTGTCTCACAAGGTTCCCTTCCCAAATATCAGGCATCCGCCTCCGATCACAAGACAACGTGAGGTTTGAGTTTTGCTCTAAAGCGCAAGTCATTCATTATATTGGAAAAAAGACTCTCAGTGGCTTCCCCGGTTGCAACAACTTTCATTTGTATTGATACTTTGCGCCGGTTTCCCCGGAAGTGGCGATTTTGTTCTCTTGAGCACATGGAATGGAAATGGTGCTTCGTTCACAAATTTCTTTTATACGATATTCCAAGTTAAGTTCGCGACTTGAATGGAAACATAGCAACGTTTGACACTCGTTTGCTGTCCGCTTTTGCAGATTTTTGGAAAACTGAAATATCTGAAAACCATTTTGAGAGCAACATACCTTGCGTCCTTGCGTCTCGCTTAACAAACATGAGCAACATTGGTGGATTTATGTTAGGAATGTGTTGCAGAATGGTCACTGGTGTCTGGGCTTGACTTGTGACCTGACATTTGGTATTACCTCAAGGCAGCTGTGTGTAAAAGAAAGGGAACAGCTGTGGCTTAACATGGAGCGAAGAATGTCTGTGTCATAAAGACCATTCATGCTTTGTAGAAATAGGCGGGCCATGTGATGCGGCTTGGCCACAGCTGAAATCGGTCCTGCAATCCGTGGCCTTGGACATCATCGATTCATTCATTCGTCTTCAGTAACATCTATATCTTTGTCAGGGTTGTGTGGATCCCGGGATGGGACCACTAGTTTAGCACAGGGCACCATGCACACACACACACACACACACACATTTGCACATCATTCAAATCTAGGGCAATCCACTTATTGGCATGTTTTTGAGAAAACCAGAGAACCCGGAGGAGACCCAAGCAGACATGGGAAGCACATGTGAAATTCCACATAGACAGTACGCCAAGCTCTGGATTGAATTCAGGACCCGGAGCTGCGCCACTGTCAATCGTGCATCAAGCCAAAACCAACAGGCAACATTCGGCTTATATTCTGCCAGTGCTTTTATGTGCCGTTTCTCATGCTGGACATTTTAAAAACTTTGTTCATTTTAATCGTACTACTCTTATCAGGTGTTTCAGCCAGTGGTTGTTACCACAAGGTGCAAATCCCAGGAGCCACCACTGGGTTCCTGAACCTTCTCGTGTTTAACTACTCACTTGTGCCGTGTTTTGCTTCACCTCGGAGTCGCTTCAGATAAAAGGGTGTTCCACGTAAATGAATATAAATGTCCCATTTAAGTGGCATGTTGAAACCAGAAGAATTAGCAGCACTTGCATGTTGAAGAGAAGACCTGCTTGCGTTTAGTGGCCAACCATGGTTAAAATAAACTTAATGAACAACAAGGCCGTGCGCCTGGAGGAAACTGTACCAAGTCCCACAGGAAGCTCTTAAACTAAGAGCCATTTAGTTCCATGCCATGCTACTTTCAAGCTCCTCCTGCACGCCGAGGCCAGCGCTGACGTTTACTGTATTCATTCGCCAGGTGATAAATGACGACGCTCAGCCTGGGAAAGTTTCTGGAAGTTCTTGCTTGGAACTGGCTGCATAGACTCGAGTCCTCCGTATTGTTTTGAATGAGAACAGAGTTTCTCCCAGTTCCTCTATGTTTTGGCCGATCGTTGACGTCACCCATGCGTGCCTGAGTCTGATGCCGGCGGGGGGGGGGGGGTGACTTTTTAATCAAACGCAGAACACCAGACATGTCAACAAGGCCACATTCCACAAGTTTTATATCTCCGCTCGTTTGTAGCCTCTTGTGAAGGTTCCGCTAAGCAAGGTTAAGGGGCTTGAAGCTAGTTTGAGCGAGAAAGAAGAATAAATCGCCACTGACACCGGTAACGTCCCACTGCCTCTCTTCTTTGAGGTCATGATTAATGTGGTATAGCTTATGAAACCGGCTCGGCGCACAAGCTAGCTGGCCAAAAAAACATGCGAGAGAATGATTGCAGTCTTTGTAAGCCTGTAGTTTTGTTTGATGTGTATTATGTCGGTCAAATGCAAGTCCGGACTCGTGCACGCGGGCTTACTAGCTCCATGGTGGTTATATGATTAGAGCACACCTGTGCATTATACTGTGGAAGTAAGCCCCAGTGGTATAAATTAGGCAGGGTTGTGCTTGTGTGCATTTAGTTTTTTTTTTAAAAATCTATTTATTTATTTATTTATTTTAACAACGCTCACCTCTTGCATTTCTTGTTTACTACTGATTTATATAAAACTCTCCTGTTTCCTTCTTTCTGTTTCATTCTCTCTCTTGCTTTGTGTCTCCCGTTCATTCACGTTCTGTGTGCTTTTAACCACATGATTAGCACCGTCCCATAGCGACATGGTTCTAAGCAGCTGCCAGCTTCACAGTCAGGCCAGGCCCCCCCCCCCCCCTTTCTCTCACTCCCCCCCCCCCCTTGTTCTTCCTCCCTGCCCATTCATCAGCGAACCCACATCCTGTCTATTAAAGGACGCTCTCTAGACTGCATGGAAAGTGTCCGTCACTGTTTAATCTCCCACATAACACACACGCAAAATGACCCTTTCTGTTCTACCTGCAGCGTCTTCGGACAGTTTCCTTACACTGTTGACATGGTGGTGGTGATGGTGATGATGATGATGATGACGATGATGAGTCACCTTAAGTGATCATAGTTGCATGTGATCAGAGAAAAGTAGCAGCCGCAGTCAAAAAGTGCTGACTGGGTTTTTATACCCAGCGCCTAGAGGCCTGTTTTTTTTTTTGGTGTTGTTTTTGTTTTTTCCTCCCCTTTTCTCTCTCTCTAGTGAATGGAGCAAAAATCTGAACATTTCCTCTGAGGACGGTGTCAGGCTCCCCGTGATGAGAGCGCTCTGTCTGCTGTCTGGAGGCCAGCAGGGCCTTGAGTGAGAGCAGACGGGCGCTTGCTAAATGTGCTGGAGAGATGTAAATTGCCAGGGTGTAGCTGTTGGGAGGGGGAGTGTGTGTGTGTGCGTGTGTGTGTGTGTGTGTGTGTGTGTGTGTGTGTGTGTGTGTGTGTGTGTGTGTGTGTGGGTGTGTGCGCGTGTACGCACACCAGCAAGGCCCACCTCTGTCGCAGTCAGCCTGCTGTGTGCTTACTTTTCTGTGCCAAAGCCTCCTGCTCTGCAACTGCGCTGCAAGGATAAGTCATTTTTCTCCGTGTTTCCTTTTTCTCGCTAATGTTCCCCCTTCATTATTTCACCCCCCACCCCCCGACAAGATTTCTGTTCTCTTCTGATTTCTCTTACGTCTGTTCTGCGCCTGTACGAGCCCCTATTACTCATCTGCTACACTCTTACTCCACTATTTTATATTTTTCCCCCCTTCTCTCTGCCAGGTTGTAGTCCTTGTGCTTTTTATATACGCTTGCTTTCCCATACATTTCTCTCTTCCTTGTCAGTGTAAAGCTCTCGCAGATTTCCTGTGCTTTCTATACACTTTCTTTGTGTCTCGCTTTCAACCGCGTACTCTGCCAGTATGAACGTTCTACTTCCTCTTGGACGGCGTGATATCCACCGTGATCCTACTTTTTTGTCACCGCTTTATGTCCACTGAGCCGGGACCTATGGGTGGAGCTAAAAATGTATTTATTTTTTTTTTAAAGTGTAGGTTAGGGTTGCACGGTATACCGGTACTACAGTAGAGTCCCGATACTAAAGCTTCAAAATACTGCCGATGCCACTGTATTTTAAAATTTTTTCTTAAACGGTAGTATAATACTATTTTCGCTAAAATGACACATCCTACTGCATTTGCAGAATACACAAATGTTAGTGACACTTCATTTAACCTAAATTCTGTACCTTAGTCTTTTAAAAGATTTCCTGTTTGCTAGTAAGCGCGCTAACGTTATGCTAGCCGCTGTGTGTAAATACTAAAATCGGGGTTCGTACAAGGTGCTTTAAGTGCTTGAGTTTGGCTTTTTGAAATTTAAGTACTGGAAAACCTTGGAAATAGCAATTTTCTATCTAGTGGTGCTTAAAAAGTGCTTGAATTATTCTAGAAAGTCAATAAATACGAAATCGCTAAATAACTTTAAAGTGTTTATTTTCGATAAAACACAAATACAATCCTTTCACTCACACTGACACCCCACTGCATTTTCCATTTGCATGATTTCATTGCTTGAGGGGAAAAATAGATGAAAAATGTGGCACGTCGAAGTAGTTGCTTGCCAACTGCATGATTGTTCTTGAGTTTTTCCAAAAGCCAGTTATTCATTCTCATTAATAACGTATTCCGAGGAAAATCTGGTTTGTCTGTTTTCATATATATATATATATATCTCGATGTATTTCTGTAAATTTGGTTCATTTTGTAGAATTTAATTATGAATGAACAATAATGCGTGGTATCATGATACTTCAGCTGGTATAGTATCGTGATATATGTTTATGGTATCGTGACAACCCTAGTGCAGACTACTGACTGGTCAAACGTGATCATTAGAGAGTGGTCCTGATTAAAGCCGCGTTCACACCCGTGTAATTACGAGATTCCGTTTTGTAAAAAGTGTTCACGTCCTGGTCGAACTCGCGATCACAACTTGTAAACTAGGAATTTTCTGAGAGCTCCGACTCGTACCACCTGACCGCTGCAACGTCATGCAGAAACACTCAAAATGGCGCCGTTTTCATCAGTAAAAGGCACTCAATCTGTTATCTCGTAATATTTCGGTGTAATAATTCATGTAATTGACTATTATTAATGTCTTAATGCAAGATTAATCTGAAAATTAACGAAGGACATACAATACAGTTCAACGTAATTTTGCAGTCGTCAGAGGGTCCATTTGATTCCGAGTCCGAGGACGTGAATAGCTCCGAGTCGAACATCCGGGTTGTCATCTGGTAATTCCGACATGGTGTGAACACAGCCTAATCTTCAGTAATGATGTAGTGCATCATCAGATTCAATGTTTTACGTTCACTTTTATTTATTTTGCTCACAGTAGCATTCTCTCATCACTGTATTAACTTGACTACATTTCTTCTCCATGAAAAAGAAAAAGCCACCGTCTTCAAGTGAGGCTGAATCCCAAATGGCTTCCTATTCACTGTGTTTGCTCCCTACATAAAGTATAATATAATGGTGCTCTATACCCCAACAAGTGCGCAGTGAGACGCATAGTGACATCATTTGAGATTCAGCCACAGAAAATAAGCGCCTTTTTAACATCTGATCATGTATTTGGCACCTAGGCTGTGTTTGGGTGTGCGTCTGGCGTTTGTCCGAAAACATGGCCTTCTTATTTTGTTTGAGTGCTGTTGTATGCAGCGAATAACCTTCATGTCCTCCTCCTAGTTTCATGGGAAAAAAGACTAATGTGCTCAACCAGGATCCGGATAATCGTGGGTTCGGATTTCTGTGCTGCTCAGCGCTGTTTGGTGGAGAAGAGCTAGAAATCTTTCTCTCCCCCCCCCCCTCCGCTCTCTGAACAGTTTGAAGTCCCTGCTTTCCCATACTTCATATAAACATTCGTTCTGCCTCTTTCTCTCTCTCTCTCTCTCTCTCTCTGTCCTCCTTCTGCCAGTCCAGAGTCCCTGCTGTCTTCCCAGAGTCTCTTGCGTAGGCTGTTTCCGATTGGCATTGCACTCATCCATCCCACACATCCATCATCAGCTCTACATTCTTCAGCAGCTGGCCAGAGCACTGCAGCTTTCTGCTGCTTTCTTCTGACTATCTTAGGTACCTTGCTATTAACAGTGAATATGGAGTCAGGTGTCTCAGCCATGTTGGAGATCACCTCCTGCAGTTACCATGCTGCATTATCAAGCTTGGAGTTTTTCTGAAGTCATTGTACTTTTAGTTCGGAGTAGCGGTTAGTTAGGTGTGGTTTGTTCATTTATTTGGCTGATAGAATGTGTTCAGAATTTAATGACGATTAATTTGGTTAATTTGAACGTTTTAACACGACTTTCAAAATGTTCTAGTTAATGAAATGCAAACGGTGAACAGAAGAAAAATCCACATCAAATCAATATTTGGTGTGACCACCATTTGCCCTCAAAACTGCATCAATTCTTCTAGGTACACTTGCAGACAGTTTTTGAAGGAACTCTGCAGGTAGGTCGGCCCAAACATCTTGGATAACTAACCACAGTTCTCCTGTGGATTTAGGGAGCCTCAGTTGCTTCTCTCTCTTCATGTACATTTACATATATGGCATTTGGCAGACGCCCTTATCCAGAGCGACTTACATTTATTTAATTTATACATCTGAGCAGTTGAGGGTTAAGGACCTTGCTCAAGGGCCCAACAGTGGCAGCTTGGCAGTGCTGGGATTTGAACTCACGACCTTCCGATCACTAGCCCAACGTCTTAACCACTGAGCTACCACCATGTAATCCCAGACAGACTCGATGATGTTGAGATCAGGGCCCTGTGGGGCCCATACCGTCACTTCCAGGACTCCTTGTTCCTCTTTAAGCTGAAGATAGTTCTTAATGACTTTCACTGTATGTTTGGGGTCGTTGTCATGCTGCAGAATAAATTTGGGGCCGATCAGATGCCTCCCTGATGGTATTGCATGATGGATAAGTATCTGCCTGTACTTCTCATGCATAGTCGAGTTGCAACAATCACACAAAAAAACTCCGCGAAATCCCGTATGGACTGTTTATGAATAAATTGCGTAATTTTTCAACTGCATTATGTAAGAACAAAAAGAAAAAAATTGAAATGGAGAATCTTTCATAATGTTGAAAAAAAAAAAAAAAAAAATCTAGATTTTATTTATTTATTTATTTATTTATTTTTGCAATATAGCCCAGCCCGAGGCGTGGTATTTCCAGTGTAGGCAGTGTTTTATAACTAAATACAGTAATTTAAGAGATTTTCACTGATCAGGGTCATCGTGATGTCTGTATAAAAGTTTGGAAGTCTAATAACATTAGTACACGGTAAGGTCTAAAAATAGCAATACTGGAAAAAGTCGGTTTTGATCGAAGTCGACATAATGTCCCGAGTGACCATTTGTAAAAGTGTTGATGTACGCTAATAGTTTTCATCCTTCAGCCTAGTCCACTGCAGTTCAAGTTTAACAGCGCCTTGTTGCTTTATCAAAGATACGAGGAAAACATAAATAAGAATATGCAGGAGTATATAAGGATATAAGAAGTGTGGATGTGAAACCCCACGAATTAATTACACATTCTTTAAAACAAATTGAGGATGTGAAACCCCAAAAGACGAGTAAATGTTTTCTTTAAATAATTTGTCTAGATAGGTGCTATTAAGAAAAAAAAAAAAAAAATGCAGTAATAAATGCAGAGGTCCGTCCCCTAGTAGCGTCCCAAAGATTTGTACTGAAGGCCTTTAAGACTTCGGAATTCCGTTTTCTCCCCCCTGTTTGTTTATTTGTTTCCTGTGCAGCAGCCCATTTAACTAATCCACCGAGCGCTTGTTTACCGAAAGAAAAAAAGAAGAGGGGGGATTTGAAACAGAGTTTAAACCGGAGGGGGAGATGATGGAGGAGGGCCGGGCCTTCACACAGCGTCTCTATGGTAATCAGCAGGTGCCTCTGGCTGACGAGAAGAAGCGAGGGCTTTCTTACGAGCGTGAGAAACAGGGGCCGAGTCCTCTCTTCATCCTCCTTCCCCCCATTTTTTTCCCCCCTTTCCTGTAGCGGTGGCAGCGCCCACCCCAGTGGCAGTGGCAGAAAAAGGGAGAGAGAGGAAAAAAAGAGGTGACTGCCAAAAGCTCCGTCCCATCCAGCTGCAGGGGAGAAAGAAAAAGGAGGCCAACAAAAGAGGGGAAGAAAGGAGGGACAGAGCAGAGAGAGAGAGAGAGTGAGAGGCGGAGGCTGAGCATGGCATGCGTGTGTGAGTTGTCCAGAGCGTAGCCGCGATGGGGGGACGGCGTGGATGGGGTTCCGCTGATGGGAGACTCATTGAGATGCTGGGCGCAGTGGTGGCTGGCACAGCTGCAGGATGCCAGTGCTGAGAGAGAGAGAGAGAGAGAGAGAGAGAGAGAGAGAGAAAGAGGAGGGGGGTGACCCAGGAAAAGACAGCAAAAGCACCCCATTCCCAGTTTTTAAGAGTTTAATTCCTTTAATCCGCCACCTTACTGCCTGCCTGCCTCTTTCCCCTTTCCCTCATCACACTCTCACTGCTTCCCCCCCCCCTTCTCTCACGCTCTCTCTCTCTCTCTCTCTCTCTCTCACTCACACATACACACACACACACACACACACACACACACACACACACACACACACACACACACACGCAGTCACCATTGCCTCCTGTGCTCTTTCCTTATCCTGGGAGATGAATGGAAGAGGACAGAATGCAGCGGCTGCTCTCTCAGGAAGTTCTCCCCTTTGGCCATGGCTAGTACACTAGAGGGTCTCTCACTCTCTGTCTGTCTGTCTCTCTCTCTCTCTCTCTCTCTCTCTCTCTCTCTCAAATTCAAATGAGCTTTATTGGCATGACTGTTATACTACATATGTATTAATCGATGCTTTGGCAACATTGTGGTATATTTTAACACGTTAAAAGCCTTAAAAAATTAATTAATTAATAGAATAAACATATGGGCACATATACAAAAAGAGAAGAACACATTGTAAACCGATGACAGAAAAAGAGAAGAATTGGAAAGACATGGAGAAGGTCAATGAAAGTAAACGTTTCAGTAGAGATATACTGTGTTAATAGTAACGAAGAGTCAGTCTCTCTCTCCCTCACATAGTGGCAGGAGGACACGTACTGAGATGCCAGCTGAATACTGTCTGTCTGTCTGTCTGTCTGTCTCTATTTCCGTGTCTTTCTGTCTGCCTCTCTCTGTGTCTGTCTTTCTCCCTCTCTTTCTCTCTCTCTCTCTCTCTGTTTCTATGTCTCTCTCTTTATCTTTCTCTCTCTGCTGCTTTTTGTGTGTTTATCTGTTGTTTCTCTGCTCCTCTCTCTCTCTCTCTCTCTCTCTCTCTCTCTCTCTCTCTCTCTCTCTCTCGCTCTCTCGCTTGCCTTTGGTCTGTCTACACTGTAGACAGTTCACTTAGCCCCACTTTCAGTTTCACATGTTTCTCACTCTCTTTCATGTCCCCTGTTACCTCTCACCTTCTCTTCATCTTAGTTTTTTCATTCACTCTTGTTGCACTACTTTTTGTTTTCCTGTAGAACATCTTCCATCATTTGGCGAGCATTTTGCAGTCGTCCTGTAAAGGCGAAGCCCATCTTCGTACTCCGTATGAGACAAGTCAACCCCTGTCCAAAAATAAATTCAAAAAAAAAAAAAAAAGAACAGCCACGAGGAAGTTTTCTCTCTCTGAGTCTCGGAGGTGAACTGAGGCTCTTTAGATGGGAACACAGCAGAGACGGTCAATCAACTTGTGTCTGCTCTCTTCATTTCTAGCAGTGCTGCAGGAATGCTGTAGCGGTATGTTTTCAGTTTATGACACTAGAGAAGCTGATGGTTTAACTTTCTTGTAGCACACGGGTTCCCTGAGTTTTTGGGCAAACAACCCCAAGCCTTGACCACCCTAATTTATTTTTTAAAAATTCCAGATTTATAGTATATAGCACTCGCTCACCAGTCTAGTGGGAAGTGTTGTGGCGTTGTTGAACAATAAGTGCCGGGGTGGTGTGACGCGGCCCGGGGTGGTGTGACGCGGCCCGGGGTGGTGTGACGCGGCCCGGGGTGGTGTGACGCGGCCCGGGGTGGTGTGACGCGGCCCGGGGTGGTGTGACGCGGCCCGACGTGCTGCAGCCTGGTCCATTTTGCGTGCACATTACATTGCATGATTTTGCGTGCACATTACATTTATCAGTGGTATCACGAGCGACATTATTATTCACATACTCGCTGATTATCTTGCATACATCCGTAAGATTTAAAAGCGAAATTCACTAGACGCCATGTCTGAGCCAAGTCTGTAAAATCATGCACAGTGATGTTCAACACACTGATGAGCCCTGTCTCTCTTAAAGTCCCCATGAAATCAAAATTGAAGTTTTGTGGCTTTTAGTATGAACATGTTAACCTTAATGTTATCTATAAGCTAGTGCGCTCCAAAACAATGCCAACATTCGCATTTAGAAGAGATACGCATTCAAAAAGTACAGTCTCTCTCTTCCACCAATACGGATCAACAATTTTGATGACTTCATTCTGCACGTCAGCTTCTCATCAGATCTTCTGTCCAATCAAATGCTGTCTAGAATCTGAAGTGTCCCGCCCCTAATCCATGGTAAAAATCCATGGTACTACCCGTCAGGTTGTACGGCTTAGCCTGGGCTGTGAGATGTGAGATAAGCATGAGGTAAGCTAAACACTGTTGGCTATTTCAAAAAGGGGTGGGGCCACTCGATATGTCCAGACTTCCTGTTTCAATGGAAATTACTTGAACACATGGAATAATACTGCACGTTTCAAGACACTTCACAGGTACTTTAAGGCTTTCCACCGTCATCGTGATTGTTGTCATGGGCTCCATCTCTTTGAAGGACTTTGGGAAGCCCTTAGAAGTAGCATTTTTAAGTGCTGAATGTTTACTCGAAACCCTGAACACCTTCACGTTAATTCCCCCTGCCGTAGAGCAGAGCCGCCAGCCGTAACTACGAAGCATACACATCTGTACTCAGCAAAATGCACCACCTGACCGTCGAACAGCTCGGATTTCTGTCCAGTCCATCAGTCCGGTTTGAAAGGAGAGGGTTTCGAGTGCTGTGTAAGCGTTTCTGTCAAATGATGTTTTAATATCTCGCTGACTCGGCTCATACGGCTTCAACCTTTCGGCGTCACACTTGGAAGTCCAAGATCGGTGTTACCGTCTGCAAAAAATGTGGATCTTGGGTGTCGTTGAGGGTGTTGCCTTGTCAAAGAGGGGGGAAACGTTAGGTGATGTGATGTGTTTTTATGTGATGGATGATGTGTGTGTGTGTGTGTGTGAGCATGGTGGTGCCACGAGCACTGTTTTTAGTGCTGCTTAGGCAGTGCAGCAGTTGTCAGATAGAGATGAATTGCTGGTGTGTGTGCGTGTGCGTGTGCGCGCGTGTGTGTGTGTCAGAAGTAAGTTGTCAGATAGAGATGAATTCTCTTTTGAGTGCTCGAATCTTGCTCTTCATTATATTCCACTTTAGCATCCCTGAGCTCTGCAGCTGTTCTGCATGTATAAGCACTCTATCAGGGCCTGACAGGTCTACACACACACACACACACACACACACACACACACACACTCTGACTCACACGCACGAGTCATTTATCTCCAATTTATCTCTATCTGACAACAGCTGTAAAATCAGCAGATCTGTGCATTGTAAGTTTATTTGCAGTATACACACACGTGTGCACAAACCTTTCCTCCGAGTCACGTGTGTCTCTGCATGAAGATTATTATGAAGTGATGTTTCGGGTCAGTCACAAACGCAGCACGTTCCCACACTGACCTAAAACATCTCCGATACCTAAACAGCACCTACAGTGTGTAATCTCATATTCACTCTGCTGAAGCAATAGCTGATCAGCGGTTCGAGATAACATGGTGTCCATGCCGAATACAGCGCTCTCGCTGAACTTACTGGCAGGAGACGCCGACACTTTACTTCCTGTTTGTGTGAACGTCTGATCAGCAGATGCCACGTCGTATGGTACCGTGCTGGTTTCGGTCGATAACGGACACGGTTAAGATCACAGGATCCACTGAACCGATGTGTAGCGTCTTTCTTGAAACTGGCAAGCGAAATGTTTTGAGTGTATACAGTAGAGATGCCTGAAGATGGAGTTAGTGTGTGAAGTGTGTATTGTTACTGGAAAGATGTGCTGTAGTTTAGGAGTTAATAGGAATTCAGAGACGGCATTATACAGTACTGTGCAAAAGTTTTAGGCATCGTGTTTTATGACTTCTACATTATCAGGTCAGTACAAAAAACATTTTAGATTCCCAAACATTAGTTTTCTAGCACAAAATGAAATGTTACAGAAAAATGTTTGTATGTCATTAAAGAAAGCAACATATTACGTAAGAGACACTTTTCAGACAGAAAACACAATGAAGGCTGCTGGGTTTCGCTGCAAAAATAAGAAGCGAGTGCGAAAGTCAAAGTGTCCAGAAGAACTGTGGCTGGTTCTGCAAGATGCTCAATAAAACTTACAGATAATTTCCTTATAAAACTGCACTAATTGTACCGGAGACTACTATATTTATTTTTATTTGAATCTTTTTTTGTCACCAAATATTGACTTTTTCATTTACTACTGTTTACTGCTCTTTACTGCATTTTTAAAAAATATAGAAACATTTAATATCATTATCTTGAAGACATCTTTGCTCTACAGCATTTCTTTGCATGTGCCTAAAACTTTTGCACAGTACTGTATGCTTTAATCTTAATCTGTGAAGTAGATGTTTCAAAGCTGTAAAAAACTTTTTTTTTTGGTAGTCTTTGTGTTTTTAAAAAAATAAATAAATAAATAAATAAGCTGTAATTAAAACAGATATTTCTGAAAGCTGAGGCGTATTATACCAGGAGAGCACACATCACTAGCCTCTGCATCCGGGACAAACAGACTTTCTCTGTCTGTCTGTCTGTCTGTGTCTTTCCTTCTGTCTGTCTGTGTCTTTCCTTCTGTCTGTCTGTGTCTTTCCTTCCGTCTGTCTGTCTGTCTGTCTGTGTCTTTCCTTCCGTCCGTCTGTCTGTCTGTCTGTGTCTTTCCTTCCGTCTGTCTGTCTGTCTGTCTGTGTCTTTCCTTCCGTCCGTCTGTCTGTCTGTCTGTGTCTTTCCTTCCGTCTGTCTGTCTGTGTCTTTCCTTCCGTCTGTCTGTCTGTGTCTTTCCTTCCGTCTGTCTGTCTGTCTGTGTCTTTCCTTCCGTCTGTCTGTCTGTCTGTGTCTTTCCTTCCGTCTGTCTGTCTGTCTGTGTCTTTCCTTCCGTCTGTCTGTCTGTCTGTGTCTTTCCTTCCGTCTGTCTGTCTGTCTGTGTCTTTCCTTCCGTCTGTCTGTCTGTCTGTGTCTTTCCTTCCGTCTGTCTGTCTGTCTGTGTCTTTCCTTCCGTCTGTCTGTCTGTCTGTGTCTTTCCTTCCGTCTGTCTGTCTGTCTGTGTCTTTCCTTCCGTCTGTCTGTCTGTCTGTGTCTTTCCTTCCGTCTGTCTGTCTGTCTGTCTGTCTGTGTCTTTCCTTCCGTCTGTCTGTCTGTCTGTCTGTCTGTGTCTTTCCTTCCGCCTGTCTGTCTGTCTGTCTGTCTGTGTCTTTCCTTCCGCCTGTCTGTCTGTCTGTCTGTCTGTGTCTTTCCTTCCGCCTGTCTGTCTGTCTGTCTGTGTCTTTCCTTCTGTCTGTCTGTCTGTCTGTCTGTGTCTTTCCTTCTGTCTGTCTGTGTCTTTCCTTCTGTCTGTCTGTCTGTGTCTTTCCTTCTGTCTGTCTGTCTGTGTCTTTCCTTCCGTCTGTCTGTGTCTTTCCTTCCGTCTGTCTGTGTCTTTCCTTCCGTCTGTCTGTGTCTTTCCTTCCGTCTGTCTGTGTCTTTCCTTCCGTCTGTCTGTGTCTTTCCTTCTGTCTGTCTGTCTGTGTCTTTCCTTCCGTCCGTCTGTCTGTCTGTCTGTGTCTTTCCTTCCGTCTGTCTGTCTGTGTCTTTCCTTCCGTCTGTCTGTCTGTGTCTTTCCTTCTGTCTGTCTGTCTGTGTCTTTCCTTCTGTCTGTCTGTCTGTGTCTTTCCTTCTGTCTGTCTGTCTGTGTCTTTCCTTCTGTCTGTCTGTCTGTCTGTGTCTTTCCTTCCGTCTGTCTGTCTGTCTGTGTCTTTCCTTCCGTCTGTCTGTCTGTCTGTGTCTTTCCTTCCGTCTGTCTGTCTGTGTCTTTCCTTCCGCCTGTCTGTCTGTGTCTTTCCTTCCGTCTGTCTGTGTCTTTCCTTCCGTCTGTCTGTGTCTTTCCTTCCGTCTGTCTGTCTGTCTGTCTGTGTCTTTCCTTCTGTCTGTCTGTGTCTTTCCTTCCGTCTGTCTGTCTGTCTGTCTGTGTCTTTCCTTCTGTCTGTCTGTCTGTGTCTTTCCTTCCGTCTGTCTGTCTGTCTGTCTGTCTGTGTCTTTCCTTCCGTCTGTCTGTGTCTTTCCTTCCGTCTGTCTGTGTCTTTCCTTCCGTCTGTCTGTGTCTTTCCTTCTGTCTGTCTGTCTGTGTCTTTCCTTCTCTGTCTGTCTGTCTGTGTCTTTCCTTCTGTCTGTCTGTCTGTGTCTTTCCTTCCGCCTGTCTGTCTGTCTGTCTGTGTCTTTCCTTCTGTCTGTGTCTTTCCTTCCTTCTGTCTGTGTCTTTCCTTCCTTCTGTCTGTGTCTTTCCTTCCGTCTGTCTGTGTCTTTCCTTCCGTCTGTCTGTGTCTTTCCTTCCGTCTGTCTGTCTGTGTCTTTCCTTCCGTCTGTCTGTCTGTGTCTTTCCTTCCGTCTGTCTGTCTGTGTCTTTCCTTCCGTCTGTCTGTCTGTGTCTTTCCTTCCGTCCGTCTGTCTGTCTGTCTGTGTCTTTCCTTCTGTCTGTCTGTGTCTTTCCTTCTGTCTGTCTGTCTGTCTGTCTGTGTCTTTCCTTCTGTCTGTCTGTGTCTTTCCTTCTGTCTGTCTGTGACTTTCCTTCTGTCTGTCTGTGACTTTCCTTCTGTCTGTCTGTGACTTTCCTTCTGTCTGTCTGTGACTTTCATTTTCTGTTTGTCAGTATGTCTGTCCTTTTCTTCTGTCTGTGTCTGGTTTTTGTTTTCTGTCTTTCCTTCCTCCTGTCTGTCTTTCCTTTTCTGTTTCAGTTTGTCTTTCCTTTTCTTTTTGTCTCTTTCCTTCCGTCTGTCTGTCTTCTGTCTGTCGTTCTTTTTTTAACCCCTCCCCCAATTTTCTCCCTAATTTGCTCACCTGCTAATGCCCCCCACCAGCAGCCAGAGAAGGTGAAAACTAACACGTGCTTCTTCTAAGACACATGAAGCCAATCTTCACATCCTACAAACTGCTTCTCATTCTGCATCGCAGGGCAGCAGCGTAACACTCGGATGAAAGTGTGGTCTGCCCTCTCCCGCATAAATGAGCTCACTGAAGCCAGTGATTGTCTAGTGTCACTGTGATTGACAGGAAAGAGAGAGTATGCTGGCCCTCCCACTCAGAGAGCACAGCTAATTTTATTTTCTTGACTCCTGACTGAGGATGACTGCGGCATCGTCGGGAATCTCTCGACAGTGGAGCTTTTCTGTCACTACTCAGGAGTCCTCAGGTTCTGTATCTGTTGTACATACAACCCGAGAAAGAAAAGAAAACTTTTGATATGTTTATTTTAACATAACACAGTCCAGTCAGTTCATGTTACCTTACCTTGATGCTATGATGTACTTTTTTTCTCACCACCTGCAGTACTGCACATGTGAATCAAGGATGTGGTCTGAACTATTTTTACTAGATATGTTAATACGCTTAAATGGATGCTAGATAATCTTTCCAGAATCAGGATGTGGAAACAGTGACAAAACTGAGCACAATACGGTACGGTGAAGCACTAAAACTATAAATATTTCTATATTTCTAGCGCAGCACACAGTCACCTCACATTTAAACACGTCATGGAGTGAAAATGAAGACGTTAGTCAGACTCGAATAACGTCTTTTTGACTAGGTCGCTTTTTAGCCTAGTAACAGTTGAGGTCATAAGTTTACATACCCCTTACAGAATCTGTAAAATGTTAATAATCTTTACAAAGATAAGGCAGATCATAAAAATTTTATTTATTATTATTTTTATTTACTTCTGCCCTGAATAAGCTATTTCACATAACAGATGTTTACATATAGTCCACAAGACACAATAATAACTGAATTTACACAAATGAGCCAGTTTAAAAGTTTACATACACTTGATTCTTAATACTGTGTGTTGTTACCTGGATGATCAACGAGTGTTTTTATGTTTTGTGATAGTTGTTCACGAGTCCCTTGTTTGTCCTGAGCAGTTAAACTGCCCCCTGTTCTTCAGAAAAATCCTCCAGGTCCTGCACATTCTTTGCTTTTCCAGCATCTTCTACATATTTGATCCCTTTCCAACAGTCGCTATATGATGTTGAGATCCGTCTTTTCACACTGAGGACGACTGAGGGACTCGAACACAACTATTACAAAAGGTGCAAACATTCACTGATACTTAAGAAGGCAACACGATACAATAAGAGCCGGGGGGGGGGGGTAAACTTGTAAACAGGAGGAACAGTGTAAATTATCATTTTGTTGTCCGGGAAACATGTAGGATGGTACTAAATGAAAAAAATAAGACCTTTAAGCCAAATAATATTTTACACCAATCGTCCTATTCAAAAGTTTACACCCCCCCAGGCTCTTAATGTAGTGTGTTGCAATTTTTATGATTTTTTAAATTATTATTATTATTGTTATTTAATTATTTATTTATTTAGATTATTAACATTTGCAGATTCTACAAGGCATATATAAACTTACGACCACAACTCTATGTTGTTGTCCAAGCAAGCATGACATGGGACTGGGCATCACTTTCACTTGCTTTAGTGGTCAGGATCTGTGAATATTAAATGACTGACAGGAGGCCCATCCAAACAAACAAAACACTTTCTGGACTGGAAGGTTTTCTCAGCCACTTAGTATTTGGAATTAAATTTGTGCCAAAGGTATTGAACGTAACTTTTCAAGAAACGAACAAACGCGTACAATGAGAGAGAAGAACAACAGTGAACTCAGTGGCAAAACTTTAACACGGTCTTCAAATAAACCGCATTCTTTATGAACAGTTTTCTAAGCGTCCTCCTCGTTAGCCAGTGAGAGTAAGCCGCCGTTAAGCCCCGCCCACACGAGAGATTTGCGCTAGAATGACGAAAGTAAGCACGCGGAGCGTAAATGAGAACGCTGAAAGCGTAAACGAGAACTCTGGCAGCGCGTTCATAAACCATGATTCGCGAAAAGGAAGCTTGGAAAACTGTTGTTTATTTGAAGACCATGTAAAATCTTTGCCACCGAGTTCACTGTTTTCAGTTTCAGAGTGTTTTTCTTCTTTCTCATTGTGTATTTATGTTCATTTCTTGAAAAGTTACCTTCAATACTTTTGGCAAAAACATTTATTCCATACTTACTACACTTGTGCTGAGGTCATGGCTCAAACCTCGTCATCTACAATACACTATAAATGATTCTGCACGTCAGCGCCTAATTTTGTGTTCTTTTCCACAACCCGTTATGTCAGGTGTGCTTGAATAATAAGAAAAATCCCCAAACTTCCTGATTTGTAGCTGTTTGTCCACATGCTCAGTAACATTTCATTCTTCCACACGCCATTGTGCACGTTGTTATTGTGACCTCATCCCGAGACACAAACGTAGAAAAACACTCGCAGTCTATACACTTCGTTCCTTGTTTACCATCCCCTATACGAGAAACAGAAGCCGAGCGTGAAAAAAGTGGAAGCGGTGTGGGTGAAAAAGAGGAAGAAGAGTTGAAAAAAAAGGAAACGTGGGTGGATGTGGTGGCAGCGTATGGGGGGGGGGGGGATTCACAGAAGTGATTTTATTAGAAGCTGGCTTATGTGAAAGGGAAGGTGAAAGAGACGGTCAGGCGGATGTGGTGGGCAGACAAACAGCACTAAACATCAGGAGCAGTTCACACGAGCTGCCAGTAGTGTTGCTCTCTCGCTCTAAGAGCTGTGTGGGATTTAGTGGACGTAAATTCAGTTGTAAATCAGCTTGCACGATGGGGGAGTACTGTATATTTTGTCATAGTAAATCAAATGAAATGTTGTGGGGTTTTTTTTTTTTTTTTTTCCCTTCCCCTTCATAATTCTTTTCAAATGTGTCGTGGCATTTCAGTACAGTAATTGGGACCGTTAAACAGTTTATAAATCTCTTTAATGCATGACATTTGGCAAATCTGTTTTATCGCACTGCTTGTGGTATCCGAAACCAGCAAAACAATGTTGGATCGGATAACGGAGAAAATGTATCTATTATCGGATCCTGATATCAGAACAAACGGCAAAGATCGGAATTATATATTATATATTACATTTATTCTTTATTATGTTTACAAAGATTGCGAAAAGAGCGAAAACGAAAGAGAAAAAAAGTCTGAGTTTATGGAGTGGATATACAGCGACTGTCCATGATATTTTTTCTTCCTCCTTTTGTGTGAAAGTTTAAACTGTAAAGTGCTTCAGTTAAAATAAATAAATAAATAAAAACACACACATTTTAAAGCTTTCTGTAGTATGATCTGAAGAAAACAATATCAGGTAGATACTGTTATCGGCTGTCATTCAAGGTTTCAGTATCTGCATCAGAAAAGAAAACATGGTAGTGTTCCACCTCAGCAAAAAAAATGTTATATCAACGTTAACGGACAGCGAGATGAAGAGTCTATGACTGCAGTAATGTCACTCAGCGTTTGATATTAATCTGATATTCGGGAGCACAGATACTTTAGTTGTTGAAAATAACATAAAATACGCACGTTTTGCATCGGTATAATGTCGTTACTCATCATCTAACATTACCAATATTAAAGGCTCCTGTTTGGGAACAACTGCACAATAAATAATGGTTTCATCAAAGTTTTTTCCTCTTTTTTTAAAATCCTCACTGAACGTCTGGCGAACATTAAACTCAGAACTTTTCAGTCCCCGTCCCGCATCCAACCTCACAATTATTTTAAATAGGTTAATATCTGTAACAGGAACGGTGTTTTTCTACAGGGCCATTTTTTCTCTCTAGGCCTGTCACGATAATTACGTTATGGACTTATCGTACAATACATACAGTACTGTGCAAAAGGTTTAGGCAGGTGTGAAAAAATGCTGTAAAGTAAGAATGCTTTCAAAAATTGACATGTTAATAGTTTATATTTATCAATTAACAAAATTCAAAGCAGGTAGGTTGGCCCAAACGTCTTGGATAACTAACCACAGTTCTCCTGTGGATTTAGGCAGCCTCAGTTGCTTCTCTCTCTTCATGTAATCCCAGACAGACTCGATGATGTTGAGATCGGGGCTCTGTGGGGGCCATACCATCACTTCTGGACTCCTTGTTCTTCTTTACGCTGAAGATAGTTCTTAAATGACTTTCGCTGTATGTCTGGGGTCGTTGTCATGCTGCAGAATAAGTTTGGGGCCGATCAGATGCCTCCCTGATGGTATTGCATGAGACCATTAATTCTGACCAAATCCCCAACTTCATTCACAGAAATGCAGCCCCAAACATTGCCCGTTTCTTTGTGCTTCTTCAAAAGATCTTGGACAGCACATCTGGAAACCCCTGTCTGCCTTGAAATTTCTGCCTGGGAGAGACCTTGCTGATGCAGTATAACTACCTTCTGTCTTGTTGCTGTGCTCAGTCTTGCCATGGTGTCTGACTTTTGACAGTAAACTGTCTTCAGCAACCTCACCTTGTTGAGGAGTTTGGCTGTTTCTCACCCAGTTTTATTCCTCCTACACAGCTGTTTCTGTTTCAGTTAATGATTGTGTCCCAACCTACATATTGAACTGATGATCATTAGCACCTGTTTGGTATAATCGTTTAATCATACACCTGACTATACGCCTATTGTGTTTACACGTGTGTTTGTTTACATAAGAATGAATGCCACCAACATTTTAACCATTCACGCTGCTTCTGTCCTCTCGTCTACTCTAGGGCTGTCAAATTAAAATTCAAACTTCAAATATTCCTCAAATTTAAGATAAAAACGCAAAACTGTGCATTCGAATTTAAGATGTGTAGCAAGCACTGGCACCAATTTTAATTCAAACATACTGTTGAAAAAAAAATGACGCAAGATATTAACAATGCACTAACAATGTTTTTGAAGAAGCAAAATCTAGAAAGAATAGTTCTAGTGTTTCATATAATCCAGTCACAGTCAATAATGTCGGGGATTGACCCATGTAAGCTGTGAGAGCTGAAGCTGAACAATGAATGAATACCTGGTAAACTGAAGCGCTTTACTAGCAGGTTAATTAACTGACCCAAATGCATCCCATACACATATGAGATTAATCAGACGTATACACAACATAAACGTCATATTACAACTTGTTTCTGCACAAAATGAGGCGAACGCACAAGTGAACTTGAAGTAAGGCAGTATGTAGAACGGTAAGTCACGTTGTGAATACGCTCTTTCAGTAACTGCTCACTAAAACACAGACAATGAATAACTAAAGCATAAAGAATTCACAATATTGTACTACAGTAGTGTACTCATTGTAATGTTATTATTTCAAGAGATCAGGTTTCCACAATAAGGGCAGTTTTTACGTGTTTCGTTGATGCGTGTTTAAGTTAATATGCAAATATATTTATTGTCCGCTAAAATGCCCTTGAATAATATTAGACCCAATTTTAGTCAGAGTAAAACTGACTAAAATGAATAAATACGACATGACGAAATATTGACTAAATTTAAAGGATTTTCGTCATTGTCACAGTTTAATGGATTTTGCAACTGGGGGACATGGTAGCTTAGTGGTTAGCACATTTGCCTCGCACCTCTAGGGTAGAGGTTCCCCGATTCCCGCCTCCACCCTGTGTGCATGGAGTTTGCATGTTTGCATGCTCCGGGTACTCCGGTTTCCTCCCCCAGTCCAAAGACATGCGTTGTAGGTTGATTGGCATTTACAAATTGTCCATAGTGTGTGTGTGCACGATCGTGTCCTGCAGTGGGTTGGCTCCCCATCCAGGGTGTCCCCTGCCTCCTGCCCCATGTTCCCTTGGATAGGCTCCAGGCTCCCCGCAACCCTGTCTTGGATAAGCGGTACAGAAAATGGATGGATGGATATTCCAAATGAGGCATATAAATGAATGTGTTTTATTCAGATTGAGATATCAGTCTTATTATTAACAGATTTCTATAGTTTAACAGACTGCTTTCCCAGTTGCTCGTTACCATCAGCCTCAAACACAACGAGACCTGCAGAGTTTATACACTCACTCCTCACACCTGTGCTGTACTGCTCATAACAGAGAACCTTTTTCCCTTTCATCAAGATGTCAGGTTTTAGTGTCAGTCTGCAAGTTGGCGTCATCGGCTTTGTGCAACATTCTGATCAGGCCGAATGAGCACAGATCATGGCATCAGCGTTTAGGCAGGTACTCCACAAAACGAGCTCATAAAATCCATTTGAGAAGGGCTTGACGTAAATTAGAGGTACGGGTCACGCTCATAAGTGCGTTCCACTAACAGAGTCCAGGTGCGTCATGTTCCAGCTAATTCAGATGAATCTGTAGTAATCGAGGCTCAAATGTGTACATGCAGTGTTTAAGCAGCCCTGACAATTGATTGCAGAAATAGCAAAATGTCAGTAAAAGACCACAAAGAATGAATTTTTCACCCTGTATAGCATAAATCATTTGTTAAACCCTACAAGAAATAATTACAAACTAAAAGGAAATCCCATGAACATTAATAAAGCCCTTGAAGCTTAAGAAAAATTAAAAAATAAAAAACACTTGTATGCACTATGTACTTATGCTCTGCTTTATTGAGTAGGTTGTGACCCAGCCAAGACTGCAAGTAATGATTTGTAGTAAGTCCGGATCATTCACCAAGGCATTATTTAACAAGCTTTTATCAATTATTCCAGTGAAATGACGGATTTAGCAGCAACATGAGCAAAGAAACGAACGTGTCAGCATTTCACTGTTAATTATAAAAACGACTCTCCGAACGGTAAAAGGACACGCTCGAGTGCAAAGCAAGCCTCCAGGAGGAATTCATACTTTTTGTCGTACATTACCTTACTGCGTCCTCAATCCTAAAGAAATGCGCCACTGGCGAGGAAGTGCAGAGTGATGCAGTCAGTGTGGGACATCTTTATTTTCAGTGTTTTTAGGTTTCCAAAATCTATAGCAATTACAAGATCACCTCAGGAAACGTTAAAGGAACTTTACTGTCCCGAAAAGATCTGAGAGCTGCTGGCCTGAACACATTACTCACTACACACTCCCTCATGCACTGGATTTTCAACAAAGACATGACCTGATTGGTCATCCAATAAATATCCTTCACTGTAGGCCTCTGATTTTACAGCCTATATTTTATCATGGAAATGTTAGTTAGATGAATATTGAAAACCATTGTCTGCATTTTGGATGATTTATATAACCTACAAGTATCAAATTCTGAAATGCACGGGGTTAATTAGTTCGGAGCTCGCGTTAGTGTACCAGCAACATAGCTAATAGCCATCAACAAACAAATGTTTATGGTTTTTGCTTGAGCAAATGCAATACTGGAGGTGATCGCTAAAAAACAACAGACATTAAGCAAATACTTTGGCGTTCCGCCACCTGAAAAGAAACGTCAGACTGAAGCTCAGCGGAAAAAAATAGCTTTCTCTGAAAAGTGGCTGTAGGAAGCGAGCGCACCGGAATATTGTGCAAGATATGTGTTTACTTCCCCATCTAGCAAAGCTTTTTATATAGGAGCAAGAATTTCAGTCAGTTATACGTACTTGTTGAACACCCCATTCCAGATTTAGTCCCCTTTGCTGTTATAATAACCTCCACTCTTCTGGGAAGGCTTTCTTCTAGATTTTGGGGTGTGACTGTAGGGATTTGCTCATTCAGCCACAAGAACATTAGTGATATCAAGCATTGAATTTGTGTGAGGAGGCCTGCGGTTCAGTCAGCGTTCCAGTTCATCCAAACGTGTTCAGTGGGGTTGAGGTCAGGGCTCTGTGCAGGACACTTGTGTTCTTCCTCGCCAGCCTTGGCAAACCATGTCTTTATGGAGCTCAATTTTGTGCACAGGGACATTGTGATGCTGGAACCTGTTTTGGCCTCTCTAGTTCCAGTGAAGGGAAATCTTGATGCTACAGCATACAGTGACATTCTAGACAATTGTGTGTTTCCAACTTTGCAGCAAAGGTTTGGGGAAGAACCACCTATGGGTGTTATGGTCAGGTGTGCATGTACTTTTCTATTTCTGTTTTCTACACAGCTGTTTCTGTTTCAGTTAATGATTGTGTCCCAACCTACATATTAAATCGATGATCATTAGCACCTGTTTGGTATAATGGTTTAATCATACACCTGACTATACGCCTACAAAATCCCTGACTGTGTGCAAGTGTACCTAGAAGAATTGATGCTGTTTTGAAGGCAAAGGCTGGTCACACCAAATATTGATTTGATGTAGATTTTTCTTCTGTTCACTCACTTTGCATTTTGTTAATTGATAAATATATTAACTATTACCATGTCTGTTTTTGAAAGCATTCTTACTTTACAGCGTTTTTTCCACACCTGCCTAAAACTTTTGCACAGTACTGTGTATATGTGTGTATGAAAGTGAACAAGCTGGATGTGTGACCTCTCCTGAGGACTACAGAGTGTGTCTTTGTTGGATGCCAGCCTGGCTGACGCACAGCACTCAGCCTTACTGGCATGTGTCGGCTTCTCAGTGTGATCATCGCCTGTGATGACGAGCAATGCCACCCATTGAGGCAGTCATAACATAGTCAGTAGCTATTTCTTGCACACACATGATTACAGAACCAGAGCTCTGGGTTCTTATGCACACATACAATTACACATCTTTACACACTAACACACAGTAGTTTGTGGCTGTTATTGTTATTGCCTTGTCTGTGAGCACTGTCTGAGAGTTGTACTGCATTTTTTCATTTCTTTTTTTTAAAATTTTTTTTAAATACAGTATAGAAAGGTGAGTGCATGTGCCTTTCTGTAAGCTGCCCTGTGGATCCTGTTTCTCTCCCCCTCTGTTTATGTCTGTCAGGTTCTCTCTGTCACCAGCACTGTGGCCATGATGTGTCTGCATTGTTGACATGCTGTTCCTAGGCTCACTTGGCAGCTAAACAGCTTTGGGAAAGGGAGCTGAAGGGCGAGAGGGAGGATGGGATGTAGTTTGGGAGATAAAGTATGTGGACACCTGACCATAACACCCATATGTGGTATTTCCCCAAGCTGTTGCCACAAAGTTGGAAGCACACAATTGTATAGAATATCTTTGTATGCTGTAGCTTTAAGATTTCCCTTCACTGGAACTAAGAGGCTCAAACATGTTCCAGCATGACGGTGCACAGTGCGAGCTCCATGAAGACATGGTTTGCCAAAGTTGGAGTGGAAGAACTCGAGTGTCCTGCACAGAGCCCTGACCTCAACCCCACTGAACACCATTGGGATGAACTGGAACACTGACTGAACTGCAGGCCTCCTCACCCGACATCAGTGCCTGACCTCACTAATACTCTTCTGGCTAAATGGACAAATCCCCACAGCCATGCTACAAAATCTAGTTTAAAACCTTCCCAGAAGAATGGAGGTTATTATAACGGCAAAGGGGGACTAAATCTGGAATGGGATGCTCAACAAGCACATACGAGTGTGATGGTCAGGTGTCCACAAACTTATGCCCATATAGTGTAGGTGGCTCAGCCAAAGTTCTGTAGATCTCATGTCTTACAGTTCCTTCTTTTAAGATTTGATGTCTTGAGAGTGTTGCAAATAATTAACTAACCCTGCCCTTCGCTCTAAATTGTCTTAAATTTAAAAAAAATTTCTTTCACGTGCTAAAATTCATGCAAACATCGCACTAATTACACAGATTATCCTGTTCAAAAGTTTACACTTTTGTATGTATCGTGTTGCCTTCTTGAGCATCAGTGAATGTTTGCACCTTTTGTAATAGTTGTGTTCGAGTCCCTCAGTCGTCCTCAGTGTGAAAACACGGATCTCAACATCATATAGCGACTGTTGGAAAGGGATCAAATATGCAGAAGATGCTGGAAAAGCAAAGAATGTGCAGGACCTGGAGGATTTTTCTGAAGAACAGTGGGCAGTTTAACTGCTCAGGACAAACAAGGGACTCGTGAACAACTATCACAAAACATAAACACAGTCGTTGATCATCCAGGTAACAGCACACAGTGTTAAGAATCAAGCGTATGTAAACTTTTGAACTGGTTCATTTGTGTAAATTCAGTTATTATTGTGTCTTGTGGACTATATGTAAACATCTGTTATGTGAAATAGCTTATTCAGGGCAGAAGTAAATAAAAATAATAATAAATAAAATTTTTATGATCCCTCTTGTTAATAATTGAAAAATAAAAAAATATTTTGTAGATTCTGCAGGGTGTAAACCTTATGACCTCATCTGTATTATCTGTAAATTAGTTCATTTATGTAATATGTTTTGTGTAATATACAATAATATTCTGTGCAAAAGTTTTAGGCAGGTGTGAAAAAATGCTGTAAAGTAAGAATGCTTTCAAAAAAAAAAAGATGTGTTAATAGTTGCTTAAAAATGCTTAACTATTGGGTGTTCAAAATGTTTGACTGGCAGTGTATGATTATTTAAAACACCAATTTTAAAGAAACCGTGCAACAGTAAAAAAATTATGTAATTGCTAATATTTCAGTATGGAACTGACCACTGGTTTGCAGTCTAACTAGGTACATAGGCTACTACTGCTAATCTGCATCTAATACCAGTACTAAATATATAGAAAGTATGAATTAACACAGTAAGATGCAAGTACGATTTTAAGAATGAGGAACAGCAATGTGTCAATTCACTGTATCGAAGCTGGAATGCGTAAACGTTCCAGATAATAAATACTCCTACATCTGTGAGGAATTGAACTTTGGGGAAGAAATGATTCAGTCACAGTTACTTTTGTAACTGTGAAAATGAAAATCATATCAGCTGCTGTTCTACGATGACCCAGAGAGCTAAGCTACTAATTAAAGTGCACAGCCCGATACCGAATACAAGGTTGGGGTTGTTTTTCCAAACAGGAAAAAAACAGTTGTGGCCAATTTCTATGTTGTACTCGGTCACTCTGTTCAATATGCACTCTTAAAGTACTTTATTTAAACTAACCCTGATCACCTCCTCTTTTTTTTTCTTCCATGGCAAACCAACAATATGAGAATTCGGACTCCGAGCCGCTCTTCTCAACCCCTCAACTGTAGCTTTAAGTGTTGTGAGTTGTGACAGCATTAGCGCTCCTGTAACGAAGTGTCTTTCGATCACGGAAACCTCCTTACTTTGCAAAATGAGTGGGTAAGCGGGAGTCCTCCTGCTCTCGATGGCGTGATGACAAATGGCGACAGCCGTAATAACATATTGGACATCTGCTGCAAGATTGAGATTCGTTAAGTGCGCAGATCTGGGAGGCGGATGTTTTCTTGCGTGCCCCAGTACACTCCCAGTTGTGAGTCGGGCGGATTTTGTTCGCTGGGAAATTGTACATTCACATTTAGAGACTTTGGTAAATCCTCATGGATGGAGGATGAGCTCTGCCTGAGCTTTTTTGGCCTGTGTCACCTGTAGCAAACGGTTTCCTGTAGAGACTGAGCGAAGTGTGAGGTTCTATTGACAGGGAGGAGCAGCACCTTTTGATGAATGCGACGGCGCTTCAGTTCATGAGTTCAGGCTCGGGTGCTTGTTCAGTTCTCTGACAGGTCCGTCGCAGTGGGAACATATCAGAGCGCAGCGGATGGCAGAGAGGCAGCAGTTTGCTCTGGCAGCTCTGACTGATTCTGCATGGCTCAGAACTGAAGCGCCAGGAGTAAATGGGCCAATTAAGGACAGCTTGCTCAGCCTCTGCATGGGGTTAATACCACTCTGCCGTAATTAAAAATGAATTCCGATTCTCTATCCTGGAAAACTCTTCCTTCCAACTTTTTATTCACCCTCAGTTTCTCACCAAGACATTGCAGATGCTTCAGATGGGCTTTTTTTTTCTAACGCGTAAGCAATTTTTTATTTTTATTTTTTTAATTGTGCAACATCTGGCACACTGTCTCCTGGTTTTCAGCAGAAATAAAGGTTCACTGTAGAGGGTAGAGGGTTTTAGATGTAAGGTGTGAAAATGGGAGGTTTTATTTTTGTATTCTTTCATGCTAACAGCACAAGCAGGGGGTGTGTGTGTGTGTGTGTGTGTGTGTGTGTGTGTGTTTGTTGGATGGGGTGGTTATAGCTTGGTAGGGACCAAATATCCCCACAAAGATTGGAATATCTGACATTTTTGACCTTGTAGGGACATTTGTCTGGTTCATGTGGGGAAACTGCTTTTTCACCAAAACTGCAGTTATTTTATTTATTTATTTATTTATTTTTTATTAAGAGCCAAAATGTTTCATTTGGTAACTGAGGATAAGGTTAGTGTTAGATTTAGGTTCAAGTTTCATTAGCTGTATTAACTTTATTAATAATCATTTCATTGGAAGGTCCTCACAAAGATAAATCTTCATCTTTATATATATATATATATATACACACACACAGTACTGTGCATAAATTTTAGGCACCCTATTTTTTTTAGTACAAACTTTAATTTTTTTGTTTTATGACTACATTATCAAGTCAGTACAAAAAACATTTTAGATTCCCAAACATTCGTTTTCTAGAACAAAATTAAATGTTACAGAAAAATGTTTGTAAAATGTTTCATTAAAGAAAGCAGCATATTACGTAAGAGACACTTTTCAGACAGTAAACACAATGAAGGCTGCTGGGTTTTGCTGCAAAAATAAGAAGCGAGTGCAAAAGTCAAAGTGTCCAGAAGAACTGTGTCTGGTTCTGCAAGATGCTCAATAAAACTTACCAGCTCATTTCCTTATAAAACTGCACTTATTGTACCAGAGACTATTATTTTTATTTGTATATTTTTGTCACACCAAATATTGACTTTGTTTCATTTACTACTGTTTACTGCTTTTTATTGTATTTTTTTTTTAAATGTAGAAACATTTAATTTCATTATTTTGAAGGCATCTTTGCTCTACAGCTTTTCTTTGCATGTGCCTAAAACTTTTGCACAGTACTGTATATAATTTGTGCAATTGCAATTTCGCCAATTCAAGCAGTTTTCCGCAAAAAAAAGCACAAATTCAGCGAATTGCATTGCAAATTTTGAAAAAAGTCACGGCAAAATCAAGCATTTTTGGCCGCAACAATCACAAAAAAAAACCTCCTGTATGGACTGAAGAATTCTAACTAGCATGGCAGTGTTGCTTCGCCAGAAATAGATAGTTGTTTGGTTTAGTTCTGGTCAGCAATGCCATGTTCCTCTGCAAGTTTCATAGCCGTTATATATGATAAAATTACGAACATGGTAGGAGTGGCAATGTGGCAATGTAACGTGCTTGCAGCAGTAGCAGATCACACAGCTACAGGGTTTTCGGTGTGCTTGCTGTAGTATGATTTGGTACGAGGCCGGAGGGATGCGGTTGCAAAATTCTGGGGAGTCGCAGCCGGAAACAAAAGGGATTAGAACCACTGGAGTAAGGAACTTAATCAGGTAAAAAAAAATAATAATAAATAAATAAATATTTTTTTAAAAAATGAACATGTAGCCATTGTCGAGGTCAAAAAGTCATTGGTGAGGTAAAAATCTGATCATACACGGGGTCTCACCGTGACACCATAGCCCTCGTCTGCAGTGGTATATTAGAATATCCAAAGGAGAAATTTGACATAAGCTTGCTGTGTACCATGCGGTAATATAACAAAATGACTTTATTTTAAAATGAATCCTTTCTCTCTTCCTCACTGCTCCACAGGAGAGTACATTAAGACGTGGAGGCCGAGGTATTTCTTGCTGAAGAATGACGGTACGTTTATCGGTTATAAGGAGCGGCCACAGCACGTGGACCAGCTAGAGACGCCGCTCAATAACTTCTCTGTGGCACGTGAGTATCTCACTCTGACATTATTGTTAGCGGGGAAACAATAATAATCACGGGTCTTGCATGTGCCTTTTTTTTTTTTTTGCATTTGACCAATGCTCTTAACCTCAGTAATAGAGGTGGTGTCCCTGGCAAATACTATGAGTTAAATACTTTAATAGGTGGAGATAGTGTAGATATGTTCAGGCTGACCCTAAGAACCGTAGGAATTGGGTTTAAAGTCTGTTCTAACAGTTCCAAGACTTCTTTCTCTGTCTCACTTTCCCCTTGTAAACTCAGCAGAGCATCACCCCTCCATCGCTGCCAAAAGCCGCTTGAATGATTGAACAGGCTAATTAGACAGCCATATTGTTTGTTAAAGGAAATGCTTCCACCCTGACACTCGTGAGTTATAACGGTTATTAAGTGCCTTATTCTCATTATTTATCTCGGCTCTGCTCTAAAGCAGCAGCAGCAGCAGCAGTCGTCCCTGGCGTCAGATGCAGTCAGTCGTGTAACAGCAATGATGTTGGTGTACACCGATGACACGGTGCAAAGCATTCTGGGCTGCTGATGAGCCCTGCTGGAGCGCAGTGGTGGCCTCCACTCAAGTCCTCCATCTCCTCGACAGGCCTCTTATGTCGCGTCTCTCCACCCCCCACCCCCCACCCCCTTGCCACAAATGGCTCTGTGCTACAGCTTCCTCTTCCACATATGGCTCCTGATGCGACTGCGTTCCACTGCCATTGTGCTTTGTTACTTCAAAAAGCACAAGTCATGATTTTTTTGTTTAGTTGCCACTGCGTATTTTTGTTTCATTGCTAAAAAAGACATGAGTGTTCGTTATTTAACTGCTGATGTACAGTTTTCTGACTCTGCTGGACTATTCAGTGTAAGCACAGAGAACAAAAAGGTGTCGATTTCTGGCCATCTTCATGACTTGTTACTTTGAAGATAGTCTGAACCCAGTGCAATGTATAAGTACTGTATAATTTATATTGTAGATATATAGAGAGGACAGTGTTACGGTTTGAAATTTTTGAATCTCACTTTCACTGTGACCATTTAAAAACACACAAGCCGGTGGGGAAAATGAAAGGAAAAGTTTATGATGAAATATTTGTACAAAAATTATTTTTGTGAAATATAAAAATATATAAATATAAAAATTATATTTTTATATAAAAATATATTTTTTAAAAATTTTTTTACACTGTCAGTATAGCTGCGTTCATGCCATGTCAGAATTACCGTAATTACTAGATGACAACCCGGACGTTCTATCTGGAGCTGTTCACGTCCTCGGACTCGGAATTATGCATTTCTGTTCACCAAAATGAATCCGTATGAGATGATGATGATGATGATGATGATGAGCACTGCAAAATACATGATTACAACATTCAATCACATTTTTATGCTATTGCTAATTATTGAAGAACATAGAAAGAGCATCAGGTAGTGTAACTAAGTGTTTATACATGGCTCTTGAGTGTTTCCGCATGACATTGCAGCGGTCAGGTGGTACAAGTCGGAGCTCTCAGAAAATTCCTTGTTGTAATTACGAGTTCTATGAGGACGAGAACTAGCTGTTTTACAAGTCGCACTCTTGTACTTACGGTAATTACTACATGGCCTGAACACAGCTTATTTATCATGCCATTTTAAGCTGAAAACAAGAGTGGCTGAGAGCAAAGGTGGCATGCTGAAAATTGTGGCAAACTGCATTACTGTTCTAATATGAGAGACCTGAACACCACTGCAGTCCCATGATGCACCTGTTCTGCAGCAGCTCAACTGGGGAGGTTCTCCAGCACGTTGTGTTTAATGCAGTACTGGGGATGAATGGAGATAAAGATAAATGACTGTCACCATGCCTTTCTCTCCTCCCATTTATTTCTTTCTCTCTCTCCAACCCCCCCCCCTCCCTCTGTCACTTGCTCCCTGGTGAACTTCTCTGTGGCCGTGTCCAGAATGTCAGCTGATGAAGACGGAGAGGCCGAAGCCCAATACATTTATCATCCGCTGCCTGCAGTGGACCACTGTTATTGAGCGCACATTCCATGTGGAGACCCCGGAGGAACGGTCAGATATCCCAACACACTTGCTCAGGCAGTTTTTTTGTCATTCTGACGAGATCTTTTTATATTCTAAACATACAGTACTGTGCAAAAGTTTTAGGCACCCTATTTTTTTTTTTTTTTTTTAGTACAAACTTTGTTATAGATTTTTTATTTTGTGACTTCTACATGATCAAGTCATTTTAGATTCCCAAACATTAGTTTTCTAGCACAAAATGAAATGTTACAGAAAAATGTTTGTATGTCATTAAAGAAAGCAGCATATTACGTAAGAGACACTTTTCAGACAAAAAACACAATGAAGGCTGCTGGGTTTCGCTGCAAAAATAAGAAGCGATTGCGAAAGTCAAAGTCTCCAGAAGAACTGTGTCTGGTTCTGCAAGATGCTCAATAAAACTTACCAGCTCATTTCCTTATAAAACTGCACACATTGTACTGGAGACTGCTATTTTTATTTATATGTCACACCAAATATTGGCTTTGATTCATTTACTACTGTTTACTGCTCTTTACGGTATTTTTTTTTAAATGTAGAAACATTTAATTTCATTATTTTGAAGGCATCTTTGCTCTACAGCATTTCTGTATTTCTTTATGTACCTGAATCTTTTGCACAGTACTGTACGTTAACATGAAATAGTGATTTAAAGTATCTACCCCCAAGAGACACACACCCACTTAGATGTTTTGCTAATTCGAGAAATGTTAATTCTGCACATTAGTGGTATGATGTATTGACATGTATCTAGAGTCCACCATCAGGAACTGATGTCAAATTATATTTATCACAAAATATAGCCATTCTGTCATTAGCACGTTTGCCTCGCACCCCCGAGGTTGGGGGCTCGATGCGCACCGAGTTTGCACGTTCTCCCCGGTTTCCTCCAGGTATTCCGGTTTCCTCCCCCAATCCAAAGACATGCGCTGTAGGCTTATTGGCATTTCCAAATTATCAATAATATGTGAGTGTGTGCGCGCGTGTGTGTGTGTGTGTGATTGCGCCCTGCGATGTGATTGTCCCCTGCCTTGTGCACAGAGTCCCCTGGGATAGGCTCCAGGCTCCTCCGTGACCCTGTGTAGGTTAAGCGGTACAGAAAATAGATGGATGGATGGCTTGTCATTCTGTACTAATATCTCAGAACATTAGTTATAGAAATCAGAAAGGAAGTTATCATAAATGATTCAACCAACTGAATGATCTTGCATGTTAGGCATTAGCCTCAATGTCAGATGAAATATTAATATTTCAGTGCATTTTAAAAAGGTCAATTTCATGCTTTATATATATATATATATATATATATATATATATATATATATATATATATATATATATATATATATAAAACTAGTATCAAATAAATGAATGTTTATATTACTTTTGATCACTTGTTTGTGAATCCAGATTTTTGAGTGTTGCTGTTGCTAACTTTGGGCTCTTTTCGGCAGGGAGGAGTGGACTAAAGCCATCCAGGCTGTGGCTGACAGTCTGCAGAAACAGGAGGAGGAGTTGATGGACTCTTCTCCTGACCCCATGGACATGGAGATGTATCTAACCAAACCTCGGCACAAAGTGGTACACTCCGCTTCTGTTTGAACGACCTGTAGTCTTTTCACCCACACTGAAGGAACTAGCCTTTTCTGTCCTACCCCTGTTTGTTTTAGTGTTTATCCCCAAAAAAAACCTGTGTTCTCTGAATATACTAGAAGTAGTAGCTAGGTATTGTAGTATCCATAATTTCAACTAAAGTTACGGCAGTGCTCAAAAATTCCTGTTAGAAGTTGGCAAATATTACACGGTATGGCATAGCAGCAAATTTTGTCTGTTCATCAAGTTTTTAATGGAAATTGTAATCAGCCTAGGAATATAATTGCTTACTTTCTGCTTCGCATCTTGAAGCTTTTGTTCCCCCATGGACTCGACAGTAACTACTCAGATTGCATCGTGGGTAGATTTCAGAAGCGTTGTTGCTAAATATAGATAGCATGAGGAAAGGCTGAAGAAAACGGGTTTTGTTGCTGAATATTTGTTGCTAAATATAGAACGATATTGGGCTATGCTGAAGCAATAAAGGTTTTCTCTTCTTTTCTTTTCTAAACCAGTGGTACACAAAGTGTGGTCCAGGGACTCCCAGGGGTGCGTGAAGCACAGTCAGGGGGTCTGATTTTTGTTTTTGTTGTTTATTTTGTTACAGTGTTATTGAATTCCTAATCCAAACCTTAAGAACTCAAAAACCATTTGACCTATAAATAATAGAACACCGGTTGTTCTTAGTTTCTTAGCACGTTTTCCTCGCACCTCCGGGGTTGGGGGTCCAATTCCTACCTCTGCCCGGTGTGCGTGGAGTTTGCATGTTCTCCCTGTGCTTCGGGGGTTTTCTCCAGGTACTCTGGTTTCCTCCCAGGTCCGAAGACATGTATTATAGGCTGATTGGCATCTCTAAATTGTGCCCCGAGTTCCCTGAGATAGGCTCCAAGCTCCCCACGACCCTGAGTAGGAATAAGCGGTGCAGAAAATGTATGGGTGCATAATAGAACACCAGTTCTAAACCCATTTTTGTTTTTAATCGTACCCTATTGCACACATTTTCAACAAATAACATTTCTCTATGTTGATGGCATTTGTGGAACTTAGAAATAAAATTGATTTATGTACTACAGGTTAAAGAGGTCAAAGGCCAGTTTGAAATTATGGTAGATGAGACCAAGAGAAATGACAACTTGTGGGAAGCTGTGATAAACTTAGTGCCACATAGACTTTTATTATTATTATTTTTTAAATTACCTTGAACACACTTCCACCTCATGTTCTCTCTTTCTCTCTCTCTCACTCACTCTCACACACACACACACACACACACACACACACACATATATATATATATATATATATATATATATATATATATATATATGTGAGTAGATCTACCACTAGATCCACTTGGCCATCAGAGGTCAAATGCATATCCGTTGCGAGCAGCTTAACTCATGAGGGATACGGGACAAATGTGCAGAGAGAGGATGGAGCTGTTGTGTAAATAAACACAACGCTGTAAACGGGGCCGCTTCATTTCTGCATGCAAGCTCTGTAACTGTTATTGTTCCGACCTGTTTGTTAACATGCTTTTATTTGTGTGCTGTTTCAGACTATGCATGACTTTGAATACCTCAAACTCCTTGGGAAAGGCACTTTTGGCAAAGTCATCCTGGTGAAGGAGAAGGCCACAGGAAAATATTACGCCATGAAAATCCTTAAGAAGGAAGTAATAGTAGCAAAAGTAAGTAAGGAGATATGATGTGACATGAAGGGATTGATTGAGCTAAGGTGGAGGATACTAGTCAGTGTGTGTGTGTGTGTCTTATATAGATGAGTGTACTTGTAACAGGTCTGTGTTTGTGTGTGAGAGAGAGTGATAGAAAGAAAGTCCGTATAATCCAAGTACACTACAGTTCTTTGTGATGTGTCTCTCAGGATGAAGTGGCTCACACACTCACAGAAAACCGCGTCCTCCAGAATTCTAAGCACCCTTTCTTGACGGTGAGGGAATCTATGCAAACACACATACACCCCTAACACTTCTGTTTCACTTCTCTCCTGCCATTTGAATAACATCTCTTTTCCAGTCTGTATATTTCCATTGGTTCCCTCCTTACAATTTAATGCAGCTATAAAACTCAGCCCTAGCTATTTTGGGATACATTTTTGTCTGGGATTTCAATCCTTTGACAGTGAAGAGAAACTGCTGGGGGGGACTAATCGCTACGAGAAATTTAGATGCAGACCATGTACAGAATCTATTTGGCCTTAAATAGAAGTGCAGCACTCAAGGGTTTTTTTGTTTGGGTTTTTTATTTATTTATTTATTTATTTATTTTTTATGGTCATGGAGAAATTTCTGATTAAATGTTGGCGAGCGCAAATCTGATTCAGAAGATTAACTACCGACAGACATAAAAATATGACACTATTTTTACATACAAAATCATCTAAACACTGTTAATAAAGCTCAAAAAAACAGACATTCTGATGTCTTTTTGCGGCGAGAATGTGAACTTAAAGTCTCCATGAAATCAAATTTGAGGTTTTGTGGCTTTTAGTATGAATATTTTACCCTTAAGGTTATCTATAAGCTAGTGCGCTCCAAAACAATGCCAACATTCGCATTTAGAAGAGATACGCATTCAAAATGTACAGTCTCTCTCTTCCACCAATATGGATCAACAATTTTGATGACATCATTCTGTACTTCAGCTTCTCATCAGATTTTCTGTCCAATCAAATGCTCTCTAGAATCCGAAGCGTCCCACCCCCCAACATTATAAAAATCACCTTGCCGAAGTTGCAGTTGTTGAGAAATCACATCAGCAAGCATGGGTTGTTCAAATGTGTCTTTGGTTGTTCAAATTTGTGCTTTTTATTCAATTTTCCAACTGTAAAATCCTCCACAAGTGAATCCAACGCATCATTATTCCTTGGGCTCGCGTCCATGGTACTAACTGTCGAGTACTGCTTAGCCCGGGCTGTGAGGTAAGCTAAACGCTATTGGCTATTTAAAAATGGGAGGAGCCACCCGATATGTCCCGCCCTGACTTCCTGTTTCAGTTGAAATTATGTCAACACATCGAATAACGCTGCACGTTTCAAGGCACTTCACAGGGACTTTAAAAGTCACGGAAAACACGAGGGCGAGCCGCTGCACCACAAAAGACCCGTTGCAGACAGAACTTTGAATGATTGCTGCAAGGAGAGAGAAGTCAAAAGAGCAATAACTTAAACCCTGTTGGTTTACTGAAGCAAGTAAAAGCACGGTGCAGTGCATTCTGTACAAATAGCAGCACACTGATGATGCACGAGCATTAAAAATGAAAGCACCTGAAAACTCCCGCTTGGTAAAATATGCTAAACAGTTGACATTATAGACTCAGTTAATGGAAAGGGCTTGATTTTTTTTTCTTTTTTTTTTTCTTTCTTTTTTTTCTTTTTTCTTTTTTTTCCCCGTCCCTCCTCTCATGTAGTAATAAAATATAATTAGCAATATCATAGTTTAATGAAGGTTAAATTTAGCCTGTTTTAAATTAACCTGAGAAGAGAAAGTCATTAGAGATGCAAGATGTTAAAAGTTGTTCCTTGCAGTTTTGTTTTACATTATATCAATTAAAAAAAATTATATTTGTTACAGTCCTTCTCATTTACAAGCCATGTTTAAACTGATTAATCGATTATTTGTAAATAAATTCACATGAATAATCGACAAATTAAAATATTTGGTTTTTTTACAGCCCTGCATCAGTTATCATCAGATGAGAGGTTTAGCCCTTTTGTGAAATATCTATATTGGGTTTTATATGTTTATAGTTTATACTGTTAAGTGGTGTTACTGTATGTTTTTGGGGGGATGGGAGGGAAATTTAGCAGATGTTTGGGTGGCCCTGGCCAAAAAAAAAAAAAAAAAAAAGTTTACATTCAAATCCAGTTGCTGCTGTATTTGGTATTTGGACGAAGGCAGTTGATTCCCTGAACAGAGTCTGAACAATGGGCTTCATTTATCAAGCTGGAAATGAATGAATTTATTTGTAAATTGTTTGCAGGAGCTTTTACCAAAGAAATGTGTTATTCATGAAAATCCAATTCAGAAAAATTTTCGTATCCAGCAAAAATGCCTGTATTTGTTTATATTTAGATAAAGGAGTGATTAATACGAGACTCGTTAATGTGAGCCTTGATGGATAGGCTTCAAATCATATATCAAGTTATTGCAAATTTACATACAGATTACTCTGTCAAGTTTACATCGCTTACTTATTTTAATCGGACACATGGATATAGTGTAACGTTTGTGAAAGGAAGCCAAAACAAATCCATAAATTAAGATAAATAAGACTTGGCCATTCAGTTAGGACAAAAAAATACCACCGTATAAAAGGGGAAGGAGTTGGGCTGCGTCCACATTAATCCGGATAAATTTGAAAACGCATCTTTTTCTCTACGTTTTGGCCTCCCGTCAACACCGAGACGGCGTTTTTGTCCAGAGAAAACGCTCTACCAAGTGGATAAATTTGAAAACGCCGTTTTCACATTGTAGTGTGGACTGAGAAAATGGTGATATTAAAAAAACGATGACGTATTTTTTGTCGTGTGACGCGGTCACGTGACCCGTTCAACGCGGAACAAACAAGACGGTGGACGATGTTGTACTGCAGTTGTTGTGTCTGCTATCCAGTTTGATAGCTTTGTTAAAGATTAATGTCACTTTGTACACCTTCAGATTGTATTTTTATTGTAAAAGCTTTGCCTTTTATGGAGGTTTTTTTTTTTTCGGCATCACTAAATGCACATCATCCGTGACATGAACACACCTGGTAATTTACGGGCGATCGGCTTTCATCAACATGTACATGTGAATATGAAGAAAATCAGCGTTTTTACACTCCACTTTACTAAAAGGTTGATTGAATGAGGCCCATTGTTACATATTGTTTAGGATACACATGCATTTACTTGTTTTTATTGTTTTGTATTTATAAATGTCTAAAACTGTTGCTAGATATCATGATGTATGATAATTTAGGGATTAGTACTGAACTTAAAATGTCAAACTGTTTACGCTGGTTGAAATGTTTGCACCGGACTTGATCTCTGCAAGGTTCTTTTTGTCTAAGGATTTGTGTTGAACTGATTCACTTTTAAGGCGCTGAAATACTCGTTCCAAACACACGACCGCTTGTGCTTCGTCATGGAGTACGCGAATGGAGGAGAGGTGAGTGCGGAACGGTGGTTAATCTAATTCAGTTAGTTAGGTAAAGTGGTCTTTGTAGCTGAAGGCACTAAATACACAACACTTTACCTCCCAATAGCTTTTCTTCCACTTGTCACGGGACCGGGTATTCTCTGAGGATCGGGCACGGTTCTATGGAGCAGAAATCGTTTCTGCACTGGACTATCTGCACTTGGAGAGGAACGTAGTTTACCGCGACCTGAAGGTGAACAGGTTTTCAGATTGAATGCTGTTAATTAATGATAGAAATTAACGCTAAAAGAATGCTTTGTTTGCCTTCTAGAACTGAGTTTGGAGTTCCCCTAGTGGTGTACACAGACACACACACACACACACACACGTTTTACTATCCTTGTCGGGACCTTTAACTGACATAATTATTAATGCAGCTGATTAATGCTATTATATGTAAATTTAACCTTAACCCCGGTAACCAAAATTAGTTTTTGTAAAAAAACATTTTTGATGATTGGGACCAGTCTAATGTCCCTACAAGGTCAGAACTGTAAAATATTCCCCCACCAAGATATTAAAACACACACACACGCACAAACGGATATCAAACTCCCATAAACTATTCAGAATCATATTTCCTTAAATAGCAGTAGAGCGGTTATGTCATCCTTCATGTGCTTCGTGCATTTGCACATTAGCAGAGCACTAAAATAACATTTCCCCACCTTGGACACCAGTCAGCTCTGTTAGGACATACTGATGGTGTTCATATGCAATCTTTGCACCAACTAATGAAACTAGACAGGCCAACACCAACAGAGCACTGAGCGATCTCGATTCCTCACCCCATCTCTCTCTCACTGTAATTTCTCAGTTCCCCCCCCCCCCCCCCCCCCCGCTCCCCCTCTCTCTTTACGCTGTGCTCGAGATGTGCTAAGGTTCCTCTGAAATTGCCAGAGTAGCAGAATGGGGCAGTTTGTGCTGACGGGTGTGCCTGAGCCTCTGGCCACGTGTGAGCTACAGCTGCCAGGTGACTTTTAGTAGCCCCAGAGACAGAGAGAGAGGACATGCTGATATTAAACCCCTGCCACACACACACACACACACACACACATGTGGAGTGCTTACACACTGCCTATGTTGGGCCAGAGGTGCTCACTGCTCCTTCTCTGACCAGTTTAGAATTGAGTTGTGTTGAGCTCAACTCTGTTAAATATGATGTTAAATGAATGGATGATGTGTTTTGTTGCAAGAAAAAAAAAAGCACAATGGATCAATTTAAAAAACAAGTGAAAAAAGGTACTTGTCCTGGGTTACAGAGTTATAGTGAGGTTCTAAATTTTGAAAATCCTGGGGTTTTTTTTTCCTTTTTTTGGTGCTGTACTGGAAACGTGTTATTTTAGTAATATTTCTGTGACATCACCCAGACCATGTCTTTATAAAGCTTCATAGTACTGTATGTTGTCCTTAGATTTTTGATGTAGCCCCGTCATAATGTAATGAACATGGAACTGGGAAACCGTCATTTTCAAGGCCTAATACACAGAATCTCACTGTGCCTCATACACCTCGTGCTTCTTTCTTGTTCTGGTTCCTTAGCTGGAAAATCTGATGCTGGACAAAGACGGCCATATAAAGATCACTGACTTTGGGCTTTGTAAAGAGGGCATAACGGACGGAGCCACCATGAAGACCTTCTGCGGCACCCCAGAGTATCTGGCTCCTGAGGTAATCACACACATGCGCACACGTTTCACAGATTTGCATAGATTTAAGTCATCAGATCCGTTCTGTTTCAGGCAATTTAAAGGGAATTTTTTATTTATTTCATTTTTATTTTCCCCAAAGCACTATTCTGAGGATAGCAGTTATGTGTTTGCAATCTTGTCTCTTTAAGAGTAAATGATTTACTCTGCCAGGAAAGCTGAGGTGGAGAGCAGCTGTGTGTCGATAAACACATTGTGATAGTGTTGGGGTGTGGCTCTCAGCATTGCGTGCAGATATGACACATGGCACTTAAACAGTAATGTGATAGGGCATTGTGTGTGTGTGTGTGTGTGCGTGTGCCTGCCACCGGCATGAGGAATGTTTTCCGGGTGAAGGGTGCCTGTATTGATACAATTGCCTCGGTTTGGTGTTTACTGGGAGATCAACGTGGCATGTGAGCTTCCATGCCGCCCAAATGGACACCCTATTACTGAGAGCACCCTCGCGCCTCAGGTGACCCATACCCACGTTCTGACGTAGTTAAGCATGCTACATCACCGCCATCGTTTTAATGACTGATGAATGAAGAAGGATCAGCTGAGGGAAATGTTTGTAATTGTTGCCGTTGAAGTAATCAGCATTACGGAGATGGTGGATAGCAATGCCGTTATTACTGCTTGACTACGTGTACTCAACACTTTAGCTCCTCTAGTTGGGCCACCTGCGCTAATGAGGACGTGATTTATCTCTCACTCTGTTTACGCATTGAATCCTTTCAACACCTAAAAGCTGTCCTGAGACCCCTTACCAAAATAGAGCTGGCATCCTTTTATCCTGTATTTTGCCCTCTCACCCCTTTCCACTAACGTTGACATGACAACGCAGCCCAGTTTTTCGAGACCTGTTAGTTGGTGGTGGTGGGGGGGGGGATATCGCTGTGGAAACAGTGACCTCTCCGGTGGGCTGTGTTACAGGTTGTTCTGCCATAAACAATGAGCTTGTTGTTTGGGCGCAGGGCTATGGAATGCCTTTCCGTCTGGGAATATTCCGCAGAGAGAGAGAGAGAGAGGGGTCACTCTGAGACATTCTTTCACTGGATGTTTGCTTATAGAGAACCAGAATCAGGAACCTGCATGACTAGAGACATCAGCACTCAAATATACACTAAACAACCAGACACAAATACAAAACAGTGTAATCCTACTGCTACTGGTTTAGATTAATTAGGCGAATCATAACACTGCAAACTGAGGGCCCCCTTATAATAATAAGAAGAGGAGGAAGAACTCAGTAAATTGCTCTGATTTGTGTTGGGTCATTCAGTTTGGGCGTGCTATGTCCAGTGAAATTCCCATGAGTAATTATAGTAGCCAAAATATACATCCTAAAGCCCGCTATACAAAATTACTTTGGTTTAAAATGTCTTCAAGTTTGATTTCATTTTTCAGAGGGACCAGCAGTCAGTGCTACTTCGTTCCAAGCTTTACTTTTCTTCATGTCTCATACATTTAATGAGAGGTTGTATATAACAAGATAAGATAAAACCACGGTTATAAGTTTTTCTTCCATGTCAAACAGTAAATGGGAACTTCCTGCTGCAGGTAGGAACTAAAGTTGTGAGCGGGGAACAGAAGGAACGTTAGAACACACGTCATAGGATTGGTCTGAGGAACAAGTCAAGCCAGGCGTTTGGGTTTATCACTTTACAGCATCGTATACTGTATAATTTCCATAGGATAGAGAACATCCGAGTTCAAACATCTCTCGTCACGCAGTCGCTTTGTCATTTGTCAGTGGAATCACGGATCCGTGTCGCACACGCACATAGAAAATGAATGGTCTCCTGTTGCCTTGTCGCTTGCTAGTGTGAACATAGGGTGAGACACATTTCATGACTGACTTCTTTCAGTTTGCATTCCCAATGAACTTGCTTATGGATCTGGCATTATATCGAATAAATGAAAACACACTTATCTAGCTGCCCGTTTTGAACTTTATTAACTTACAAAAAGGCTGATGCGATTAAAGGCAACAAGACATGAAATCTGTTTATCAGGGTGCGTCTCAACCAGGAAGTCGGCCATTTTAAGGGCTGTCTCAATCGCTAAATACTTCCAGTACACTGGAACGTTCGCTCCCTAAAAAATCCCACAATGCACCGCAGAAACCAGGGAGCATCGATGCTCACTGTTTTCCCTTACTGGAAATGACGTCATGTTTTCTGAAGCCTCTCAGCTCGAAAAAAAAAATGGCGGACGAACTCTTGGCCAATTTAGTCTACAAACGTAAGTAACATTTTATTGTTGTTGTAGCTCTCAAATGATTACTTACGTTAGCGATTTTTAACTTTATTTGACGTTTGTTTGAGTCTAACGACTTTTAAGTGTTTAACGCTTTAAAGAAAATCCCCTAGCTAGCCTACGATCCTGCTTGAAGAACCATGACAGAAACGTGTGATTAAGCTAACAAATGTATATGACATATAATGTCAGAAAGATAGGGGTCCTGCCTGTTGTTGATGAATGCCTGTGGTGACGTTTTGAGTTATCAGTGTCCCGATGTGTAGTGAGCCAGGGTCCTTACCAGTGCCCGAACTAAGCTTTATGTTCGGAGACATTTTTAGAAACTAAGAAGACCATGAAGGGGAAAGGGAGTTGAAAGTCTGCTTGCAAGAGGAGAAGACCTTAGTGGCTATAAAATATTGGATGTGTGCTGTGTTTTGTTTTTGTCAGTCACTCTAGATAAGACTGTGTACCAAATGACTAAATGTAAATGTGTAAATGTTTAACTGGAAATGGTGTTTTTTTGGTGTGTGTGCATGGGTGTGCCCTTGTGTGTGTCCTTGTGTTTGTACAAGATGACAGGTGGAAGAAAATAGGTGGCCCTTATGTGTATGTGTACGCAGTGCTTCTGAGGATGCCTTCAAGTTTCCCTGGGGGACGTTTCTGTAACCATGTACGTTTGGTGCAGTCTGTGCTTGTGTGTGTGAGGGACAGGCTTTGGCTCCTGGACTCCTGGCAGCTCCACAGCTGTGCCGCTTTTCTACATATAAGGGGCAGCTGCAGGCCCAGCTGTCTGTCTCTGCGTCTCTGTGAGTCACACGACAGCGGCGCTGGAAATAGAGAGCAGTTAGTAATCCAAGCAGCAGGCTGGCTTCACCTTACCACCACGGGCTTAGTCTCCCCCTCTGAGGACACAGCGTTCACCCTGACCTGATCACTCGACCATAGACTGTACACACTGCTGTGATATACATGCACTAGGGCAAAAATCCTTACTATAAGCATCAGACTGCCATGTAAATTAGTATACAGTGGGGTACCAGAGATTTATGGCACCCTCCCAGATCCTTCACAAACTTTGTAGAGGGAGTTGCGTATAACACAGGAATTAGTCTACGAACTGTAATTATTTCAAACGGTTATCTATTAAAGGTGCAGTTTGAAAGATTGTTTAAAAGTATTTCTAAAACTGTATTAATAATTCTTAATTTTAAAGATAACATGGGGAGAAAAACCTCTGATTGACCATGTTGCCATGGAGCAGACCTGAAATGAGCTCAGCTCTGCCTGTTGTGTCTTAAACAGCAAAACACGAGGAATCAGTGGATGCTGGTGTCATTGAAATTTGACAAGCAAACAACAGAGGGCTGTAAAAATGACAAACTGCAGCATTGGTTTTCAAACTGTTTTGCAGCCACAAAAATTCCACAAACCTACTCGGCACAGATTTATTTCATGAACATTATTTAAACGTGTATAATAATATTTTGGCTGTTTATTGGAACTGTAGAGCTTTTCTATTCCTGAACTTTCCGCTGATATAACACAGTTATGTCCAAGTTTGTATCAGCCTACTGTTGAGGTTTGAATTATATTGCCCAGTCAGAAGGCTAATTAAATGGGCAAAATAAATAAATCACGAACCCCCTGGCTGTGCTTCGTGGTCTACACTTTGAGAACCGCTGCTTTAACGTAAGACTTCCACTGAATTTCCAAAATAGCTTTATCATTGAGTACTAAAAAAAAAAAAAAAATGCTGACAGATCTATAAAAGTTCATAAAAGAAAAGAGCATTGTATGAATAACTGGTGCTTATACTAGTCTTTAACTAACAGGCTGCCAAAAACCAGTTGAACCTCCACCACACTTATGCCCGACCTGAATATTTACATTTATTATATATGTCTCATTATATATGTATCAGAAGTATTTATTTAGAATTGCAATATAGGGCTGGGCGATATGACAAAAATATCATAATCGCAATACTTGAGGACATTTCTACGATACACAATTCATATCATGATTTATAATTTAGCTATAAACTGGCTGCACAACAGTAGTAAAATAAACAGGAGAAAAAGAAGTTAAACTGAGTTTGACGCAATGCCCGCAAAGACAAAGATGATTAAGTTGTTAAGAAATTACGTCAAATCGACCGCATCAATTTAGTAACATTTCATTTGTAATTATTAAAAATATTTTTTTGTTTAAAAAAATAAAAAATAAATACATCACCATACCAACGATATCTCAGAAAAGTGTATCACGTAATCATTTATCACGATATCGATATTATACCGATATATCGCCCAGCCCTATCGCAGTATGTACTCCCAATATGTAGGGAGCTCACGTAAAGATAGCCCTCAGTGAGCACGATCCCCATCTTCACTACGTGAACTGCAGGGTGTCAGTATACAGTAAAGTGAAACGTACTTGTATGCTTACTTCTGAGTACAGTTTTTCATTTTTAGTTTCAGGCAAAAATGGACTAGTTCATGTCCAAGATTAAAGGTAATACTCGATCTCTGAACATGTTTTGGGAGCAGATCACAGTAACTCGATTGTTTTCTAACCAGTGGTGCTTCCTTTTTCATTCTTCCTTTTGAATTAATGAGTACATGAAGTTCCAGTTAGGTGTTAAATACAGTGTTTCATGTCCAAACAACTTGTGACAGCGTGTCGTCGTATAATTGTTTTGTCTGATCAAAAGTCAAGGCTCAGGAATGGGATAAAATCTCAGTCAGTTTGCTGTGAGCAGAAACAATATTCGAATGTATTTTAATGTCTCCGTTCTTGCGTCCTAACTCAATACATTCCTAAAGCAGGTTGAACAAAATGGAAAACCTTTTACGTAGGCTGTATGTAGGCCTAATATAATAAAATGGTAGGTTTGGAAAACTATTGGACTTGGCAGCTGTGTTTGTATTGATAAGAACGTGTGTACAAACACTTGCGTGCACACACACACACGAGATATGGGCTTTTACTATTTGGGCTTTTAGCACATTCCCTGCTTTAATGCATAGATATGCTAGCTGGCTACGTGCTAACCCTGGTCTGGTGTAGCTGGCTAAGCTACAAATGTATCAAATATTTATGTTGAGCAAACATATACAGCAAGTTTAATCGAAGCCATGTATCATCGTATTAGCAGTGGCTCGTGACCATAGATTTTTGTGCAGCATGATGACATTAATAACGGCATAGCCTCAGACAAAATTAAAGTCGAGAGGCTATCACACTTGACTTACGCTATAGGCTACTATTGAATGAATTTTTAGAATAACCCCGTAATAGGTATTTGAGAGTCGACAGCAGACAGTGATCCTGCATAGTCTAGTGGTCTCAGATGTACCTTTGATTAGCTGTGTTTGATACAGCAGGTGTGTGTCCCTTGTGCAAGATGAACACAGAAGAGCTAATATTAACCAGGGTTGCCAAGTTTCAGCAAAATCTCCATCCCAACTACATTTGAAATTTTACATACAAGACCACACAAAAGACCTGAAACTATCCCCAGAATGTAGACATTGTTAAATGTCCTTTGTGTGGTGACAAAAGGTCACCATGGTCCACTCTGTTTTCCTTCTTTCCCCTCTCCCAATCCTTGCAATATTGGTGCAAAGTTGGTTCTGTACAACAGAAACACTGTGTACACTTACACTTTGCCTTCGCTTGCAGAATTAGTTTTGTTGAATTGCTTTAAAACAAGATGTTGGCTGTTGCAGAATATTTTTAAACTAGCGAGCGTTTTTAAACTTTGCATAAAAAATGCGAACCTTGTAACCCTGTACTGTTTGCTGCTCTTTCTCCTCAGAAAATGTTAATAATAGAGCAAGCATGGGGCAGCGTGATTCATGCCCCAATGGGCCTCTATTAAAACTTCATGCATAACTCTATGAAGCTCTGCTCCGCTGTCTCCTCAATTGCAAAACAGCTAGAAATATGAGCAAATCAGTGGTACCTTGGCTTAATTGTTGGTCACTCAAAAGAGGTAATTAGTATTTCAACGAAATTTAAAATGTATGTAGTTGTGAATAAGGACTTTATGAAGATTAACATTTATTGAACAGTTGATATACTGTATTATGGTGCAGCTCTTCCCCATCTGCCCCTGTGGATGAGCCACCACTATACTATGTTGCACAGCATGTGTAAAATCCATCTATCCATCTTCTGTACCGCTTATCCTACACAGGGTTGCGGGGAACGTAGAGCCTATCCCAGGGGACTCGGGGCACAAGGCAGGGGACACCCTGGACGGGGTGCCAACCTATCGCAGGGCACAATCACACACACATTCACACACTACTGACAAAATGCCAGTCAGCCTACAGCACATTTCTTTGGACTGGGGGAAGAAACCGGAGTACCCAGAAAAAGCCCCCAAAGCACAGGGAGAACATGCAAACTCCGCACACACAGTGCGGAGGCGGGAATCGAACCCCCAACCCTGGAGGTGCGAGGCAAATGTGCTAACCACTAAGCAAATCATGTTGTTAATGCAAAAGACATTAAGGACTTTGGAGGTAAGGCATATGTAATTTCACATTACCGTTTCTGTTCCAGATTTGTGGCTTCCTGTTTGTGGTTTCTGCACCAAGCAAAATACTGTTTGTTTCCGGGTTTCGTTTTTGTTCCCTGGTCACATTACTGTTGTATCAGTTCTGTTTGGTTTTATACTCGTACACATACATAAGATATTGCCTCTCGCTGGAACTCTCCTATTCGCAATCAGTAACGCAAGAGGTGGACTTGGCATTTCTGCACCTTACTTGAAATCTGGAAAAGCAGCTATAGGCATAAGCAAAGTGCAAAAATAAGCATTTTTCTACAGCAGATCTTGCGTTTTGTACACGGGGCTGTATATTCTCAGATACACACATGATCAGTTTAAGAACTCTAGCCTTCCCGAGACCAAGCAACACATTTAAACTCTTCTCAGTGCTACCAGTCCTGCCCAACCTAAACTACTAATCTCTAGCGTTTGGTAACTGCAGTCAGTGAGTGTGCTGACACGATGTTCTGGGCTCCTGAGAGAAACGCTATCTCCAGCCCCTGATGCCAGCTGGGAGCTCTGCCTGACCACAAACACCCCAAGAACTGGAAAGGAGCCACTCAAATTAAATCAAAAAGCTTTTATAGGCAGTTTATAGAGGATCGCTAGAGTATATCTCCTTATCTTAATAGGTGTGTGTGTTTTTGTATTGATGCTACATCCTGACATAGTGTTGTTTCCTTCACGTCCGTTTTATGTGCGTGTTAATGACTCAGAATCAGAGAACACTGTTCAGTGGTGTTCCTGCTGTTAATTAAAACCTGTGACTGACTCTTTCCAGCGAGATACAGTATCTTGTGTATCTGTATATAAGTAAGGTCCATGATCCTAATAATATAACCTCTACACTATTGAGTAATATTCACTATACCATTGTTTATGACTGTGTGCATGGTTGGTTTACAGTTTTGTGGTAGAGAATGGGAGTCTCAAATGTGTGTTAATGTCGGTGAATTGAAAGGGGATGATGATTTAAGTGGGCAGAGAGGATGTTTCCTAATGAATTACAGCGCCACTAAGTGGAACAGGCGATGTAATGCAGAGCTTTTAACTGCAGGTTTGAATTACATCTTTTCCTTCAACTGTGTGCGATTAGACGTTCTCGGAATTAGCATGGTGTAGGATTTGCCTCCGTCTTGGTGGTGCTAATATAAAATTGCACACATGCTATTAATTTGGGAGGAATCTCCAGGGTGTCCCAAAAGTCTCCGTACATAGGGGACTATGTTTGCCAGCACCACGTAGGTCGTGCCTTCGTCAGAGGATGTTCGTGGACGTCCACGTCTCAGTTGCTCCGCAAACACTTCCAGTCTTTTTGAATTTGTTAATTAGTTTGGCGACAGTGTCGTGTGTAAAGTGCTTGCCATGTTTCCTGTTAAAGTCCATCGCAACCTTTTAGTCAGCTTCCCGATCCAACCGTATATATTATATATATATATATGTATATATATATATATATATATATATATATATATATATATATATATATATATATATATATATATATAAACTAAGTATGAAAAGTTTTGGAAGACTTTTTGCTTAAAAGTGTTAATTTCCCCTATGTATGGAGACTTCGATATTCAGTATGGTGTTATAATGGCTGTGTTGCAGGTGCTGGAGGACAACGATTACGGCCGTGCTGTAGACTGGTGGGGCCTGGGCGTGGTCATGTACGAGATGATGTGTGGCCGCCTGCCCTTCTATAACCAGGACCACGAGCGCCTGTTTGAGCTCATCCTTATGGAGGACATCCGCTTTCCCCGTACACTCGCCCCTGAGGCTAAATCCCTGCTCTCTGGCCTTCTCAAGAAAGATCCCAAACAGCGGTGAGCAGCTTCTTCTGTTGCTCACAAGTCAGAAAAGTGTCTCGGACATTTAGTATGTGTAATTTGAACTTAATAACATTATTTTGTGTGGAAGACTTTCTACATTTAATGCAAAGAGTAGTCGTAGAAAAAGTACTGGCAACATTTTATGGCAACATGACTGAACTGTTCCGTTAATGCTTGTCCTTTGTCCTTTAGGTTAGGAGGTGGGCCTGATGATGCGAAAGAAATCATGCAGCACAAGTTTTTCGCTGGAATCGTGTGGCAAGATGTTTATGAGAAAAAGGTAAAAATATATTTTTTTAAAAAGATGACTGACTGATGTTCTTATCCTGTACATCTTCATGTAAC
>CM042543.1:23060759-23285759 GCA_023630585.1 Cranoglanis bouderius | reverse complement strand
GTAGCTGTTGCTCTTTTGCACCACTGACCAATGACACATTTCCCCCTACAACACACAACCTGGCCTAAGTGCACAGGCAGCCTTCTCCTGGATTTCATCCGCTTCAGATTGTGGCCCTCTCACCAGTTTGGTTTGCTTTACATTTCATAATAATGTGAACGACAAACATCAAACGTCTAGCGATTTTATGTTTCCTTTGTGGCCTTCTAATGATTTTTTTTTTTTTCCTGACGATATGAGAAGGAAAACACACACACACACACACACACACACACACACACGAGTACATCAGCTGACAGGTTTTATAGTACTTCATAAACCAAGTCAGATATTTACAGTAGAGTTAATGAAATGCCAAATATACTTGTTTTACTTGTATTTAAAAAAAGAAGACCAATCATTTGGACCAACTGAAACGTTTCTACATTTTTATACACTGAAAGACTGAATTCAAGAAAATGTCTTGGAAAAAGTGTAACGCAACATTTCAGTTAAGCAGAACCTTGTCTCGCCTGTATGAATATCGGTTCACTTCTAGATGTATGGACTGGAATTGCTTCGTCCCACCTGCTTTAGGCTTTTCCCTGCATTTATAATCATTTGTACTAAATGTGCAATACTGTAGCAAAATAATAGATAGATTCTAGTACCATGGTTAAGTTTCAAACAAAGTCAATTCAGTTTTTAGGAACTGGTGTTTTTTTGTTTTGTTTTGTTGTTTTTTTCGTTTTTTTTTTCTCTTCAGTCCTCAAAGCAGTCAGGAGTTGTTCTCATTTTAATAACTTAAAAATGCACAGATACATCTAACTATTCTGGACTTGAACATTATCCCACATGCCATGTGTTTTATAATCTTGTTGTCTGGGTACTCTTCTTCCATTCTTCTTTCTCTTTTTTTTTTCCCCCTACTTCCTTGTTTGGTTGTTTTTCTGTATTAAGTGCATTATTTGCAGTGCACATTGCACAGCCTCAGTGAGGTACTACAGCTAGAACTACTCTAACAACTTTAGGGACTTTCTTACAAGTTTGGCTTCGAATCCAAGGGACCAGAGTGACTGAACCAGCTTGCGATCTTTTGGACTGTTTTTGTTTTGTTTTTGTTTTTCGTTTTTAATCTGGATGTGTTCAATATTTATATATATTAAAAACCAGCAGATTGACTGTGCAGGACAAGTGCTCTTCCCTGCTTTCAAATGTTGTTACATTTGGTCATTTCGGCATTACTCACACCGCAGAGGAGCTACACGTAAAACTAAACAGGTCGTGGTGCTTTAGCTCGCAAAGTCGGCCGTTGTTTACAAACTAAAGCCGTTGAGAGTATTCGAGCCTACATATCTGCTCTGTTTATTTGATTAATCTGTCGAGGCATTTCCAACAATAAACGCAGCCACAATTTTCATGGTTTTCCAGGTTCTCGCACCTAAAATGCTGATTTAGAAAGAGCTATGAAATGAGCTCCAATGATACATGCTTATGAGTGTAATTTAATTTGATTTATGAAGTCTATAATAATGAAAGAAAAGAAACCTTACCTGGAGCTCCTTTGCGCTTGAAGGTGACACGAACCAGCACATCTCTCTATTAATCTATTGCAAGGTGTAAATACCGTGAAATTGTTTCCAGATACAATCCAGTACAGTGCATGTACAGATACTGAAATGAGACTTGTACAGTTATAGAATCTGTTAAGCTAAGCATCATGAACATGTTTTTGAAAGTGACTTTTTTTCTTTTTTTATCGTCACAATTTTTAAGTGCATTACTCTGATCAGTGTTCAGATTTCACGTAGTAATCATCTGGCTAAACGTCAACATGAGTAAATGAATGTAAATGCTTTTTTTTTTCCCTTCTTCACTTTTTTTTTTTTTTTTTTTTTTTACCTTAACTTTCTTTTCTGTTTAAAGAAGCGATAAGTGACTTTGTTGCAAATAATTGGCCCCGTGCCTATTTTACCATGATATAAAGACTGGTAGAAACCGGCATGTGACCAGACCACAGAAAAGAACGAACCGTCATCTTGTTTATTCCCACCTTCTAACATTCCACACTTATGTATTACGTATAAATCTACTTATTGCTTCTTTAAGACCCAATTGTTACATATGCATATTTTTTCTCATACTGTTATCTTTTTTTTTTTTTTTTTTTTTTTTTTTTTAATGGGGAGATATTTTGCCTTTTAGCTGCCTTTCCTCAACTCTCTAAGACACAAACTTTAGTATACGAATAATATAAACTTTGTACACACACCTGTTTATATGGCTTCAATTTTTCTGTGGAATTGAGCAAATAAAAAAAAAAAAAAAGTTTGGCTAAAAGTGTTGATTGTTCATTTCAGGGCACAGGGGACACATCAGGACGAGTTTAGGAATAAGACGGTGGCTGTGATCTGATTTTGGATTTACACAAAGTCTGCACTACTGGATTTACTCTACAGCTGGTTAGGCCTGATTGTGCAACTATTATCAAAACTTTATTAAAATGATTATATCGCAGCACTGTTGAATTCTTGAATCTGAGAATCTGATTTGTCAGAAGGTGTTGATTAAATATAGCTTGGTTATAGCTCTCTATCAGCAGATGTGACAGTAGTTTGCCTGCAAGGCAAATCGGTTTTATATTAATGTGCTTGTTCTAATGTTATTGTATCTATAGTAACTCTCAGTCGATGAATAATTTAAATAAATAAATAAATAAAAATCTGTTGTATAACAAAGAAAAATGAATGATCGATATGGTCAAGCTTTCTGTAAGGAGTTTATTTAATATTTATGGAAGGAGTCTCCAGTGTCTGTGCTTTTTTCTTAGAAGAGTCTTCAGAATGGAGGACTTTGTGTTTTCCAATTCCTCTGTTAACCATGACGAGCTGAATTTTTGTCCGTTTTGTTAACTTCGAGACAGAAAAAAAAGAGAGTCTGGTGGTGACTGTTTATACTTTATTTGTTAGACTGTAAGTGATAACAGGAACCATTTTGTCACATGGATGTTGCACAACATATTAAATTCAGCGCTGTAATGATCAGACGATTTGGCTCGATGCATCGATTTAAAAGACAACAATCAATTATAACTGATTATAAATCATTAATTACTGAAAAAGGATAAAAATCTAGTAAATGGGATACAAGGTGATTTGCCTGTAACTCTGATGCTTAAAATAGTCCTCTGCGTCATCGTCTTCTGTGAATTAACAGTAGGCGTCCCCCAGATTCTGAAGATTTATGGCACTTAGCAGATGCTCTTATCCAGAGTGATGTACTGAAGTGCTTTGTCATCTCTATCAAACAGCAAATCCTAATTAAAAGACCCATCAGTCTAAAAACCCTGGTGGGGAGACAAGTCCTAATTTAAATGTTTGGTGAAGAGGTAGGTCTTTAGTCCTTCTGTTTGAAGACAGATAGTGACTCAGCTAAAGTGCTTTAAGGTAGGTAGGCAGGCGCTGGTCCGTTTTTTGGCTTTGCTGGCAAGTATGAGTTAAATCTGATGCGGGCAGCTGCAGGAAGTCAAGGAAGGCATGAGCGTAACAAAGGGGTGCTGTGGGGGGAAAGGTTAGTCACATGCTACTAAATCCGAAGGTATTGTATCGGCAGATTTCAGTGATGGTCAAATATCGAATCATTGTCTTAAGAATTGAAATCATATTGTGTGAAAGCCTGAGATGTACACCCCTAATTAAATGTAACAATAAAATCTGCGTCATTCATCAATAAATCAAAAACTGCAATTGTTTAAATTTGCTGCGGTATAACAGGAATAAAACACTTCAGGGTTCTCATTGATTATTTTCCTATAACGGCACGCCCTGTCCTTTTTACTTCCTTATAAACCCTCCTAGTGGTTTCCCCTGGAAATGTTATAGCTATTATATCCTACCCAGAAAAACCACCAAAGAACACAGATGGCAGGATGTTATTTGGGTGGTGGATCGTTTTAATCACAGCAGTGACACAGATATGTTAGTGGCGTGTTAGTGTGTTGAACAGGTCACTTCTTTACACACTCCTACCTCATTTATCCTCCTTGTAGTGGTACAGTTAGAGACTACATCTCATCTACCCTTCATCAGTGTCAGGTCTCTCAGCACAATGTTGCTGCACCTGATACACCCGACCAGTCGTTTGAAGACTGATTCCAACTGATTATACAAGTGGAACTGGGTGTGTTCCTGACTGGTTGGTGAAAAACCTAGCCCTTTGTGGATAGGATTGCATAACCCTGGTTTATCTGGTAAACAAGTATCGCCATGCTGCCTGGCTGACAAAGTCCAGTTAGTAAAGCTGGACATGCTGGTGGCTTGCATGCAGTCACCATGCGTTATCCTGGTCATCCTGGAGACCCACATAAGTCTGTATAAGATGTTGTTTTTCACCAAGGTAATATTGATTACAAAATCATTATATTAAATTTAAAAAAAAAAAGAAAAAAGGCCATTATGAAATAATCCAAGGAGTAAGTGCAGCCCTCTGGCAATTGTCTGGCTGTGGATTGCATCCAGGAACTAACTCTTCAGGTAACTCTAGATCTACCACTTTAATGTCTCTGTGGTGTGCTCAATGATCTCTATGGCACAGTTTTTATTTCTCACGATCTACAGAAGTGGTCACTAACCCTGTTCCTGGAGATCTGCCTTCCTGAAGACTCCAGTTCAACCATAATCATGCTCACCTGACCATCTGTGGTCAGGTGTGTTAGATTTTGGTGGGAGATGAACCCTGCAGGAAGGTAGATCTCAAGGAAGACAGTTGGTGACGATAACAAGTAACCATCTTGAGAAAATAAAACATTTTAAATGCCTGTTTGAGGAGTTCAGAAATGCCTTGTTCTCCTTCAGCCATACTATGAGGATGCTACATTCGTGCACTGTCTTCACATTCATATTGGTATTTAGTAGGAGTTGCTTTGCTTTGGCCTAGATATATGATCATTCAATAATCTTTTCACCTCACCCTTTTTCTGGCAATATATTGTTTTGTATACTGCCTTTATATTAATTTCCTACACTACCATTCAAAAGTTTTAAATCACTCAGTTTTTGAAAGAAAATCACTATTCTTTTCAATTAAAATACCTTTAGATTGATCAGAAATACAGTCTAGACATCGTTAACCCTTTCTCATTGTCAGTGTACAGTGAGAAAGGGTTAACAATTGACTTATCGGACATTTTCAATCTGTATAAATAAATGAATTATTTTATCACCGCAAGTCTGTTATAAGATTAGTCAGGACACTGTTGGGTTTCTGTGTGTAGAGTACCGTGACTGTTTAGCTGATGGTGAGCAGTGTGATTTGAAAGGGGAGGGGTGTGAGCCCCCTGCTGGGCAAACAATTCACATCTCTCCACAAAATCAGAGAGAAAACAGACAGCAACTACAGCTTCTTTGATAGTAAAACACTGTATACAACTGCCACGATAAAAGTATAACATTTTTAACATTATTAATAACATTATTAATGCCCCGAGTGTCTACTTTCATATGAGCCATTAACCACTACTGTGGAGTGTGACACCTCAAATAAATTCAGTGCTGAACACGAGCACCCCAAAACCTCTGGTAAAAAAACGTTAATGTTCTAAATGACTATTATAGCTGGAAACAGCTGATTTTTCATGCAATATTCATGTTTTCAGCAACCAGCAACTCATGTTCCAATGGCACATTGTGTTAGCTAATCTTAAGTTATCATGTTAAAAGGCTAATTCATCATTAGAAATTACAGTATCTCACAAAAGTGAGTACTCCCCTCACATTTTTGTAAATATTTTATTATATCTTTTCATGGGACCACACTGACGAAATGACACTTTGCTACAGTGTAAAGTAGTGAGTGTACAGCTTGTATAACAGTGTAAATTTGCTGTCCCCTCAAAATAACTCAACACACAGCCATTAATGTCTAAACCGCTGGCAACAAAAGTGAGTACACCCCTAAGTGAAAATGTCCAAATTAGCCATTTTCCCTCCCCGGTGTCATGTGACTCGTTATTGTTACAAGGTCTCAGGTGTGAATGGGGAGCAGGTGTGTTAAGTTTGGTGTTATCGCTCTCACACTCTCTCATACTGATCACTGGAAGTTCAACATGGCACCTCATGGCAAAGAACTCTCTGAGGATCTGAAAAAAAAAAGAATTGTTGCTCTACATAAAGATGGCCTAGGCTATAAGAAGATTGCCAACACCCTGAAACTGAGCTGCAGCACGGTGGCCAAGACCATACAGTGGTTTAACAGGACAGGTTCCACTCAGAACAGGCCTCGCCATGGTCGACCAAAGAAGTTGAGTGCACGTGCTCAGCATCATATCCAGAGGTTGGCTTTGCAGAACAGACGTATGAGTGCTGCCAGCATTGCTGCAGAGGTTGAAGGGGTGGGGGGTCAGCCTGTCAGTGCTCAGACCATACGCCGCACACTGCATCAAATTGGTCTGCATGGCTGTCGTCCCAGAAGGAAGCCTCTTCTAAAGATGATGCACAAGAAAGCCCGCAAACAGTTTGCTGAAGACAAGCAGACTAAGGACATGGGTTACTGGAACCATGTCCTGTGGTCTGATGAGACCAAGATAAACTTATTTGGTTCAGATGGTGTCAAGCGTGTGTGGCGGCAACCAGGTGAGGAGTACAAAGACAAGTGTGTCTTGCCTACAGTCAAGCATGGTGGTGGGAGTGTCATGGTCTGGGGCTGCATGAGTGCTGCCGGCACTGGGGAGCTACAGTTCATTGAGGGAACCATGAATGCCAACATGTACTGTGACATACTGAAGCAGAGCATGATTCCCTCCCTTCGGAAACTGGGCCGCAAGGCAGTATTCCAACAGGATAACGACCCCAAACACACCTCCAAGACGTCCAGTGCCTTGCTAAAGAAACTGAAGGTAAAGGTGATGGACTGGCCAAGCATGTCTCCAGATTTAAACCCTATTGAGCATCTGTGGGGCATCCTCAAACGGAAGGTGGAGGAGCACAAGGTCTCTAACATCCACCAGCTCTGTGATGTCGTCATGGAGGAGTGGAAGAGGACTCCAGTGGCAACCTGTGAAGCTCTGGTGAACTCCATGCCCAACAGGGTTAAGGCAGTGCTGGAAAATAATGGTGGCCACACAAAATATTGACACTTTGGGCCCAATTTGGACATTTTCACTTAAGGGTGTACTCACTTTTGTTGCCAGCGGTTTAGACATTAATGGCTGTGTGTTGAGTTATTTTGAGGGGACAGCAAATTTACACTGTTATACAAGCTGTACACTCACTACTTTACATTGTAGTAAAGTGTCATTTCCTCAGTGTTGTCCCATGAAAAGATATAATAAAATATTTACAAAAATGTGAGGGGTGTACTCACTTTTGTGAGATACTGTATGTTTTGCACATCCTTGTGCAATTATGTTAGCGCAGCTGAAAATCGTTGTGCTGCTTAAGGAAGCGATACAACTGGCCTCCTTTGGGCTACTTGGGTATCTGGAGCATCGGCGTTTGTGGGTCTGATTACGGTCTCAAAATGACAAGAAAGAAAGAGCTTTCTTCATACACTCATCAGTCTATTGTTGTTTTGCGAAATGAAGGTGAGAAATTGCCAAGAAACTGAAGATACCTTTCAGAGGTGTGTACTACTCCCTTCACAGAACAGCACAATCTGGCTCTAACTAGGATAGAAAAAGAAGTGGGAGGCCTTGGTGCATAACTATACAGGAGGATAAATACATCGGAGTCTCTAGTTTGAGATACAGACACCTCAAAAGTCCTCAGAAAACAGCTTTATTAAATAGTACCTGCAAAACACCAGTCTCATCTTCAACATTGAAGACTCCAGGACTCTGGGATGCTGGCCTTCTATTCAGAGTTTCCAAGAAAAAGCCATATCTGCGATTGCCAATAAACGGAAAGGGCTAAAATGGGCAAAAGAACACAGACACTGGACAGAGAATGATTTAGGGGGAAAGTGTTATCGTTGTTTTATTTGTTGAATCTGTACAGTACCTTGGAACAACATGCGTTGTGATTAAATGTGCTTGATAAATAAATTGAATTGAATTGAATTGAATCTGTGACTGGTGATTGGACCTTCCACAAGTTTAAAAAAAAATACGTTTTCCACTTAATAAATAATAATATTAAGTTTTTGTAGTTTTTGTTTATGTACAGTACTGTGCAATAGTTTTAGGCACCCTTTTTTTTAAATGTCGAAACATTTAATATCGTTATTTTGAAGGCATCTTTGCTCTACAGCATTTCTTTGCATGTGCCTAAAGCTTTTGCACAGTACTGTACATCACATTCTATGGCTTAGTGATTTGTGGAAACATGCATCAAATTGTTAATACAGTTTTAGTAGTCTATGTGTCTTCATTTAGAACACTACTGTGTGTAAACCTTCCTCGTGGTCATACATTAGAGACAACAGGACGAAAAGGTAATACAAGAGCACGTCTTTAACATTTAAAAAAACGAACGCCTATAGGCTAACTGTCTCTTGTATAGTTTTCATATTAGTTGTTTATGCTATTACTTCCTACACATTTCAGCTCTTTCAGAGGTCATTTTCAGCTTGTTTTTGGACATGAATGAATGAATAGGTAAGTCTGAAATCCCAGAGGTTAAGCTACCAAACAATCCACTCTCTCACTCTCTTGGATGTGGCCTGTGTATTATCTACAGATCTGGCTTTTCCTGCTTTTAGCCCCACATGGCCAAAGTCTTTTTCGGTGGCGTCATCAGAAGCGACCTGCCAAGGTGGAGAATAGGGTTGCCAGATTGGGCAGCTATTAAGAAATATAATTCCGTTACTGACCCAGAAAAATGGTGTTACGTTCATTCTGTTAATCATTATTCATGTATAAATAATAATATTAATAATGATAATAATAATAATAATAATAATAATAATAATAATAATAATAATAATAATAATAATGTAGTTCTATATTATTGTTATTAATAATAATAATAATAATAATAATAATAATAATAATAATAATAATAATGTAGTTCTATATTATTGTTATTAATAATAATAATAATAATAATAATAATAATAATAATAATGGGGGGCATGGTGGCCTAGTGGTTAGCACCTACAGGGTTGGAGGTTTGATTCCCACCTCTGCCCTGTGTACGCAGAGCTTGCATGTTTTCCCCGTGCTTTGGGGGTTTCCTCTGGATACCCTGGTTACCCTTCCCAGTCCAAAGACATGCATTGTAGGCTGACTGGCATTTTCAAATTGTCCGTAGTGTGTGAGAGTCTGTGTGATTGTGCCCTGTAATGAGTTGACACCCCGTTCAGGGTGTCCCCCACCTTCTGCCCTGAGTTCCCTAGGATAGGCTCCAGGCTCCCCTCAACCCTGTGTAGGATAAGCGGTACAGAAAATGGATAATAATAATGTTATAGTATTTGAGAGATATTTGATAGAAAGATGGCCACAAGGAAAGAGTTATTAGAAACTACCTCTATACCAAATGACTTCATGTTTAATTTCATGTTTTCACTGTTGTTTAATATGCTCTGCATTTTTAATGAAAAAACATCACAATGCTGCCTAATAGTCATGTTGGTCTTCATAAAGCCATATGTTGTATCTACAGAAATGTGTTATTTGGCCAATATGCAGATCAAAATGGTTAAAGGGATAGTCACCCAAAATTCTGTCACCAATTATTCACCCTCATGTCGTTCCAAACCCATAAGACTTTCGTTCATCTTCAGAACACAAATGAAGACATTTTGAATGAAACCTGGGAGATTTCTGTCCCTCCATTTACGGTCCATGTAACCAAAACTTTCAAGCTCCAAAAAGTTTATAAAGGCATCGTAAATGTAATTCATGTGACTCCAGGGGTTTAATCCCAATTTTATGAAGTGATACGAATGCTTTGAGTGCGCAAAAGAGGGAGAACATCCGCTCTCCTGATACAACGGGACCCGGAAGCGCTGCACTATTTTCAGAAGAGGAAGAGGGACGCCTATGCAGAAGTGAAGATATTTTGTGAATAAAGACTTCATTTTAGTTTTTTTGCGCAAACAAAGCATTCGTATCGCTTCATAAAATTGGGATTAAACCACTGGAGTCACATGGATTACTCTCACTATGCCTTTATGAACTTTTTGGAGCTTGAAAGTTTTGATTACTTGGACTGTAAATGGAGACAGAAATCTCCCAGGTTTCAATAAAAATGTCTTCATTTGTCTTCCGAAGATGAACGAAAGTCTTAGGGGCCATTCACATGTTGTGCCTAAAAACGTGTGGAAAAAGCGTCCGCGCCGCTTTCACCTTCTTTCTGGAGCGTTCTGCCGTTGTCTGCTATTGCTAAGCAACCATGAGCTGTGCTCTCCATGACGACAAGGAAGTTTTAGCACAGGATGGATTTACAGCACCGCAAATCCCTTGCAGTTGCTTTGCTACTAGATTTATGGAGAAGAGAAAAAACCCCCCCGCTGTGTTTGGGTACACCCTATCCTTCAAGTACATAGAAAACACTGAGAATTTCACCAACTAATCCAAGAGCTCCGTCTGGACAGATCCTGTACAGCTACGATCAGCTCTTACTCCGTCTCGGCTGAGCTTTCAGTGTTGTTTACGGAAAGGGTGAAGCTGATTGGTTCTTGTCCCAGGACCTGCGGTGCGCTTGCGTCATTCTGAAAAATTGGGATTTTTTTTCATCTCTAAAACTTTGAAAAATTTTCCAGCTCTCTATATGACCACACTTGCTGTGTATCTACATTTAATATAACGAACCTGAGCGTGCAAAAGACGCGGTATGTGAACGGCTCCTCATAGGTTTGGAGCGACATAAGGGTGAGTAATTGATGATGGATTTTCATTTTTGGGTGAACTATCCCTTTAAGAACTCTAATGAACCTGTATGCCTTTATGATTTCATTTTTGTATATGGTGTGATCTGGTGGTTTTTGTGGTTGGGAATGAATTTGGTGAAGTTACAGGCTGGTGAGGGATTTTAGAGATTTGGAAATCTGGCAACCTTTGGGTTTGGGTAGAGCTGAGTGGCGGAGCTGGGAGAACTCGCTGCTCTCATGTCTGGGAAGGGAGGGTGTGTGTGTGTGAGAGAGAGAGAGGGTGTGTGTGTGTGTGTGTGTTAGTTTGATCCACCTGGATGACAACGGCTTTTGAGCTGTACGTTTATTTCGTTAATTTAACGAAACATTTAGCTCGGTGTTTGAAGAGTAAGACTGTATAATGGGAAATCTGTGCTGAAGCGGAGTTGTTGTTGTTGTTGTTGTTGACGATGTGGTTATTTGGGAATGGCAAAGTCAGACTCGTTTCGGACTTGGAGACGCGTTTGCTCATTTCCTGTTGCTGAACGCTGGCTACATTTCCCCTCCTCCCTGAAAGTTTATTTGGGGGTAAGTAGTATAGTGTGGTGTGATGTGTACCCAAAATAATCCTGCTTTGAACTCGTTAAGAGGATGGACGAGGAGGAAATGTGTTCACGTTAATTTGTTGTTGAAAGCTAAGCTACAGTACGCTAGCTGTCCCTCATATCGACAGCTGCCTAGTTTTACCTCATAAAATACATTTCATTTAACTCCCAACAAAAAGTCACTAGTGCTCTGAAACCCTCTGCTTCGGTACGGTGTGTTATAACTTATATTATAGAAATTATAAGTTATAAGAGAAGAGACTTTGTGCCTCAGCGCAACTTCCTCTGGATTCGAAGCAGATAATCAAATTGGAAACCAGGATGTTCTCACACAGAGAGACGATAAGCTTCGTCCTAAACCGCGTAATCCAATACTAAATAGTGTGTGTGTGGGGGGGGTGGTGGTGGAGATATGACGTCACCTATGGCTACCACTTGTACCTGTGGTATTTTGTAGAAGTGTTTAGTGCGGTAGTGTGCGGTTTAGGACACAGCCCGTGTCTACTCCAAACCTCGTCGTGACAGCAGAAGTAGTACAATAGCCTGTATTAATTTGATTGCTGATAAAATCAAGGTTCTGCTTCAGGGTTTGTTTGTTTTTTTTTGCTAGGCCTAGGCTACATGTAAGTCAATCGACTTTTTTGAGGAAATTGAGTTCATTTTCTCTAAATTGTCAGTTATCTAGCTAATCTGCTGAGAAAGTCAGCTTTAGACTAAACACAGGCTGAGATGATCAGACTGGTAGACCATGTTCACCAGCTGGTAAGAGCTGGGACTAATTCAACACCACAGACAAGTTGTTTTTAAGAAACTAATTTCCCTCATCCCCTTAAATTTGTGAACGTTTGAACAGGATGATTGGTGTAAAATGTTACTAGTTTGTTTAAAGGTCTTATTTTTTTTCCATTTAGTACCGCCCTTCAGAAGCTACGTAAGATATTTACATGTTTCCCAGAAGACGAAATAATATCAATTTCCACCGATCATCCTGTTTAAAAGTTTACACCAAGTTTATTAAAAAGTTTATACAAGTTTTCTTAATGTATCGTGTTGCCTTCTTGAGTATCAGTGAATGTTTGCACCTTTTGTAATAGTTGTGTTCGAGTCCCTCAGTCGTCCTCAGTGTGAAAACACGGATCTCAAAATCATATAGCGACTGTTGGAAAGGGATCAAATATGTAGAAGATGCTGGAAAAGCAAAGAATGTGCAGGACCTGGAGGATTTTTCTGAAGAACAGGGGGCAGTTTAACTGCTCAGGACAAACAAGGGACTCGTGAACAACTATCACAAAACATAAACACAGTTGTTGATCATCCAGGTAACAGCACACAGTATTAAGAATCAAGCGTATATAAACTTTCGAACTGGTTCATTTGTGTAAATTCAGTTATTATTGTGTCTTGTGGATTATATGTAAACATCTGTTATGTGAAATAGCTTATTCAGTGCAGAAGTAAATAAAAAACAAAATGCAATTTTTATGATCCCTCTTTTTTTTTTTTTAATCAACATTTTGCAGGTTCTGCAAGGGGTATGCAAACTTATGAGCACAACTGTATCTAATATGACAACAAGGGAATTGGAAAATAACCTTCTGGTAATGATGGTCTACCAGTTTGATCGGCTTGTGTTTTTGCAGCTGGTAGCTGGTCAGAGCGAACTGGGTAGTTTTATTTGCTTTGATTCATACAGGCTTCATGGAAATTGTCTGGTCTCTCTCATTCATTATTATGTTTTGATCGAGAGGCTGTAGTGACTGAGCGAATGAGCTTGAATCTCTTTGCACTTTGACTGAAATGAAGGGAGATAAATAACTACTTCTAGACCTATGCCATCTTCAGCTCTTGTTAGGCCTTTACAGGAATCACTTGCTCTTGTTGCCTGTAACAGTTCCAGTTACTTTGCGTGTAAACTCTGGTGTTTGTTTTTGTGTTGTTCTGTAAAAGTTTTCTCTAACAGTTTGACTGTGTAGGATGCTAAATAGCATTTGACGAAGTCTGTGAAGATGAGTGTGACCTCGTGGTTCCTGGTGAGCAGCTCGGGCACACGCCACCGCTTGCCACGCGAGATGATCTTCGTTGGCCGAGAGGACTGCGAGCTGATGCTGCAGGTGAGACCCTACACACACACACACACACACACACACACACACACACACACACACACACACACACACACACACACACACAGAGATGACCACACCCAAAAACTAACTCTCTACAAGTGGTTCTCAGACCATTTTCAGACCTGTAGGTCTGTGCTTCGTTCCGAAACGGAGACTTAAATTGTTACAGCGTTGTGTTTTCTCCTTGGCTCTGTTCGCTTTCACAAGGCAGCATTTCAAAGCGTACCAAAATGTTTACACGCAAGACACGTGTGAGTAAACTGTCCTCTCATTGGTCAGTGTGCGGCTGTTTATGTTCCGGGGTTCTGCTCATCGCGGTCATCTTTCAAGTTGGATAGACCGCACCTCTGTGAGTTTATTGTGGCTTTCTTTTTAGCTGTAGTCATTTATAATTTATCTAATTTATATGTTCCACAGAGCGATTAAAGCCCATCTCCTTGAGACGCTCACTAAACACTCTGTAAACCTCTGTGTTTTTACGCGTGTTTGAAAACTGTTCAGAAATATGTTTTGGACCAAATTTCAGTGATGCATTTTACCTCGTCTTTGTTCCGAGTTAAACAGCGATTCATGTTGCGAGCCATTAGCAAAGCAAACACGCTTTTTACATAACGCGGTTCCCATCATGCATTGCTATATAGGTTGGTTCGTTGGGTCGGATTGCCTTCTCACCACAGGCGAACCGCCCCAGAGTTCGTTTGCAGTCTGGCCGAGGCCACCTCGTTTACCTTGTTGCTGGTGCGGGTCTGAGCGCGATTGCCGTGTTCATGTATGTCTGAACGAACCGAACCGAACCAAGGGAGAAAACACACCAGGTTCCGAAACAAACGCTCCAAACGAGCCAGGCGTGAAAACGCCCTCAGAGTCCGGTCTAAGGGATCGATGGAGCAGAGCAGGGATCAGCGATGATCAAAGCCGTTATATTTCTTATCGAGTTCTTAGAGTCATTACTCTGTTTGACTTGGTCACTATTAAGATTTTTCATCGAAAACCTGAGTCACTCAAAAACAAATTGCCCCATAAATAATGTAAACTTGGAACCAATGTGTTCGGTGGATGGAGAGTTCAGGAGTAGAAAGCTTTATGGCTATAATAAATAGACTCCATAAATGTAAGAATCCCTGCTCTATATACCATGTTTCTTTCTAAATCCATAATAGTAACCTTTCTTGTAGTCTCTGATACTTAAACGTTTGCCAGAGAGCGGGAGGGCAATAGGATAAGAGCTCAGAGGTGTTTGTGACAGATTTACAGAAGTTTCTTTACAGATGTGAGGATAATTCATTTTAAAATGGAATTAGTGTTTGAAACCTGACTATGAATCTACACGGTTTAAAACGATTCACAAAAAGTTTACGCATCGTTACATGCTGCATCGACATCGACATGATTCATCATAGATCTTGGGTCATAAAAAAAAGTTAGAAAGCTAAAGTAAAATTTGGATACAGAAGATTAAAAGTATTGCCACAGTGAACACTTTAGAATCGAACTGGCCGATTTTCTTTTCATTCTGTGAACAACAAAGCAAATGTCCCAGACTCATCACATGATTCCACTCACTCAGTGCCTCTAAAGTCCAAAACCACCTTTAAGTAAGTTATCTCGATGAGGGTCTTTACTGTATCCATTGTAGCTTACCTGCTGACATAGAAAAAGTGCTACACACAGTCTACATCATCAAGCAGCACTAAGTTGCTTTGTGTACAGAAATGTTCACAGTGTAGATAGAGATCACACTGATGTACAGTACTGTGCAAAGGTTTCAGGCACCCTATTTATTTATTTATTTATTTATTTATGTTTTAGTACAAACTTTGTTATAGATTTTTTTAAAAATTTTATGACGTCTACATTATCAGAGTCTCCAGAAGAACTCAATAAAACTTACCAGCTCATTTCCTTATAAAACTGCACACATTGTACCGGAGACTACTATTTTTATTTTTATTTAAAAATTTTTTGTCACACCAAATATTGACTTCGTTTCATTTACTACTGTTTACTGCTCTTTATGGTATTTAAAAAAAAAAAAAAAAAAAAAGTAGAATCATTATTTTGAAGGCATCTTTGCTCTGCAGCGTTTCTGTGCATGTGCCTAAAACTTTTGCACAGTACTGTACGTACATGCTGCATATAAAGATTTTAAAGATGATTGGTCAACGCTTTAGATTAAATTCATTTAAAAATTGTTTCGTTCATTTGATTATGATGTTTGTGCTGGAGGGAAAACCCACGACTTGGACTGAATGTGATTACGCTTCAGTAATCTTATAGATGAGGGAGAACTGTAACTTCCACCATGTCAGCATTTCTACTGCAAGGTCCTGATAGCAGTGTGTGGAAACTCTGCCTGTACACACACACTCTCTCTCTCTCTCTCTCTCTCTCTCTCTCTCTCGTTCTCTTTCCCCAGTCCCTCCTTTCCCTTGTCTGTGTAGGCCACTGGAAACGGCTCTGCCTTTAGAACTGTTTATTCATTTCATGTTTATCTGCAGTTAGATTATAAAGCTCTCCTCACCACACTGGTTAGATGAACTAAAAAGAAAAAGCTCATCCTGTCTACATTCATGTGCTCAGTGTTACACAAACCTCAGCCTCTCGCGTTTTTTTTTTTGTGTGTGTGTGTGATCTTTTTGCGCAAATGCTCATTCTTTATGCTCAGGTGAACAGTGGTATGTTCATAACACGCCTCCTGGCCACAGGGTTTTAGTTGTGCTAAACAATGTCAACACATGAAACAATGCATCAGAAGCTCTAACAGCAACTGTGGTTCAGAGACACGAAACATGAGGCTCCTGGTTTTGTTTTTTTGTTTTTTTTAGTGACAGTCTGAAACGTCTCAAATGAGGATTGTTTAGGCTAAATTCCTGCACTTCTTGAAATATTGACGTACAGTGGATATAAAGAGTCTACACACCCCATTAAAATTGCAGGTTTTTGTGATCTAAAAAAAGAAAAAAATGAAACCAAAATACAATCATGTCAGAACTTTTCCACCTTTAATGTGATACGGCAACCAGTCATTTTCAGGTGGAAAAACAAAAAAAAACATTTTGGTGAAAATAAAGAAAGAAACCTGGTGGCGTGAGTGTGCGCATCCTTTAATAATGAGGCATGTGACTGTGCTCAAAATGATCCAAACACATGATCCAAAGTAATTATCATACACCTGCCATCAATGAAGTGGTTCCGATTAACCCCAAATAAAAATCAGTTGTTTCTGTAGGATTTTCTTGACATCATCTTGGTTTCATCTGACTGCTTAACCCCAAATAACTTCCAAAGCATGTACAGGATCTCGTTGTCAAAAGGTATCGATCAGGAGCCGGGTACAAAAGCGTCTCCAAAACATTTCTCTGCACTATCAACAAGTGAAGCAAATTGGACATCACAGTGACATTACCAGTCACAGGATTTCCCTCTGAACTAAACGAAAGGACAAAAAGAAATATTGTCAGGGAGGCTGCTAAGAGACCTACGGCAATGTTGAAGGAGCTGCAGGAATATCTGGCAAGTACTGTTCACTCCCTGCATTTGACAACAATCTCATTTATTCTTCACATGTCTGGGGTGGCTAGATGGAAGCCCTTTCTCACAGGAAAAAAAAACCCATCCAAGCCCACCTGAATGTATACAGGAAAATGTGTTATGGTCTGATGGTATGACATTAATGTAGTATTGGGCATAATACTAAATGATACGTTTGAAATAAAAAACAAGACGGGTTAGCAGCAAAATAACATCATACCCATGGTGAAGCATGCATTATGCTATGGAGTTGCTTCTCTTCAGCTGGGACTGGGTCAAGAGGGACTCTTGGATCGCGCCAAATACCAATCTGTTTTGGCACAAAACCCGCAGTTAGGCAGCTGATCCTGCCTCTGTTAGACAGCTGACGATGAAGACAAATTTCACCTTCTAGCACAATAACGACCCAAATCACAAATCCAAGTCAACAAAAGAAATGGCTTCAGAAGAAGATGATCAATGTTTCAGTCAGAGCCCAGATCTAAATCCTATCGGAAATCTGTAGAATGACTTGGAGAGGGCTGTGCACAGGAGATCCCCTCACAGTTTGGCAGATCTGGAGCATTTTTTAAAGGAAGAGTGGAATAAAATTGCCAAATCAAGATGTTAGACTCTTATTTTAAAAGACTGAGTGCTGTATTACAAGCTAAAGGTGCTTTAACAAAGTATTAGTTAAGGGGTGCGCACACTTATGCAACCAGGTTATTGTAAGTTTTTTCTTTCTCTATTTTTCTGAAATATTTCTATTTGTTTTGTTTTTTTTTAACTTGAATTTTGTTGGTTGCTATATTACATTAAAGGTGGGAAAAAATCTGACACGATTTATCTTTGCTTCATTTAAAAAAATTTTTTTTTTACATAACTCATTACAGTTCAGTGGAATGACATTTCAATATAGGGCAGAGCAGTAAATGCCAAAAAGCTTCTATTCATTGCCTTGTTCTGCTTTTTAAAGTGCAGGACAATAAGTGGGACTCAGTAAGCAGAAGGTTCCTCCCTGGCTTTGGCCACAAAACTCACAGAGGCGTCTCTGATGAGCCGTAATGAGGCTGCAAATGAGTTTGGCTCCTGCGCACAGCTTCCCCCTGGTGTGTGGAAGATAAGACGATGAAAGATAACACAAATAAAAGCCTGTCTGTAATTGTGCTCTGCTGTAGACATTTGCTGATATTTCATTTAATTCCTTTGTTGCGTTTTCAACAGGAAATGGTTTACATATGACGGGCGTATCTGACTAAAATTTGTAAAGGTTACTTGCTTAAAAATGTCCAGATAAGCAGCGAACATGACTGAATTGTGAAAGCACTTATCGTTTAATTCATGGCTATAAATAAGATCATTCGACGTGGTTATGTTTTTTTTTTTTTTCCCGTAAGTGGCATTTTACGTTACCACTTTTGACCTGCGCCACGAACACTGAACAGATGACAGACACAGTGAAATAAACTCAAATCCACTCGTCTATTTCGTTGTTGATATTTGTTTGTTTTTTTTGTTTTAAACAGGTCATTTAGTCAGTCTGCCAATCAAAAAATTGAATACAAAACAAATCATGAAAATCTGTGAAAAGTCTCCCCTTAATAACTTAATGTAACTAGCCCTGTAGCTTGTCTCTGGTCTGATGAGCTGCCTTCAGCTAAATAATTTATAAATATAAACGCATGTGCATTGCAACCGTGGATCCGCTACAGAAGCCGTAATGGTACATGTTTAGAAAAATTTTTGTCAAAAATCTGTTTTTGTAAGATACAAATCCCCCCTTCCGTTCCCCCTGTAACCTTCCATTAGATTTTTTTTTTTTTTTTCATTTTGCGCTGCTGCACTGTTCTGTCTTTACTGTGTTTATGGTTATCTGTGAATTTGTCTTTTTACCACTACTGTAACGCTGCAAGTTACCTTGGGATCAATAAAGTTTCTATCTATCTATAGCCTATATCTATCTAGAGTCGCTGAACTTTGGCTAGCTTTCTATTTATTTATTTATTTTTTTAAGTTAAATGTATCGGCTCTACTACACTATTTGTATTTATTTTTTTCTTTTTCAACTACTATGTTCGATATGTTGAAGTACTTTGCTTGGTCCACACCGGGCCCCAGTTCACAGCCCCTGGTACACTATATATGGCCAAAGTTTGTGGACACCTGAATATCACACCCAAATGTGGTTCCCCAAACTATTGCCATAAAGCTGGAAGGACACGATTGTCTAGAATGTCTTTGTATGCCGTAGCTTTAAGATTTCCCTGCTTTGGAACTAAGAGGCCCAAACCTGTTCCAACATGACCGTACCCTTGTGCACAAAGCGAGCTCCATGAAGACATGGTTTGCCAAGGTTGGAGTGGAAGAACTCGAGTGGCCTGCACAGAGAACTGACCTCAACCCCACTGAACACGTTTGGGATGAACTGAAACTTCTCGTCATACATCAGTGTCTGACCTCACTAATGTTCTTGTGGAAGAATGAGCACAAATCTCCACAGCTATGCTCTAAAATCTAGTGGAAAGCCTTCCCAGAAGAGTGGAGGTTATTATAACAGTAAAAGGGGGACTAAATCTGACATGGGATGTTTAAAAAGAACATATGGGTGTGATGGTCAGGTGTCACACACATTTGTCCATATACTGTATATAGAATGTCTTTTCTCTCTTGCAGTTGAAGGTGTATCATTAAAATATGGCAAGTTACTAAGCCTTGAATGGGATGTGTTTTGTGTGTTTTTTTGTTTTTTTTTTACAGTCTCGTAGTGTGGACAAACAGCATGCTGTGATCAACTATGACCCGACCACAGACGAGCACCTTGTTAAAGACCTGGGCAGTCTTAATGGGGTGAGTTCAGAGTGGATCTTTGTTTTATTTAAAAGCGGCCACTTCCACGTTGAAGACTAAACCGTCACCACACATCATGTCCATTTTTTTGTATGTGTGTGACAATCATTAGTATTTTGGAAAGTGTAAATGATTATTCAGGGGTGGACAAATGATAACTTATTTAGCTGACCCATCAAACAAGTGGAAACTCCAATGTATTTGCCATGTCCCATATTTTGGCTGGATGATTAGGCTAAAAAGTGGTTTCTTTAGTGGCACATTGCGTTTTTGCTCTTGACAAAAAAAAAAGTCAGTAAGACATTGGCCAACATTTCGATTATGAGCTTTGGGGTTCTCATCGGCTCGTATAGAAGATATTATTTCAGTCTGGCGAGCATCTTTATTTTCTCTAATCGTGAGGTGACTGCATGTTGTGCTCTATCGTCCATGCACACTAATTATTCTGGCTAGGAAAAATTGACCATGTTTACATGCACATCAACATTCCGAATATTAATCGGAATTTGGCAATATTCGAATTAGTATTGAGTCGTGTAAACGCCGCAATCCGATTGCCCGATTCAGTTTAAGACAATATTCTGATTCCCCAAATTCTGATTCCCAGCCCTGGAGTATTGCCTGCTTTAAATGGAAAATTGTTGCATATAAACACCTTGTTCAGAAAATCCACTGAAAGGAGATATATGTGCATGCTCAGTCCACAAGGAATTGTGGGTAGCAACAGCAGCATCTTACTCTTGAATCTCCCGGGAAATAACAGGGGGAAAGGACATGTACGTGTGTAGATCGGCATACTTACAACAACCATGTATACAGGAATATTCCAATGCCTTTATTCATATAAACATCGTATGTGCATGTGTTCTCTTCTCTTTCCTGCTCTGTAGACATTTGTGAATGACCTTCGCATCCCCGACCAGACCTACATCACCCTGAAGCTCTCGGATGTTGTTCGCTTTGGATATGATATCCTTTTCAGCACAAGAGCATATAATTTCTCTAATGTTATTCCTCTCTTTGATATCCTGCTAAGTGCTAGGCTAAGAAAATCTCCTTTATGCGGTTGTACACTAAATGGGGAAAAAAAAGGCTTGAGCATGCAAGAAATTCTGTTTAGACAATTGCAAGTGTAGCACCTTTCTTGTTTATGAGACAGATTTTATATGCTGTTTGCACGGTTAAGGACAAAATTGTACAAGAGACAGCTGTAAAAGTCGTGGTGTAGACACTATAAATGTCAAAGAAACAAGCTGTTTATCTTCATTTATTGATCTAATGCTGTACCTCAGTGCTGTGGACTTCATATGACCGAGTAATATCTTAACTCTCCTCACATTCTCATGTTTACATTATGGAGCGGAGCCAGCACAAAGTCCCAGAGGAGGCTCTTAAGGTATGTGAGTGCACGATGTGCCAATGTGTGAGTGTCGGGACTTGCTTAATGCTGTTGTCAATCCAGTTCACTGTCTTGTTAATTACTACTGCTCTAGATCATGTTTGGGGAGGTGTGCGTGCGCACGCGTGCGTGTGTGTGTGTGTGTGTGTGTGTGTGTGTGCGCGTTTCCTATTTATGAAGCACAATGCCATGCACTTAAGCACTTAAATTTGCTGTTTTGTGTGTTTTCCGGGTGTCAGCATGAGAAGTACACGAGTCAGCTGCAGGTGGGTGTGAATCCTCTGGAGCTCGGGAAGATAGAGCAGGTGGACGAGAAGATCAGCGCTTCAGACGTGCCACACTCCAAACAGGAAAAGAACGAGCGCAAATCCAATACGGGTAACATGTACTACTGCCTTACCTGTATCCTCTGTTTGCCCCTAATCTGATCATCAGCTGGTAGTCAGCATGTGCTGTTATTACATTATCATAGTTTACAGTATGTTCGTGATGTTTGTTTGCACCTGGGTGAAAATGGCCACAGTTCAGCTTTTTGTGTACCTAAAGAAAAACTCCACCCACATTAAATATGTTCATATTGAAATATTTCTGATGTTCTCAATGGTCCTAGTGTTGGTTGCTGCTCCATTTCTGTTATTCCTGCGAGAAGTTGGTGGCTGTGTGCCGCACTGATGTCAATGGGGACATTGCTAGCGCAGATACAGTATTTAATAGGACAAAGACTTCAACGATCTCAGTCATAGGCTGATAGGCTCAAGGACTAAAGCTCAGCTGAATCTCTCTTTATGTAGAGATGAGGGCTAAATCGCACTGGCACCACTATCAGCGAGTAGCCGAAAGACCTTGTGAGTAACGTAGGAAAGTGAAAATCAGTCCATACAGGATTTCGCAGAGTTATTTTGTGATTGTTGCGGACAAAAATGCTTGATTTTGCTGCATTGTTTTTATTTCAAAATTTCCGATGCATCTTGTGGAGGGTTTTTTTTTTGTGCTTTTTTTGCTGAAAATTAATTGAGTTGGCAAAATTGCAATTGCACGAAATAGTTTTGCTCGGTCTTTTGCAGTGATGTTTGTTGGTAAATGAGACCTTTTAGCGGTAATCACAAAATCCTGGAAGGACTGGAAAATAGACCATCAACATGTCGAGGAAATAAACCTCAAAATTGAATTACGAAAATAAATACGGTGGATACGGCTTTCTTGGAGTAGAGGTGAGTTGCTCTCTCTCATAGCTAGCAGAAAATAAGTGCAATTTACCACACTGCCCATAGCAAAACAAACAAACAAACAAACAAACATAAGAAACTCGATACCTAGCTGAATCAAGCGCTCAAGTGCGCTAATGCTAGCTAGCTTCCTACTGAGCCACTGAAATGTCTTACCTGTTCAACGGAAGATAGTCAATAGTCAGCTCTGCGTCAGTCTTCAGTCCCTTCAGATCTCGGAGTTGTCGCCGCCTCTCAGAAGCCATGCTGATATTTATTCTTGTTTTAGCACGGGCTCTGTCGCTTTCAATTTTTGACTGCAGGCTCTCCGCAGTTTCAGGTTTCTTGGTTTTGACAACAGCTGATTCCCCAGATGTCAACGATGATTGCGTTCAGAACTATCCAGATTAAAGCAGCCATCTAGATGACAAGTTAAAATTCTAAGCAACTGTTGTAAAAAGCAAGCTACAAACACCCCACCATAACCACGCAGAGACGAATGACGTCCCGCAATTTTCTGACCCGACAGCTCAATTTATCAGTCATTATTATAAGCTTACAGCTGCGAATCAGGAGACAGTTTTGAACACTTTATTTATTTATTTATTTATTTATTTTTAAATAAATGTACTTGCTCAATAATTGATTTTTGTTCATTTTTAACCAAAAAAGTTCCATACTGCAGCTTTAACACAGCACTGTCCTAATGTTGTCTCCAGCACATTAGGCTAATTACTTTTATTAATTAAAAAAAAATATATTTATCCTTCATTAACCATTTAACTAAATGAAAACCTTTCACCATGTTTACTACGAAACTACCATAATGGCAACTAAATATGGTGCAAGTACGCCACAGTTTTATTTTCACCTTGGTACAAATGGCATATGCTTAAAATTTACTACAGATGGTGATGATATTGTTAATAAAATACCAGAATGTAAATATAAATTAGATATGCAAAAATTTCTGTTCAATACAAATACCAAATGCTGATATTTTTAAAGTGTTCATGATAATAATATTGCACGTGTTAAATATCATAGGAAAACTGTAAAATAGTAAAACTGAGGCCTATATAGTTAATGGTGATCTTTCATGTTCCCTGACTGTGTTATCTTTGCCAGACTGAATCCACTCACTGTAAAAAAACAACAACAACAACAACAAAAAACAGATTCTTTATTAAGTAATTGTAAATAATTTGCTTCTCTGCTTCACATGACTTTGGTTGCTTAGGCGGTGTTACTCTTGAGGATTATTTGAACGTGGCTAATCGTCAGTAAGAAGCTCTGCAGGCTACTCAGTGCTCACTCCTATTCTGTGAAAGGTGACAGAAGAATACTGGTCTGAAGTAGAATGTGACCTTACTGTGTATTGTGGAGTAGTGTAAGTGTTTTAAAGGAGTTGATATGGGCGTGGATTTGGATTTGTGACTGCTGGCAGTTTTCCTGATCAGATGAGACAATTGCTGTTAATCTGTGAAACTGAAGCATGTGGCACCACACCGCAGTCTCTGATCTTGGTAATGTGATGGAATTTGTCCATAGTGTCCATAGCGGCACTGTTCAAAACCTGGTGAAGTCTTCTTCCCTTGGACTCTGTATACAGTCATTTCAGTATACGGTATGTTAACAGTGTGTGTGATGTTCTATTAATGAAATCTTGTGGAATTTCAAGATACACGATATGATCAAAAGTATGTGGTTTACCAAAATTGGAGTGGACGAACTCGAGTGGCCTGCACAGAGCCCTGACCTGAACCCCACTGAACACCATTGGGATCAATCGGAACGCTGACAGCACCCAGACCTCCTCACCCGACATCAGTGCCTGATCTCACTAATGGCCTCGTGGCTGAAGGAGCACAAATCCCCACAGCCACGCTCCAAAATCTAGTGCAGAGCCTTCCCAGAAGAGCGGAGGTTATTACAACAACGAAGTGGGGAATAAATATGGAATGGGATGTTCAACAAGCACATATGTGTTATGGTCAGGTGTCCACATACTTTTGGCCATATAGTGTATAAGAACTGATAACTTTTTTTTTTTTTTCTCATGTACTTTGTACTGGTTGTAATGTTCTATAATGTTCCTGCATTAGCCAACAAAACTATAAGTATGAGGCTACAGTGCAGACTGTAAATTTGAGAGTTGTAAGTTCTGTATTGTATTAGAGTCGCTGTTTTTTCCCTTTAGTGCAGCAGAACAGTGATATACATTGTTTTTCCTAACCCATTAGCGTTGGACAGGGAGAATCACGGTTGTTTCCCAAAATCCCCCATATCCTTCCTTCCTCTTGATTCGTTAATCATTTCAATTTTCTATTTTAGTGTCCTGTAGGTTGGAATGGGATTCTGCATTCATACCACACACTCTTTTTAGTATTTTAGATCTTTGCAACATACAGTACTGTGCAAAAGTTTTTATATATATATATATATTTTTATTTTTTTTATTTTTTTTAAATACCATAAAGAGCAGTAAACAGTAGTCAATGAAACAAAGTCAATATTTGGTGTGACAACAAAATAAAAATAGTAGTCTTCGGTACAATGTGTGCAGTTTTATAAGGAAATGAGCTGGTAAGTTTTATTGAGCATCTTGCAGAACCAGACACAGTTCTTCTGGACACTTTGACTTTCGCACTTGCTTCTTATTTTTGCAGCGAAACCCAGCAGCCTTCATTGTGTTTTTTTGTCTGAAAAGTGGTCTGTTAAGTAATATGCTGCTTTCTTTAATGACATACAAATATTTCTGTAACATTTAATTTTGTGCTAGAAAACTAATGCTTGGGAATCTAAAATGTTTTTTGTACTGACTTGATAATGTAGAAGTCATAAAATAAAAAAATCTATAACAAAGTTTGTATTAAAAAAAAAAAAAAAAATAGGGTGCCTAAAACTTTTGCACAGTACTGTATTTCCACTTATTTTTTTAAATGTGAGGATTGTTGAGTGTTTACATACAATTCTATTTATGTTATGTCATTAGCTTGATAGCTAGTCTTCTGTTTCTGAGTTGCATATACTCTAATGCTTGAGAGAAAGGAAGTGATTTAGAAGTTGTTTTGAAAAACCAGACATGTAGACACACTTGTAGACATACTACACATATCCAGTGATCTACAAAGTAAATACACAGTGAACCTGCAGGAGTCTGTGCAGGACATAACTACCCCCAATCATCAAGAGGTCATGTTGCAGTAAAATAGTTCCAGGCAAGTTCTGTATTAAACTATGTACTTTTCGATAACAACACTCAGAAAATCAGTTTCCTGTCATATTACATACTCCTGCCAATATATGAAGTTTGGAAAACTATAGGCTATCTTTAACTGAAATATATTTCTCATTTGCGTCTCAGCCGGAAGTAAAGTTGTAGCAGTTGAACATTTTAAAGTCTGTCCAAAAATGAAAAGGGAGAAAATTACATGTAAATTTCATTTCAATCGCAGTGCAGGAGCATTGTGGACATTTTGACATCCAGTATCTGATTACAGACTGAATCAGTTAGACATATGTCCGTTTTGTGAGGAAAGCGCATTTAACTAGCAAGGTTTTTGACATCTTTTTTGGCCGACAACAGCGACATCCCATGGGTTTTCCCAGACAGCCATACAAATTCCTTTGGGGTTTTAGAAAGTTTACTGCAGGGCTTGTCTTTCTCAACTGTCTAAACTTGGCTTTAAACCTGAACCCACTTTTATGTCTACCAGAAACCAGCTCAATGATTTCACATCCAAGGATATGTTGTGGTCTTGTAGCCTGGCAAAAGTTACTCCTAGTATCTCTTGCCAGGCTACAGCAGTTTCGGTGAAATATGGAGCAGACACTGTGCTGACTCACACTCGGGTGTTGCCCAGCCCTGCCCTAGTGCTAGCACTGGATTGCGTACATACCCCGATTAAGTTATGAATGACATGTGCGAGCTCAGTGTTAATTTAAAAAAAAAAAAACAACTATGCGGTAGACACCACATCCCCACTCCGTGGCCCACACCTTTGTATGGCCAGCCCTCATGGTGGGGTGATGTTGATGAAGACCACAAGCGTGAGCCTGGTGATTCAAGCAGCATCTACTCAAAGAAAATGTAAATAAATTCGTATTTTAAATTGGTGGTATTTACATCTATGGGCCAATTGGACATTGTTTGTCTGTGTAGATCGTTCTCCTATTCATGCTACATAGTGTCACTGTGTTATGCTGCTTTAGACGACACTGCATGGCACTTCAGCTGTGATGGACAACAGGCCTTTGGTGTAGCTTATTTCGACAGCGAGAGGATTCCAGAGGGTGAAACGAGTGCTACGTCATTATTCTGCTTTTAACTTGGTCAGGCAGTTTGCCATTGCAGTGTGGGTCTGAGCAGCATTTGTATACTTGCTGTAGCTTCTTATTGTTTAGCTATGATTGTTAATGTTGTCTCTGCTTGTGTTAATACAGATGTCACTGTTCCACTATTCTGTACTGCTCCCTCCACAAGTCATTTTATGTGTATTTGAATGAAATGTCTTTTCATTCAGAAAATGTTTTCCGATTTAACTCCGGGTTGTCAGTTACTACAGTTATACCTGGATTTTCGATTTTTTGTGTGCTAGTGCTTCCTGTTACAAGCTATACGTGCTGAAGAGAATGAGAGAAAGTTTTAGTGGTTTAACCTCCCTGTTTAAGGTTTCTGTATATCTGTCCTTAGGTGTTTCTTTATCTCTCTCTTCTGTCACTCACAGAGCCGCCAGTCTCCAAGCCCACTCCTTTGTATGGCCAGCCCTCATGGTGGGGAGATGTTGATGAAGACCACAAGCGTGAGCCTGGTGAATCAAGCAGCAACCACAGTAGTGCAGGTCTGTAACTTTCTAACTGTACAAAAACAGCTTCAGCATTGTAAACGCAGTACTGCTGTTATGTCTATTTTGGTGCATTACACTGAAATAACTACCCTCTAGAAAAACACTGGTGAATTCTGGGGTGAAAAGAAAGGCTTATTGAGTAAGGACTGTTCTGTTAACAGCAAGCCACAGTCTTGTGATGGATTAGCAGCCGTCTGAGCTGCAGCAAAATGAGAGGACATTGTTTTCTTCTGAGGCAGGATCCAAATCTGCCTTCTCTGGCTTTATAGGTTAATCTCATACTCCTCGTATGTGTTTCAGCAGAGTTGGAGTGTACAGGAAACAGCTGTAGTACATACATTTACACAGCCATGAATTTTAACAATGAAACAGGAGTTTCTATTTTTACCAGGTCTGCATTACTATTATACTTTATATTATATCCCTGCAAAATACAATTTAGGCTGTGGGAATTATTACAGTTTGTGTTGATAGACTATATGGGCAAACGTTTGTGGACATATGTGTGTATTCCCCAAACTGTTACCACAAATTTGGAAGCACATGATTGTCTAGAATGTCTTTGTATGCCGTAAGCATTAGTTTTCCTTGCCCGACATCAGTGTCTGACCTCACTAATGCGCTTGTGGCTTTTGGCCATATAGTGTATTTAGGCCATTCCTGTCTAATTTCAGTGCTGTGCGAATATGGCTATAGACACAGTGGTCTAAATATTCCAGTTAGCACTGGGTTAAAACATAAAGTATGCTAGGAGGTCAGTCTGGCTAGTTTCTAGATTGATGTTTATATGCTAAGGTCTTTTCACAGAGAAACAGAAGGAAGACTCCAGACAAGAGGTTAATGGATCCTCCTCTGAACACCAAGGAAAGACCGTTTACTCCAGTCGAAGGGATGCAAGTTACTTTGAAATTACCACCAAGGAATTGCAATCAAGGCCCAAAACTACAGAGCAAGAGGTCCAGGTGATCCCAACAAAAGAGACCGTCAATAAAGCGCCACCTACACCCCCTGTAGTGCAGAGCCATGCCTCCTTCACCATCGAGTTTGATGATTGCACTCCTGGAAAGATTAAAATTAAAGACCATGTTACAAAATTCTCCTTCCGCCAACGTAAGAACCCCAGCAAGGAATCACTTGTCACTCCGACAGAGATGATGTCATCAGAGAGCAAGGTGGCCGATTGGCTGGTGCAGACTGACACCAGCATGATGAGAAGAAATTCAAGGTCAGATGATCTTTACACCACCAAGAGTGACTTTTCCATAAACAAAAACACTCTGAAAGGTGAGTATCAAAACTGCTGAAATTGAATGTTTGTACACAATAATGGAAATTTGCTTTCATTAATAGTGGCATTGTATTGAGTTCAGTTCATTTACATTTTATTTGTATAATGCGTTTTATCTATTTATTTGGTCAGAACGAATCATATCATATCTCATATCATATATCATATCAGAAAAGTTTGAGTGCTTAAGATGACACAACTTTCAAAAAAAATAGTTTTTTAAGCCATCTCAGTGTTTTAACAAATTACAAACACTGTGTGTGTCAGGTAAACACTTAAGCCCTGTATAAAATAACTCAATTTAACTATTCACTATATAGACTGCCTGTATAGAGTACTGTACAAGGGGAGACCTCACTGAATTCAGAAAACAGATATTGAGTGTACAGAAAGTGCATCATCATAACCTGTTACCACAGAGTCAAATATGCAGACCGAAATCCTGATAATACAGAAGTGTTGTTGTTAAATCACCTTGGTTTAGGGAAGTGCTTGGAATTTAGTGTCACACTGAGTCATGCTGATGCAACTGTCTTTGTTAGATGGACACCATCATGAGGATGGAATGCAAAGCGACTCTGAAGATCCTATCTCAAATCCTCAGGACCTCTCAAGAGAGCTGACCCCCCAACAACTTTTCACTCCTCCAGAGAGAGAGGAACCTCCCATGACCTCCACACCACGTTGTCAAACTCAGCCTAAAAAGGACCCCCATCAAGCTTTTGTCATCAATTTCCTTGATGATGACGTATGCAAGAGTCGCTCTCAGTCCTTTGCTAATAACATGTCGCCAGCAGAATCCCACGTGGCCCTTAAAAGAAGAACAGAGAAGACAAAAGGAGCTGTCCAATCTGGAGAGAGTTTAACCTCCTCAGCTATACAGAACACAGCCACTAAGCGGTTTACTGTTCCTCTCAAAGGTTCTGATGGTCCTCAGAGAACTGGATCACTGAGAAGAGAGAAGAGTGATATTCTAGGCAGTACTTCAAACTTTTCTTCTCGCTCAGCTTCCTCAAGGCCATTTGGAAGCGTGGGTCGCAAGTCCAGACTGGCACTGGATTTTCTCACTGGCACAGAATTTCTCGCGGTGTCAAAACCCAGTTCCACAGATAAGTCAGAGAAGTCTCCATCCTCTACACACTCAAAGGCTTCCAGCATTGTCTCAGTGGTAGCAGATAATACTACCCAATCTCAACCCTCAGCCATGGATCAGACTCATGTCTTATCACCTTCCCAACAGCTAGAACCTTCAGAACCCCTACTTACATCCATATCTACCAGTTGCACAGATGGGAAGCCCCCTAAAGGTTCCAGGCAAGAAGAGGAGGACACCTTGAGTGATGCTGGCACCTACACCATTGAGACAGAGGGACCTGATAAAGAGGTGGAGGAGGCACGTAACATGATTGATCAGGTATGTTCCTTTTGAATCCACTGGTTAGTGTGATGTGTGACCCCCCCCGCCCAAACGTTTCTCAGCTTACAAGGTGAGACCATTATGGTCAAATTTTACCGTCAAAACTTGAGCACATATTTTGTTCACAAACACAATTTCTTCTGCTCTGATGCAAAAATGCATGCGCGCTCTCATGTTTAACCTGCTTGTTTGTGGATTTGCTTGTGTCAAATCAATAATGCTCATTTACCATCCTGTGCTCTGGTACTTGCATTTCCTTCTTCTTGCGCTCAGCTTTTCAACAAACCTGCCAAAAGTTATTTACCAAACAGAATGGGTTACAGTGACGTTGTTACTCTGACATGTTGGTAATTCTTCCAGACAATTACAGTGTTAAATAACACTTTCATTTATTTATTTTGATCTTGCCCAAGTTTCTAAGTGAAGTGATTTATTTAATGAATAGCTAATTCCTTAATTTGATTAGCATGTTCTACATAACTGGAGATGACACCTTGGCAATAAAACTCCAGTAGACATGCATGTTCACTTTAATAAAATATTTAATTATATAGCGCTTTTAGCATGGACATTGTCACACAGCAGCTTTACAAAAATACAGATATAGATTCAGATCCATAATGGGCAATGACTTGCCGAAATGACATGAGGAAGAAACCTTGAGAGGAACCAGACTCAAAAGGGAACCCGTCCTCTTCCTCAACTGTATGCAATTAAGTCAAACAGTACTGAGTGTGTTGAAATGATCTTCAGTACAAGCATGTGAGAGATTTTCACCAGAATTACCAAAATTATGAAATTAATTAATAAAGAAATTTTCCATTATGGTTCAGGTTGAACGTTTCCTAAATGCATACATGATTGAAGAAATCCATAAATAAATCTTTATGCAGTGTGTTCAGGTGATCATCATGGCTTTTCAGTTTCAGGGACTCGAGAGGGGTAGAGTAGACTTTTAACCCCTTAACTTTAAAAACCTACAAATAAAATTTACAAATAATTAAAAGGTCTACAAGGCATGTTATATAGCTGCAGTCAGCTTGTTGTATTTTTATCTATTTTTTTTATCTAATATCAAACAACTGATTTGGAGTTTTTGCAGACAGTTGGCTCTAGTTCTAAAACAAATCTGAGGGCAAAGTTATGTCTGCAATGTAACCCATTTAAATCCAACTCGTATCTGACTGACGTTATTATCCATCAAAGTAATGTCAAATTATACGTTTTGTTCTGCCCGTCAAACCTTTTGCCAGCCCATGGCAGCTCACACATCCTTTGTTCCTGACAGGTGTTTGGTGTTCTTGAGTGCCCTGAGCACAGCAGTCAGCCTTCAGCAGCATCAGTGTATAGATCTGTAGAGGGTCACAGGGAGGCCCAGGATAGCCTTCCAGTTAGTGAGAATAATCCTGGCCCAACACTGGGTCATAATCCAGACTATAGGGTCCCAGCCATGGGTCCAGCACAGGTAACATTACACCTGGGCTCTAAATATTAATTATATGGGTCGTCTGTCAAAAACCCAATCAGCCATTGGCTTAACCTTCCACTGATTTTTTTCCATGTTTCAAGGGGGCCAAGCATCTGTTAAGTATATTAATTGCCTCTGCATATTTTGTTAATGCTGAGGAAAGTTACAATAAATGTTACAACAAGGCATGATTATCATCTGGTGCTTGGCCTCCTTTATTGCTTTTTTTGTAGCTGCATTTACATTAATTTTCTTCTGGGATCCTCTCAAAGCAATTTCTGTGATTTGGTGTTGGTCTTTATTTCTTAACTTCACGTGGGTTATTTGGTGATGGGTGACATAAATCAGCGGAAAAATACTTTTGAGGTTGGCATCTTTTTATTGACAGTGTGTAGTGAACATGGTGATCTAAATCAATATTACTTCAATATATAATAGCTTTGATTCCAACTAACACAGTCTGCCGGACATTGATGGTAAAAATTAATCAATTAGAAATTACCACGTTTTACTGGATCTGAATGTATTGTGGCATCTGTGTAGTCATTTTCCCCCCACTTCACAGGCAGCATCAATGGTATTGACTACTGGGGACTCTAAATGGGTTTCACGTTGGGCTAGTTTGGCTGACCGCTATTCAGGCTCGGGTCCAATTTCAGGACAAATCGACATTTCTACACGGATGGATTTTTCAGGTAGCAGCAAGACATCCTTATTCTTGCTCATTTTACATCAGCACGCTTTATTCAAAGCAATAATTTTAATCATTTTTTAACCTGTTGTTCAGGAGTTGGACAAATTATCCCTCAGTCTATGCATAACCAAACCAGTGACAGCACAGGGGCAGAGGACGGCCAGACTTACAGAGCACGACGAATTCTACCTCAGTTGCCCACAAGAGGGGAGGGGCAAGTGCCCCCACCTAGTATTCATGTACAATCCGAAACTCACCTGATGTATGACAATGTGGAGAGGAACATACAAGGTTCACTGCAAAAAGATCATCAGAAACTGTATGTCACGGATGATCTAGATCCAGACAGTCTGAGTGATGCTAGCAAGTCAGATGATGGTTCCATCATAGAGCAGGGTACAAAAACTAGCACTGGAAAAACAGAAAGGACTTGGTCTGAGGATAAGGCTGACACATCATCTAAGCAAGATGTAATGGTAGACAAAATGGTAAAGGATCAAGATTGTACCACAAAGTTCTCTTCAGCCACCATAACTAGACAGCACGGCAGCCGCAAGCCTGGTGATTCCAATGTTTCTCCGCCTGGAAAGGATGCCTCTACATGCTTGGAAAACGCCGTGTCACTCATCAGACAAGAGAGCTTTACCAAACATCGGGCCAGTGACGACATTCACTTTATGAAATTGCCCAATATCTCAAGTCCGGAATCTAGCAATGATACAAATGCATTCAAAGGTGTGTGCAACCAAGACACTCAGTCTTACCTTAAAGAGACCGAGAATACGCTCACCATTTTAGAGGCCAAACTCCAAATGCAGAAGCACAGCCGTGCCCCCTACCCTCAGGAGGAGTCACCTTCTGGGGAATCAGATGTAGACACGTCCAGTACAGTCAGTCAGCGTAGTGGTAAAAATTCTGGCACTTCTGCCTCTAAAAAGCCTTTGATCCTCAGTGAGCTACTGAAAGGGAAAAAAACTGCTAGTCAGCGTGCTAAAGAGCAGAACTCATCTGGAGATCTTCAGTCTCGGAAGTGCAGGGACAGTTCAGCAGACAGTAACTATAAGGAATCAGGTAAGACCTCTCAGAGCTCCACCATGCATCAGTGGTCTGATGCTGTTTCAGACCAGGAGTCGGGCTCCCAACCTGTTCATAGAAAGTACACCATCCCCCTTCAGAATGAAAGCTCTAGGAGATCCCTCAAAGGCACAGTGACCCAAGCGCTAGCTCGTATTGGCAGCTTTTCTGCACCAAAGCCTACAAGGACGTCCATGCTACGCCGTGCCCGCCTCGGCGACGCATCCGACAACGATGGTACAGAGACTGACCGCACCTCTCAAAACTCAGATGCCAATTCATCTTCCACCAGAACCCAGGAGAGCAAAAAGCTTTCTCGACTGGACATATTGGCTCTGCCCAGAAGGAGGACCAGCTCTTTCACTACACCCAGTGACACGGAGTCCTCAGCTGGTAGGACTGGCTTTTCCAACCGCTCAGAGGCAGAGTCTGGTTTCTCAGCACGTAAGACTTCAGTACCTGACCTCAAGACTGGTACACAGAGGGGTTCTGGGACAACGGGCAGGCAGCCAATCATCCGTGGGCGATCCAGCAGTGCAAAATATGCCAGCAGTACCGCCAGTGAGTATGACACCACCATTTTAATTAATTATATATTTTTTTAAATATCGAAACAAAATGTTTTCATACTCTATACATTTATGGTTTCATCCGCTTTCATTTAGGTTGTTGTGGTTTTTTTGGGGAGGATTTATTTTCTATTTGGAAACGGTATTGGGAACACTTCATTTTAAGGAACACGTAAAGGGTTAATGTATTTATTGTTATTTATATAATTACGCTCAAATTCAAGACTTTGTGTATTAGTCTTTATTCATAAATACCTGCATTTGTTGCATTCCTGCAACAGTTTATTAAAGACTTGTTATACAAACTATTGAGCATGAATTAATAACTTAAATTCACCTTTAATTTCTATTTAGCATCAAGTGGCTGCAGTCACTAATACTTTATTATTCTGCTGTAGAATATGGAGCACATATTAATCATCACTATTAAAAAGTGCTAATATGTTTTCACCAAGTCAATTTATGTCCCATATTTTACACTACCTAGAAACCAAAAGTAAAATGAATGTAAGTTATGTTCAATAGTTTGTATAACATGAATTTAATAGTGTTTATTGCACATTATCACAACTAATAATGTATACTGTTATTAGTCATTTCCATACAACAGATCTCCAGTTATGTAATAGTACATGTATTTATGAATGAAGACCTTAAATAACACCTTATATGTTCCTTAAAATAGTGTTACCAAGGTTTAACTCCTTTATACTACCAGTGGATTAATACCATTATTTTTTTTCCAAGTCCCTGACCTAGTGATTTTGTGCTACTTGTTGTTTTGCACAACTAGGCCAGTACAGAACAGATTTTTTTTAAAAACTTGTGCTCAAGTTTACTAATTGAATGGGTTTCTATCACTAATTTAACTTTGACATTAATACCAGATAAAGTGCTACTTTCAGTGGACTGAGATATAGTGACAGCTGACTGTGAGCACTTTGTGGTCATTTTAAACCCCCTTTTTTCAGTGTAACCTGGCATTCTGACATTTGGGTGTCTTCTCATATATTTGGTCTCTTTCTTTTCCTTCTCCATCTATACCTTTCTTTACTAATTCTACTTGCCTTGGTGTTTCTCTCTCTCTCTCTCTCTCTCTCTCTCTCTCTCTCTCTCTCTCTCTCTCCTTAATGAAATTCCCTGGGGCAAGGCTCCAGGAGACGTCAGAAGGGCTCAGACTACGCCTCCACTTCAGAGGATGAGTATGAATCTAACTATAGCATCACTAAACATAAACGCTCCCACCATTCAGGAGCCTTGCACAGCTCTAGAATCCAGACTCCTGACCAGGTTCAGCCTCCATCCAGAAGCAGAGACTCTGAAGGGGAGGGACATGAGAGTGACAATTTCCAGAACTGGACAACTCATAGTGCGGAGATTGCCAGGTAACAAAAGCTGGTCATAAGGCAGTCTTACACTTTATCAACCATTTCGACAGTTGATTGGCATTTGACATGACTGATGGATTACCCAATATTTAATTTAATTAAAGCTTCAGTACTGAACTTTTGCCTCTCTATCGCCGTCTCTGTTTGAAACATAAAACTGCAAGTTACTTGTGGAGTTATTTTTTCTTTACATGGGTTGTGCTTCGGCACTGCACCTCTGCGCCGATGAACATGATGGTTTGAGGTATACGTATGGTTTGTATCTCTGCATCAGTATTTAATCCCTTCAGATCTCGGAGTTGTCGCCACCTCTCAAAAGCCATGCTGATATTTATTCTCATTTTAGCACGGGCTCTGTCGCTTTCCCTTTTTGACTGCAGGCTCTCCGCAGTTTGAGATTTCTTGGTTTTTGAACAGCTAATTCCCCAGATGTCAATGATGATTGTGTTTAGAACTATCCAGATTAAAAGCAACTCTTGTAAGGACAAGCTACAAACATTCCACCATCCTCAGCCCCCACACATGCGATATAGTAGCCGGCTCTTCTTCTTTCTGTTTACGGACATGACGTAACCATTCAAAGGTGTGCATTACAAGCTTACTGTTGTGAATCGGGGTACGGTAAAGAGACAGTTTTGAACACTGATTCTTTTTTTATGTACTTGCTCAATAATTGATTTTTGTTCATTTTTAACCAAAAAAAAGATCGATACTGCAGCTTTAAATTAATTGATTGAAATATTGTTAATGATATATTTATAATGCATACAATTATTCATCTTAATTTAAATGAATAAATTACTCTGCCCTGTGATACTGCAAGAGCATCTTTGAAAAGATGTGGAGGTTGGCTTCACGTGTCCTGGAAGAGGCCTGTGTTAGCCCCACCCTTCCCGGTTGGTAGATGTCGTGTGATAGAGGAGAGTTGAAATGGGGATTTAAAAAGCATTGTGCACAATTTAGTAACATTTTGTAGCCTAAATCACAAAAGATAGGTAGACAAATTAAACGAATTACATGAACACCAGTACTTACATTTTTTTTTTTATTTATTTATCTACCCACTGTAAGTTTGCAAATTCTGAATGTTCAGTTATTTGATCACATTATTGAGTACTTGCTTAGTAAACTATTCCTGCCCATTCGAAGTATCTGAACAAATGGTGTTATAATGGTGTACAATTTATTTTTAATTTAATTGTAATAATTTATTTACTTTAAACCAGCTGTATTTATTTTGTGGTAGGCTGAGTCAGGACCTGGCTAAAGACCTGGCCATCCTGGCCCAGGAAATTCATAATGTTGCTGGTGATGGTGAAACTTCGAATACTGCCTCTGTTGATGCTGTGGAACCTGTATCTGCTGTATCTACCTGCAAGGAGGTAACCTCTCATTTTTCTGTAGTCTCTTAGATTTTTCTTCCATTCCCAGAATCATTGTAGTCATTGTTCTTTAAGGTGCTTTTATTGTGTACCTATGTTTTATTCACTTTGTTTGTGTTGTCCCTTGTAAAACGTGCTTTTATCGATGGCACTTCCTCGTTAAATACAAGAAATTATTCTTTAGCTTTCTATTATGGTCTAACAATTGTGTTAATTGGCTTACAGTTACGGCAACAGGTTCCTGAGACCAGCATAAACTACTCTAAAGTTCTACAAAGTTCAGCTATGTGCAGGAATCCTGACCAGACTGTTAGTGATAAAGGGCTCAAACACCAGAGCTGGAAACAGGAACAGGTATTTTAACTTTCTCAGACCATCATTTTCCCCATGTTACTCTCTTTCTGTCCTTTTGCTCAACATTCTCTGACTGTAGGCGTGCACTTCATTCTTTCTGTTTGGCTTCAGGTCGCTCTGGATAATTCGATGCTGAATCCTGTCTCCCAACTTTCTATGGCTATCCGAGAAAACACTGAGCAACTAACTGAGAAGATCAAGTATGTTATAAGTTTAAGTTTGGTTGCCCATCTGATAATACTGGGAATATTACTGATAATACTGGATAATCTGGGATAATACATATTTAGCTTTCAGTTAAAATCTAGGGGCATAAAAGACAGTATAGTAAGCATAATAATGTTTTTAAAAAAATGTTATTCTGCTATTACCACAGCGATTTGTCAATGATTACAATGTTTAATTTATTAACGAACAACACGTTGCACAGGTTAGTTAGATTTAATTTTGTATGCCATCCAAGTTAGTTCCTGCTCTCACCTACATTATACAGTTGCAATCGAAATGATTCAACCCCCATGGCAAATCAGGTTTATTGTCAATTTACAGACTTTCAGCTGTTTGCAATGAACAAATCAAACAAAAGCAATCGAAATAGTTCAACACAACGAATGCTTCAAGTGGTTTCCCCAAATTCAACTGAAAATGCAACTTATAATGACTTCTCCAGTCTCAAAATTATTCAACCCCTTCATGGCAAGCATCTTTAGTACTTAGTAGAGCACCCTTTTGCTGTTATGACCTGCTGCAAACGAGATGCATAGCCAGACACCAGCTTCTGGCAGTGTTCCTGAGGAATCTTAGCCCATTCCTCATGAGCAATGGCCTCCAGTTCAGTAATATTCTTGGGTTTGCGTGCTGCAACCGCCTTCTTCAAATCCCACCAGAGATTTTCTATGGGGTTCAAGTCTGTGACTGTGATGGCCCTGTAGAATCTTCCAGGACTTCTTCTGCAACCAAGCCTTGGTGGAATTTGAGGTATGCTTGGGATCATTGTCCTGTTGGAAGGTCCAATGACGCCCAAGCTTCAGCTTCCTCACAGATGGCATGACGTTTTCTCCTACGATTTCCTGATACTTCAATGAATCCATATTACCTTCCACACGCTGCAGGTTTCCAGTGCCAGAGGATCACCGAGCCACCACCATGCTTGGATGTGGGCAGAGTGTTCTTTTCAGTGTGTGCTTCATTCTTCTTTCTCCAGACATACCACTGATCCATCCAAAACAGTTCCAGTTTTGTTTCATCGCTCCACAGAACAGAATCCCAAAACTTGTGTGGCTTATTTAAATGATTTTGAGCCGATTTTTCTGGTGCTTTTGGGTCAGTAGTGGTGTACGTATTGGAGTTCTGGCATAGAAACCTTCTGCATTTAGTACGTGCCTTACTGTGCTGGCTGAAACCTCAGTGCCTGTTGCCACCAAGTCTTGCTGCAGGTCTTTTGCAGTCACTCGAGGGTTTTTCACAACCTGCCTTCTCAGAAACCTGGTTGCAGCCGTTGATAGCTTCCTTTTTCTGCCTCGTCCAGGTAGTGTAACCACTGTTCCCTTAACTTTGAACATGCAAACTATGCTTCCAACGGTGTCTCTAGGAACATTCAGTGCCTTCGCTATCTTTTTGTATACTGTTCCTTGTTCGTGAAGGGCGATGATTCTCTTAACTTTTTGGACCATTCTTTTGACTTCTTTTGCCATATTTCTAACATGCAGTCAAACGTGACACTCAACAAACCCCTAGCCAGTTCAGGTATTTCATGTGTTCCACCTGGTGCAACTAATGAAGCCCTTGATTAGCTGCATCGGGTGTGCTTGAGACAACACCTGTTTTGCATATTTGTGCTGTTGTGAGGGATTCTATTCAGGGGGTTGAATAATTCTGAGACTGGAGAAGTCATTATAAGTTGAATTTAGGGAAACCACTTGAAGCATTCTTTGTGTTGAACTATTTCAATTGCTCTTGTTTGATTTGCTCATTGCAAACAGCTGAAAGTCTAAATTTTGACAAACCTGATTTGCAAAAGGGGTTGAGTAGTTTTGTTTCCAACTGTAGCTGTGATAGTCATTCCCCTCTCTCTCTCTCTCTCTCTCTCTCTCTCTCTCTCTCTCTCCAAACCCCCCACCCCTATTGTTTGTTTGTTATAGAAACAATAGTGCATTAGAACGAGCACATTAATGTTAACCCATCATTCATGGTACAACTAAAACTTTTATAGAAAAATAATGCACACTTTTTGACTAGGGTTAGAAAATTGCACTGTGGTATTAGCAGTACTGTTTATACATTATACAATAACTAAACCTTGCAAATAATTCTTAAAAAATAATTAAGGGTGTAAAGATTCGCGAAATTCAAATTCAATGCAGTAAGATATGGTGGTGTCACAATACAATACATTTTGGATATTGTAAAAATAAACATTGCCTGAATATGCGCCTTAGGTTTCTATATTCAATTGATTAAAACATTCAACATTATAAAAGTACAGTAATTGAAACTTAATGACAGTGTCTGAGTGATCCATTCGGACTGTTGGCAGCATATAATGAAATTAAAGCTGTGCAATAGAATGTAACAAAATTAAACGTGGTTAGCTTTTAGTGGTGTGACTCTGGGTGGCATGACTGAAACACGGGGCTTTTCTTATTCTGCTGTTAGTTAGCTGTGCTGTCAGAGGCTGCATCCGAAATCACGTGCTGTGACAGTACCTACTGCATTCAATTCAGTACCTGCTACTCGGCCGTCGATACAGTACGTACTGATCAGTATATGTGTGTAGTATGAATACAATCTGTACATTGTCATGTGACCTATACCATGTTAACAATTTACTCAGGAGTTGTTGAACAAGTACGGTTTAACCACAAGGAACAACGTTTAATACCTGTAGCTTACACTTAAAAAGAGCCGACACTCTGCCTTCCGCCATTTTTGATTCTGACAGATCTTCTGTGTCGGTCCCGTTGCCTTATGGGATAGTGCAGTGTGCATTGCATCCATACTGAATCTCAGCGGAAGCAGACGGTCAACCGGGTATTTCTCACCTACTGTGTTATGAATACTGAGACATACTACTCTTTTGGCGTACTGCTTTTCACCAACTGTATAGTTGGATAGTAGGGATATTCGGAAACTTTTAATAGTCCCCCCCCCCCCCACCCCCTGTGGAGAATGGTAAGCTGATAAATGACAGATGTTGTTGTTTGTTACAGGTCTTGGTGACGTTTAAATCATTCTCATTCTGTGTGCTTTCAGGCTTTTGTTCCATAATAAGAAAGAGGTGTGGGAGGAAATAGAGACAGTGCTCGACGCTGATGATGATACTCCACCTTTGGAAAGTCCAAACAAGGTTTGTTTATATCTCTCTCTATTTGCTGTAGATGTATCTGTTCCCTTACATCCTTAACACACTGCTTCTCTATTTAGGAAATAATGTCTATTATCCGAGATCTCAGGGGAATCCAGAAGCGGTTAGAAGGTCAGTGAATCATGGCACTTCTCATTTTTGTGGTTTTCAAGCATGACTTGGACACTCCATTAAAGAGTGTGATATGTAAAGAATAAAAAACAATTTGGCATGCTGTTATTGGAAAATATTCCATGGTGTGATCAGAGGGTCGTCAAAAATGGATTATTTTCTTATAACAGCATGTCCCTAAGTGTTTTTTTTTCCCTGTTATACAACAGCAGTTTGCCAACAATTACAAATTTCAGTTTATTAAGGAATGATATGTCATACAGTTGTTGTCTTGCCAGCTTCACTTTTTTTTTTTCTCTTGAAGTTAATAAGAAAAAAAATGCAGCTTGTCATGTTATTGAGAAACCAGAAAGCACAAACTCCTCAAGGTCCTTGTGTGACCTTGAGACTCTTTCCGTAAATGTTAGACATCTCCTAACAGAAAGCTTCACCATATCAACAACTATACAATTTTTTGTTCAACAAATAACTTTTTTTTTTTTTTTGTCTGCCATACAAGTTCCTGTGTGCGAGTTGTTAAAATAGAAACAATAATGTATTAGCATGAGCCCTTTAATATAAACTGATTGGAGTTGCTGTCAGAGCTGTGGTGTTAAAGAAAATTAATCAACACCTTCTGACCAACAGATTAAAATTCAACAGCACTTTTGTATAAATCAAGCATACCAGATTATTATTATTGGATAAATAGCGATATCATCCCCATCTGTTTCCTCTGCAGTCATCAACACAGTCATTGAGCCCAGTGGAAATGTAAATCTGGTCAAGTCTTCGCCTGTATTAAGCCACTCTTCAGCAGGTCTAAGCAGCTTCAGAGCTTCCTCCAGAGACTGGAGAGCCACTGCTTCTCAGCGGGCTGCAGGATCCTCAGCCGGTGCTCGACGCTTTGGTAGGGGGAATGATGGTAGGGTTCTGTAGTTTGGGAGTTTGGGAGTAAGGAAGTCCTTCGTCTCCTACGTTTCTGTATGCCATGTCTACTAAAGCTGCTCGTTTATACACTAGTGACCAGTGGTATGAGAATCTATGTTTGACTTGGCCTTAAGATTTGGGTTCGGTATTAATGTGCGCATTTGCTCTTGTGCGTGTGTGTGTGCATGCCTGTGTGTGTGTGCATGCCTCTGTGTGTGTGTGTGTGTGTGTGTGTGTGTGTGTGCACACGTGTTTGTGTGTGAGTGAAAGAGCACCTCTTGCACGGCAGTACGAGACTGAGAATACTAAGCTGGTTATTGGGAGTACTAAGAGATTAGGTACAGGCACTTCTGTGGGTGTCATACTTGTACTGTATAATATTTATAATGACACTGTATTTCATTGTTATTTCCCCAGTGATTGATATGAGGTGGTAAAATAATAATAATAATTAAAAAAAAAAAAACATTAAACATTATTTAGGGTGTTTTATATGACAGGATCATTAAAGAATGTATTACGTGGGTGTATTTGTTATTTTTGTTTTTTTTTTTTTGTTTTTTGTTTTTTTTACTACATTGTCACAAATAGTGAAGTATGCACTTTGATTCCTTTGAATTTTCCTGTTGAACACTAGAAAGCCAGTCTGTTTAAATACGCTACACCAAACCAGTTGAATTGTACTGTAATTTTGCCCATCTTTTCTTGTCTGTAATGACTGTAGATCTTACACGTTAAACAGAATAATGAACATTCCTTATACTTTGAATCACTACGTGTGCCTGTTGATTTTTAAATATGAAAATATTTATATATAAAATCGAAAGAAAGAAATATATACTTAAGACGATCACTTGTTAAATAATGCCAAAGTGTTGATGTACAATGGCAATATGCAGTTCCAGCTGTGTCTACCACCACCTTTCCCTCGTTCCATGTTAAAAACAGAGTAAATCCTGGATCGGTTTCCTTTTACTGAGAAATATGAAATTCACTGGGAAAGCGAAAGAGAAACTTACAAATCAAGGCAATAAGGAAACAGTATGCTACTGTTATTTCTGTAATATCTTCTAGGAGCCATCACTGATAGCAGCTTATGAATGTTATTGTGATTAAGACAAACGTGTAACAGCTCGCTGACCACCTGTAAAAGGTATGTAATATTTAGTATGTATAAAAGCTAAATGAGTACATTTGGATTGATATTTTTTTTGTTTACACTGACAGTGTGTCTTGTGTTCTGGTCCTGCGCTAAGATCAGACTGCTTTCACTTCCTTTTTAAAGTGAACAGAAGACGTTTCATTTACTGAACGTATTTAAAACATTATACACACTGTTGGTTAAGATGAGGTGAGAAAGGTTTGAGAGTTTAGCCTGAACCCAGCAAACGTGCACACTGTTATCTGAGACCTGCTTTAATCTGTCTAAATATGAAATGCGTCATTGGTACAAGTTATAGGAGAGATGGATACTCTGACAAACAAAAGGGCTGCTTAAGGTTAAGTCTCTATTGACGTGACCACAGATTTGTTGAAACCTGATGTGTCGGGTACTGAAACTATCCAGATTTAGAACGTGTCTTCATCACAAAGCCAAAATACGGAAAAACATCTGACGACCTCAGACAGGCTGTGATGTTTTGGCATTCCAGTACTACATTTTCAAATGTATGCAATGGTTTGATGTAAAGGCCTTTCTGAGGCAGTGCTGTAAAATGTAAGATCCTCATTTTGATCTACCTATATATATTTTTTTTTTCAAAATTGTTATTTTGTATATAATGTAAATCTGTGGATATTTTTTTCCCAAATTAAACTGAAATCCAAATAATTTGTGCGTTCCTAACTTTTGTTACTTTATGATAGAATTGTTACTTGATCTGATATGCAGTAAATTCACTTAGGGGCTTTCAAGGGACTTTTTTTTTTTTTGTCTTCAATAAAATGAAATGAGCCCACAAATAACTACTACTCTAGCAAAGCTGTTCAACTCTTTTTTGTGTGGTCTCTGGAAAGCCCAGAGAATTTGGGTGAATTTCCCAGAGATTAAACACAAACATAAAGATATCCCATTATATAGAAAACAGTATGTGTATATGTTCTATAAAATGTAGCTGTGTGAAACATGAACAGTTGAACAGTCTGTTCAAGGCATGCTATGGAGGGGTGTAAGATGGATGTAAGATCTTAAATTTTAAAAAATATGGGACAGATGTATTGACCCCAAGTGCATAAATAAAAAAATTTTAAAAAAGCATCTGATAAAAAGCAGAACTGAAAAGAGGAAGAGTAACTAGAGGCTCTGATGGCTTTAAATATTACACTATTGCTTGTGACCGGTTCACAGAAAGGAAAAGACACACCAGACGTCGGCTGTTACCATGTACTCGTAAGTTTTCTGTTCATTTGTTTTTTTATTACATTGGAGGAAATGTAGTAAACACTTAGTTTTTTTAAATTTTTTTTTTTTTAGATATTATACTGATTAGGGTGACGTTTTAATTTTTTAATTTCTACAGATCATGTACATCTACATTTCAAGAGGTCCATGAATTGTCCTCTCCGTACAAATCTTTACATGACAATTATGTTCCCAGTAAGCGGGTAAGGAGAGTATAATTTTTGGATTCATCGTTATCTTAGTGGATGGTTTTGTTTTGAATTTTTGTTTATTTCCTATCTACTCTTACCTTTAGCTATGGTCCTATATTTTACAGGGCTTGAGTGGACTTAAAACATTGCTATTGGCCACAGGATGTTTGATTATCCTAGGGGGCTTACTCGCCATTGCTTTGCTGGAGGAGATGAAAAATGAGGAAAAGATTAACAATGCTGTGAATCAGAACACCACACATCAGCCAGAGCCACATGCTGAACAATGTGATCATGTTGAAGAGTGCAGGTGAGGTCATTTCCCTGCAGAAATCATCAGGCGCGCTTTCTGGGGAAGTTAAATCTTTAACACATAGCGAGCAAAGCGGAATGTCGGCAGAAGGATTTTGTTCGGCACTCATCAGGCCACTATACTGAACCACACTGCAGACAAATACAGTCGGACTGTTTGCATATTGCTTTTAATGCATTCATTGCAGTCACTTCAAACACATGATTTCTCCATGAGTGTATTTTTCCAGTTGTGGTTTGTTTATTTTTTATTCAAATGTGACTTTTGACCTTTGGACAGGATTGATCTGGTTGAGAGTATTCCTTTATGGATGGACTATGGAACCAATGCCACTTTTGGAGTACCGCTGTACAAGGCATGGAAAGACCTTCTGTCTACAGCGACCGAACAAATCGATATAGCGTCATTCTATTGGTCTCTTACTGGTGAGGACATCGGCGTCAAGTCCTCCACTGATCAGTTTGTGAGTAGTGACCCTGCTATATACTGTTTGTCTCAGACTGGCTCAAATCTAGCTCATGGAAATTGAATTCATTACTGTAGTGTTGTAGGCATAGCAACCATGAAGCCAATGCATTAATGCCATCATGTAGCTGTTCATCTTGCATTAAGGAACAAACTGGATATTCTGCAAATATCTATACATTATTATCCTATACATAATTCTGTATGACCTAAAACCTGGACAGGCCACTTGTGAATTAAAGGTTTCAGTTTTCAATGTCCCCACTGTTTAACTTGGTTATTAAATAAGGCCTTTATACTGTAACTGTAATGTAAGTTGTTATCTTGCTTCTCGTTTTTGTTTTTTTTTTTGTATTGGGTTTGCTTGTAATGTTGAATGAATATCAGCACCTCCCCATCATAGGAAAATCTAATCAACCCTGGAGTGGTGTGATGTGACCCGACACAAATCAACCTGAAACGGGTTATTTTCCAATAACGGCATGCCGTGAAGTGTTTCATTCTGCTTTTACCACAACAATTTGCCAAAAATTACATTTTTAAAATGATGAATGAATGATACTATATACAGTTAAACTATTTTCAGTTACTTTTAATGTTATGGAATGTCTGCAAAACAAGTTGGTTCTGGTTCTCACTTATAACAGCTATAAGTCTTGAACTATAAGCTAGAAATTAAGCCTGAAGCTGTTATGGTATTACAGCTATAAATTAAGCCCCAGCTATTTTTTTCTCTTGTTTTTTTTTAATAAGATAAAAATGCAGCTTGTCATATTACCATATTTCTGACGCTTGCGTCAGAAAACCTACATTTACAGCTTTACCTCTGTTACAAAGTGCTGACACTGGAGACTCCTTCCAAAAATACTAACTGAAAGCTTCATCATATCAGCAGCCCCATAATTTTTTATTAATATGTGTGAAGCATCTGCCATACAAGTCCCTGTGTAAGCTGTTACTATAAAAAAAGAAAGAAAGAAAATGTATTAGAAAGGGTGCATTAATATAAACTTGCGATTGGAATTGCAGCCTGGTCTGCTACAGAGCTGAGCTATTTTAGAAAACTAATCAACACCTTCTGACCAATCAAGAATTCAACAATATTGTGTTATAAGGTGTATTATGTTAGTAGCCTGCTATTACATCCGTTATTAAATTGTGAATGTGCTAGTACTCTTTAGTAATAGACACAATATAAAGTGTGACAGCTTGAAATTAAAGTATTGTTCATTCTATGTGTGTTTGGGCCACAGGGTAGAGACATACTGGAACAATTAAAAGCGCTGCCAAAAAGAAACGTGTCTGTGAGAGCTGTGAGCAGCATTCCTTCGGTGGCGACCAACTCGACAGACCTGGAAGTCCTGAGAGAAAATGGTCATGAAGTGGATATGCTGGTTACTGCATTCACATGTGGCTTTGCATTGTGTCTGTAATAAAGCTTTACATTCTCATTGCTTCTTTTTTATAGGAGTGTGGGTCAGACGAATTAACTTTGGCAGACTGACCCGAGGAATCCTTCACAGTAAGTTCTGGATTGTGGACAGGAGACATATCTACATCGGCAGTGCCAACATGGACTGGAGAGCATTAACACAGGTATGGAAGACAAACCAGAGTATCAGCTATGTGTTTGGTGGCATATTTGAAGCCAAATAACCTGATGTATTTTTTTTTATCTCTTTTTAATTGAAGGTGAAGGAACTTGGAGTGGTGATTTACAACTGTACCAGTCTGGCCACAGACCTCCATAAGATCTTCCAGTCCTACTGGGTTATGGGTCACAGCAATGCAACGATCCCAGATCCCTGGCCCTCTTTTTATGACACATCCATCAATAAAGACCAGCCTCTTCATGTGAACCTTAGCGATGTGCCCAGTAGAGTTTACATCTCGGTAATATTCTGTGGTTTTGATGCTTTTTTTTTTGTTAAACTGTGTTGGCTTAGCTGTTTAGACACAACAATTAGACATAACAATTAGGGATGGTCACTGATATTCAGATATTTGAATATTTTAATACATCTTAGGAATCAGTCATTTATTTAATGCTGAATAAAAATAATATAAATTGTGCATTATTGTGCAATTTATAATTTGACTGGGAGTGTGATCACAAAGAATGTCAGGCAGCTGATTACTGCAGCTCATGTTGAGCAATATGGCAACTACTAAGCATAATGTTGTCTCATGATAATATTACCAAACAGTGTAGTGCTAGACAAACAGAACCACACTGTTCGGTTGTTGTTTTTCTTTTTTTTAAGGCATGCTTATAACCAGCTAGTAGTCATTTTTGTGTATTCTAGCTTCATAGTTTTGTATACAGATGTTTATATATATATATATACACCAGGTTTGCACACATCTCAGGAGGGATTTTGTCCCACTCCTCTTTGCAGATCCTCTCCAAGTCATTAAGGTCTCGAGGCTGACGTTTGGCAACTCGAACTTCAGCTCCCTCCACAGATTTTCTATGGGATTAAGGTCTATATTGTGTGTGTATGTGTGTGTGTGTGTGTATATATATATATATATATATATATATATATATATATATATATATATATATATATATATATATATATATATATATACACACACACACACACACACACACACACACACACACACACACACACACACACACACACAGTGGCCTAGCCAGTCTTAATCCCATAGAAAATCTGTGGAGCTGAAGGTTCAAGTTGCCAAACGTCAGCCTCGAGACCTTAATGACTTGGAGAGGATCTGCAAAGAGGAGTGGGACAAAATCCCTCCTGAGATGTGTGCAAACCTGGTGGCCAACTACAAGAAACGTCTGACCTCTGTGATTGCCAACAAGGGTTTTGCCACCAAGTACTAAGTCGAAGGGGTCAAATAATTATTTCCCTCATTAAAATGCAAATCAATTTATAACTTTTTTTAAATGCATTTTTCTGGATTTTTTTGTTGTTATTCTGTCTCTCACTGTTAAAATACACCTACCATTAAAATTATAGACTGATCATTTCTTTGTCAGTGGGCAAACGTACAAAATCAGCAGGGGATCAAATACTTTTTTCCCACACTGTGTGTGTGTGTGTGTGTGTGTGTGTGTGTGTGTGTGTGTGTGTGTGTGTGTGTGTGTGTGTACGTATACGTATATATGTGTTTCATGTTGGTATATTCAAAATACTATTTGTCTTGAAACATGAATATTTAATTGTCCATCCCTAGTAATTATTTAGATGAGAGGAGATGCACTATATGGCCCAAAGTATATGGACACTTGACTATCACAACCATATGTGGTTCCCCAAACTGTTCCCACAAAGTTAGAAGCACACAATTGTCTATAATGTCATTGTATGCTGTAGCATCAAGATTTCTCTTCACTAGAACTAAGAAGCCCAAACCTGTTCCAGCATCACAATGCGAGCGAGCTCCATGAAGACATGGTTTGGCAAGGTTGGAGTGGAAGAACTCAAGTGGTCTGCACAGATCCCTGACCTCAACCCCACTAAACACCTTTGGGATGAAGTGGAACGCACACTGCACCCCAGGCCTCCTCATCAGACATCAGTGTCTGACACCACTCTTATTATAACCGCAAAGTGGGATGGGGGACTAAATATGTAATGGGATGCACATATGAGTGGGATGGTCAGGTGTCCACATACTTTTGCCCATATAGTCTATACATTTGTGCACATCCCTCATAATAAAGCTTGAAACACATTTAACATCCAACTGTTTAGCATTTTGGCCAAACAAGAAACATTAAAATATTATGTATTGTGGCCTGTATTTGGTCTCCTCTGACAATTCCCTTCTTCCCCATAACTCAGAATTCTCCTCCTGCCTTCTGTCCGGACTCACGCACCAAAGACCTGGATGCAGTTTTGTCCGTGGTCAGCCAGGCAGAGCAGTTCATTCATGTAGCAGTTATGGAATATTTTCCCGCCTCCAAGTTTTACTACCATCACAGGTAAACCTTGATTAAACTTGAATGGATCATTTTTATTTTTATTATTATTATTATTAGAAAATGACTGCATGCTTGTTTTTATTTATCGTTTAGGTACTGGCCAGTTATTGAAAATGCACTAATACGGTCAGTTTTTGAGAGGAACCTTACAGTGCGTCTCCTGATCAGCTGTGGCCGTGACAGCGACTCCGCCGTACTCCCCTTCCTCAAGTCCCTCAACGCCCTGAACTCTGCATCTGACAACATCAGGATAGAAGTGGTAAGGTCAAAAGAAAGTTTAATGCTTTCTATCACTTCAGCTACATTCACAGTAGATCAGTATATCATATATTTAGAATCCTATTGATTTTTTCAGCTCTCATTTGGGCTGCAGTCAATATGAATGCTATATTTTCACATTCTACAGAGACTCTACATTGTTCCAGTGGGTAATGAGACTAACATTCCCTATACCAGAGTAAATCACAACAAATTTATGGTTACAGATAACGTGGCATACATAGGTGAGTTATGGACTTCCAAGATGTTTAATTGACCACTTTACAGGTTTCCCAATGTCAATGACAAAATAAATCAAAACAGTTCAGCATCATTATTTTTCTCTTTTTTTTTTTTTATATCGACATAATGATTTATAATCTGTATTACATAATGTATATACTATTCTCACCAAACATACGCAGTGACGTGTCCTCTGTATCTTGACGTTTAACAAGTTTATGTTTCACAGGTACCTCTAACTGGTCTGCTGACTACTTCAACACCACTGCTGGCGTTGGGTTGGTGGTTTCCCAAGATGTTTTGGATTCCCCCTCACCTGGAGACACATTACTGGGGCAGCTGAATGCTGTATTTGACCGAGACTGGGGCTCCAAATTTGCAGTGCCACTTGAAAAACTGGGCCACAACCCTGACTGTGCTTTTTCTAAAGCATAAATGGACAAAATCAATTCACTCAAAAACTGATATGCTGCACATTATATAATGCTTGTCCATGAGTTATATGCTATGGGGATAATTCACTTTAAACAGCCCTATTCACACTAGTAAGAAAGGATGAGGAGAGAACTGATGCACACAGTTAAGCATCAAAATGAACTGACTTAATAGCGGCCTTAATTGAATGAAGCAATCGACATTTATAGAGAAAATAAAATGAATTATTATAGCGATACATGTAACCTGGAAAATAATAAATATCACTGTTGTCAAAATTTAAAACAATGGTTCTCAAAGTGGGGTCTGTGAAGCAGAGCCAGAGGGTCCGTCATATCGCAGTGGTAGAAATCAAAACCCGTCATCAAAGCTGTTGTAGTATTTATTATTCAGTTTTTATAGTTAGTAATCTCTTTGACTGTTCACTTGAATTTAATTCAAATGTCACCAAGTCAAAAAGAAGACCCGTAAATAATGCTGTCTTGGACTTAATAAGCTCTGTCAGTAAAAAGTCCATCTATTAAAAAAAACAAACAAACAAACAAACAAAAAAAAAGACTCGGTGCCTCCAACAACTAGCCAGAATATTATTGTTTCATTCATTCATCTTCAGTAAGCACTTTATCACACGCTCACAGTCTCACTCATATACAAACCTGGGGGCAATTTAGCAAAGCCACTTCTCCTATTTACATGTTTTCGGATAGTGGGAGAAAACCCATATGAACACTGTGAGAAAATTTGCAGAACTTTAAATAATGAGCCTAATATATGAATAGTTGCATAAATCTGTGCTGAGGGGGTGCCTGTGATTTTATTTTACAGTTAAAGGGGTCTGCAGAAATCTTCGAGAACCATTATGATGTTTTTTTTTTTGTTGGAGGGCGCCGGCAGGGAGCAGTAATGATTTTATTATCCAGTCCCGGTTAAGAAACGTTTAAGGGGCGGGGCTTCCAGCGGAAATGCAAAAGCGACGTGTGCTTGCCGTGGAGCTGTTCGGCTTTTAGCGAGCTGCTCCGTTTGTAAGGAACACCATGGTGCTGTTAGAAAACGACGCGGTAAGAATAATTCGAATCACATTTTATGGTTAATTTAGTGTTAAGTTATGATTCGGATATTTAACACTTAAAAAAAAAAAAAACAACAGTGCAGAGTGCTCTGAAAGCTCAGCTGAATTAGCAGTAAGCTAGCTACCTCAGCGGTCTGGCTGCTTAGCATTAACGCGGTCAGCTCCAGTGGTTTAATTTGAGCTTAGTATAAATACTCCTTTGTTTATCGGCCACAGAGACACAGGTCAGAGCTTTAACCTTACTGTGATAACGCATATACCAATAATATCACGTCTCGGTAGGTGTAGTGAGAACTTTTTGTAAACTGAACTTTTAAACTCGAGCAACAAAATGCAGCGCTGCTTTTCTTTGCCTCGTGTTTGCTATTTAATCAACTAATAGGTGAATTATGTGTTAATAACTTATGCTCTTGGTGTGAATACATGAATAAACAGATTTTGATTAACAAGCAGTTACATCCAGCTGTTTCCTTCTGTATGATTTTAACAACACTTGTCTATATATGGGTGTGTGTGTGTGTATAAATTACACACACTCACTGTCCACTTTATTAGGAACACCCATACAGGTCCAGAACCTCAGTTAATGTTCACATCAAGCATCAGAATGGGGGGAAAATGTATGATCTCTGTGGCGTGGTTGTTGGTGCCAGATGGGCTGGTTTGAGTATTTCAGATTGACCAGACTGGTCTGAGCTGCCAGGAAGTCTGTCGTAACTCAAACAATCACTCTTTCCAACTGTGGTGAGCAGAAAAGCATCTCAGAACGCACAACACAGCAAACCACCACATCAGGTTCCTCTCCTGTCAGCCGAGAACAAGAATCTGAGGCCATCCTGCGCACAGACTCGCCCAAACTGGACTGTTGAAGACTGGAAAAAGACCAGCTAATTTTCAACAGTCCAGTTTGGGTGGGTCTGTGCGCAGGATGGCCTCAGATTCTTGTTCTCGGCTGACAGGAGAGGAACCTGATTTGGTCTTCCGCTGTTGTAGCTCATCCACCTCAAGGTTCGATTGTTGTGTGCATGCTGAGATGCTTTTCTGCTCACCACGGTTGTTAAGAGTGCTTACATTAGTTACTGTATCCTTCCTCAAACTAGTCTGTCCATTTTCCTCTGACTTCTCTCATCAACATGGTGTTTCCATCTACAGAACTGTCGCTCACTTAATGTTTTTTGCTTTTCGCACCATTCTGTGTAAACTCTAGAGACTGTTGTGTGTGTGTGTGTGTGTGTGTGTGTGTGTGTGAGTGACATTCCCAGGAGATTAGCGGTTTATGAAATAATCAAACCAGCCCATCTGGTACCAACAACCGTGCCGTGATCAAAGTCACACAGATCACACGTTTTCTTCTTTCTGATGTTTGATGTGAACATTAACTGAAGCTCTCGACCTGTATCTGCATGATGTTATGCATTGTGCTGCTGCCACATGATTGGCTGATTAGATAACTGCGTAAATAAGCAGGTGTTTAAGGTGAGTGTATATAACAAAAGGAAACAAAGAATAAATCCCTTGTTTGTTTTTATTTCTTAGAAAAATGTTTATGAAATGTATTTTGTCATGAAATCTTTACATGGTTAGTAGTTGTGACATTTTTTAAAGGCAGTAAGCCACAAAACAAATCAGTGCAGTGTTGTTTAGGCAAAAATATTGTTGTTTTGTTTAGTTTTGGTCAGCAGTGCCATGAGTGCTGTGAGTTTGATAGCCGTCGTGTATGACAGAGTTATGAACATGCAAGGTGTTTAGTCAGAGGTACCAATGTAACGTGTTTACGACAGTAGCGGATTACACAGCCAAAGGGTTTTTAGTGCTGAGAAACTGCTTGCTGTGGTGCGAGTACAGAGGGAGGGGGTTGTGAAATCTTTGGGGAGTTGCAGCTGGAAACAAATGAGATGAGAACCACTGGAGTAAAAAAAAAAAAAAACTTGATTGTTTAAAAAAATTAACGGATAGACAGTAATAGATGAAAATGCATTTTAATCAGTATTTTGAAGAGTCAACAGTGTCAAAAGTAACTGCCCTGATCACACCCCATGACTGAGCGTGAAACCCTAATCCGGACCAAATAATCAGTGAATTGCTGTAGATTAGTGTGTGTGTGTGTGTGTGTGTGTTTATACAGTACAACTAGTGTGTGTTCCATTTTGGCAGCCGAGTTGAGCTGTGTACAGTTTGAGCCGTTATTTACTATGACTTGGCTTTATTCTGATTCTTTCTCTCTCGGCTGTCCTGCAGTTTCTTACTGAACTCACGCGCCTCTTCCAGAAGTGCAGGACCAGTGGCAGTGTGGTGATCACCTTAAAGAAATGTAAGTGTTAAACACTGACAAGTTGTGCCTTGATCGTCTTATCTGTCGTACAGAGCCGTCTTCAGATCAGACCTGGAGATATGTCAGGGTGAATGTGGGGCAAATATTACAACTGAAACGATGCAGAAACTGTTCAGAGGAGATGCGCAGGGGTTAGGGTTACATTCACACACTCCTTAACACAATTTAGGCAGTTTGAGGCGCTTTAGCGTAGCCAGTCCTCCTGCCAGCGTGTTTTTAGTCAGGAGGAGGAAACTCGCACAGAAACGACATGCAGGAACCCAAACTCAGGCCTGAACCAGGGACCCTGGAGCTGTGAATCAGTAACACTACCTGCTGCACCACCATGCAACTCTGGCATGCAATTTATTGGAGAATATTTATATTACATATACGGTACTGTGCAGAAGTCTTGAGCACATGCAAAGAAATGCTGTAGAGCAAAGATGCCTTCAAAATAATGAAAATTAAATGTTTCTACATTAAAAATAAATACTTTAAAGAGCAGTAAACAGTAGTAAATGAAAAAAAGTCAATATTTGGTGTGACAGAAAAATAAAAATAGTAGTCTCCGGTACAATTAGTGCAGTTTTATAAGGAAATTAGCTGTAAGTTTTATTGAGCATCTTGCAGAACCAGACACAGTTCTTCTGGACACTTTGACTTTCGCACTCGCTTCTTATTTTTGCAGCAAAACCCAGCAGCCTTCATTGTGTTTTTTGTCTGAAAAGTGTCTCTTACATAATATGCTGCTTTATTTAATGACACATTTTTCTGTAACATTTCATTTTGAGCTAGAAAACGAATGTTTGGGAATCTAAAATGTTTTTGTACTGACTTGATCATGTAGAAGTCATAAAATAAAAAAATTAACAAAGTTTGTATTTTATTTTTTGCACAGTACTGTAGAAACGAAGATACAAACTTCTAAAGTGATGTGTTTATTTTTTCCACTGTTAACAGTATACATATTATAATATTGTATTATTTTGATACTTGTAAAAATGAGGGAATATCTGTGAAACCCAACACACTAAATTGCATTTTTCTGTCTTTATTATGTCCTAAAGCTATGCAAGCATTTGCTCTCAAATAAATATATAGGCTGTGATGTGTCCATTAGTGTTGAGGCCATTTGGGAATCAGTCATCAGTCAGACTGTGTTCTTGTGTTCCTCTCAAAATGAACCATTTTAATACACGGGCCAAGTCCTCAGTAAGCAAATATAATCATTGGATTTCCACATCTATTTATTTTCAGACGATGGGAGGACAAAGCCGGTGCCGAGGAAAGGCCATCCAGAGACATTTGATCCAGCTGACAATAAATGTCTCATCAGAGCATCAGATGGCAAGAAGAAAATTAGCACAGTGGTGAGTTTAACTGAGGTTTAAACCCTAAATCAGTGCACTTTAATCACCTAAAGTGTGAAAGAGATGAGAAAGGGAACTGTCTGTGTGCATGCTTATACAAGATTGATGGGTGACTGGATGTTATTGACTTATGTAATGTAGAACATGTGTTTAATACACGTCTCTTTACTTTTTTCAGATCAGCACTAAAGAAGTAATAAAATTTCAGATGGTAAGTATTTCCTCATATTTCAGTTTCCCCTTTGGTTTGCTTCCATGTTAAAAGATAATTGATGGGGTTCTGGTGCTTGATGATGACCTCTAAGTCATGGCTCTCGTGTGTTTAAAATACAACTCTAAGGAGAAAATGCAGATCTATTTATCAGTGGCTGTCCTAAATGGGAAAAAAAATGCATAAAATGGAAACGGCAGAATTAAAAATATTTAAGATGTTTTTAAGCTTGATTAAACTGATTCTCAATAAAAGCAATATATGACTTATTTTTTAAATAATGGTATGGGGCTATGAGCCATATTTGTGCTCCACCTGATATTTGGAAATTTTTTTTTTCTCTCTCTCTCTCTCTCTCTCTCTCTCTCTCTCTCTCTCACTCTCCTTTCTCCCATGATTGATATAGCCAAGATTACTGTGGAAATCTAAGAATTATGTTTTTTTGGTAATGACTAACAAACTACAACAAAAATGTGTAGCCTACTTCACACAATATACAAAATGCAAAAATTATTTTAAATCCTTTTTCTTTATTTAATTAATGCATCACTTAAAGCCTTTTATGTATCAATATCAAGCAACAATTTTTTTTTTCTCTTTTTCCTTAATGGAAGCAAAACACACTTGTAGTATGTGGGTTGCAGTATGTTTATCAACTGTGTACAACAGGATTTTTTACGCAGTTTTGAGTATTGCATTTGAACTCAAATCAAATCAAGCTGACTAATGCAGTGGGTTTTGTTGCTTTTTCAGCCTGAAATGAAGACAGACAGTTTTTGTTTTATCCAGCTTCTAAAATATAACTTGTAAACTCAATCAGGTGCAGCTAATCACCTTCTCATTGGCACACAAAGCCATTTGACTTTCAACTGTGATCAGCTGTGGTCATTTTGATTAGCTCAGTATGAAAAGAGCTTTCCTGGAGCATTTTGTAGTGCAACTGAAGCAAACAATCAACTATGGGTGGCAAGGCACTGTCAAAAGATCTCCGGGATAAAGTTGTGGACAGGCACAAGTCAGGAGATGGATACAAAAAAAATTCAAAGACTTTATCAATGCCTAGAAGCACAGTGAAGTCTATTATTAAGAAGTAGAAGGTATTTGGTACAACACAGACCCTCCCTGGATCAGGAGGTCACTCCAAACTGGAGGAAACTGGTCAGAGAGGCTACCAAGACGCCTACAGTAACTCTGAAGGGACAACAATATCACAAATTCTCCACAAATGTGGCTTATATGGGAGGGTTGCAAGAAAAAAGCCACTCCTCAAGAAAGGCCACATGAACGCACCTTGAAGATTCTGAGGCCACATGGAAAAAGGTGTTATGGTCAGATGAGACTAAAATTGAATTATTTGGCCTCAACACCAAACGATATGTCTGGCGGAAATCCAATGCAGCTCACCATCCAAATAACACCATTCCTACAGTAAAGCATGCAGGTGGTAATATCCTGTTATGGGGGTGTTTCTCTGCAGCAGGGACTGGAGCACTTGTCAGGATAGAAGGAAAATGGATGGGGCAAAATACCGTCAAATTCTTGAGGAAAATCTGCTGCCCTCTGCCAGAAAGTTGTCAATGGGAAGAAGGTTTACCTTCCAACATGACAATGACCCAAAGCACACAGCAAAACTGACCACACAGTGGTTGACGGAGAAAAAGGTGAATGTCCTTGCATGGCCTAGTCAGAGCCCAGACTTAAACCCCATTGAAAATCTGTGGAATGACTTGAAGACTGCAGTCCACAAACGGTCACCATCAAATTTAACTGAACTTGAGCAGTTCTGCACAGAAGAGTGGGCAAATATTGCAAAGTCTAGATGTGCAAAGTTAGTAGAGACATATCCCAACAGACCAAAGGCTGTAATTAAAAAAAATAAATAAGGCAAATTAAAGCAAGGGGGTGATCCTTTTTCCAACTCAGTGATTCTGGCTTTTAATCTTTTTTCTGACATGTTGGTGTTATTTCTTTCACTTGGATGTTATAAGTTGCACTGAGTAAATACAGCTGGATAAAACAAAAACTGTGTCCGTCTTCATTTCAGGCTGAAAAGCAACAAAATGTGATTATTTTAAAGGGGGGTGATTCTTTTCTATACCCACTGTGTGTCTTTATGTATTACATTTGGTTCTATGTTATAATGTTACTCAGTCAGACTCTTAAAAAGCTTTCTTTTGTTTTTTTTTGGGCTCAGGCGTACTCCAATTTATTGAGAGCACACATGGATGGCTTGAAGAAGAAAGACAAGAAGAGTAAAAGTAAGAAGACTAAAGCTACACAGTGATTTGGGAAAAAAAAAAAAAAAAGAGGAGCTGTTTATTCAGCAAGACCACCTTCAGTGACATCCAGTACTCGCTTGTGCCCTGACCTCGACAACTTTTCCTTCATGCTGTTGGTGTGTTGCACTCTATAGCAACCGAAGGAGTGGAGGTCGTTTTCTCTGCCCGAATATTATCTTGACATCTTCCCTGTTCAAACTGTTCAGTTGGTCAAGATTTTGCCACGATCATCGGGTATAATTTGGTGGTGCCATATTTTTTCTCTACTTTTAAATGCATATTAAAAGATCTCCTAGCCTCTGCTCCTTATGTTGGACGTTCACCATGAATGTCCAGGATTTAAATCCTCCAGTGTACAGATTTGTTTTTGACTTCACAGGAGTATATACATTTTTATTCTGACAGATACTTCTATGTTTATTACTTGAGTCGTCCATAGGTAATTTGTCCCAATCAATGTTTGTGCCTTTTATATGACACTTTTTTCCCTCCCTTACATGCATTCTGGCACAAACACAGGCCATAAAATGGATTTCTTGGTTTAGAGTTATTGTTTCAGTTGTTGGCCCAAACAGTGCAATGAGCAAAGGATCACAATGTTTAGATGAGCTGTTAACTTATTTTGAGTCTGAAATAAACAATGTCCCAGTCCAGCACTGGCTAAGGCTTTTTCTGTGTAATTCTTGCATCAGGCTAATTTACCCTTCAGTAGGGCCTTTCTTGTTTAACTCGTTAATATCACTGACCAGAACATACTTTCTTATTTGATATTCAAAGCAATGTAAAATCAGTGAATTTCACCACTATATACACAACTAAGTAACATAAAACAAATCTAAAGCTGAAGTTTTAAAGTGCTGTGTTTCTCTTGTCGGGCCGCTCTCTGCTTGAGCCGACTGTGTTGTTTCGTTTGGCTTCCTCTTCCTCCTCGTTGTAACCCTGTCGCATCAGCCAAGTCACGTACTGGAACAGAGTCTGGAAATCAGATACAAGAAAATGACTTCTGTACCTAATGCATATTCTTCAGTTCAGTGGTGGTAAAAATCATTTCTAGTTTTTACATGTTCAAAATCACTGAAACTGTAGATAACTGTACAGTCAGGTCCAGAACTCTTTGGACACATTATTTAAGCTGTCTACCACAGTTCACCTGTTTTGCATGTACAATGCTGTGAAAGTATTTGCCCACATCCTGATTTCTTGTGTTTTTGTGTATATCTTGTACTAAATTTTCAGAAACAAAAAACAAATTATAAGATGAAACAAAGGCAACCTAAGTAAACAAAGTATAGTTTTTTTAAAATGATAATCATTTATTGAAGCAAAAAAGTTACCAACTGCCCCGTAGTTACGAATTCCCCAAATCTATGAAACTGCATGAAATTGGTTAAAAGGTCTTGCCCAGTAACACACTATGCCAAAAGTTAAAGAAATTACAGAAATAATGATGAAGAAGGTGATTGAAATACATCAGTCTGGGAAGGGTTACAAATTTCAAAGGCTCTGGGGCTCCAAAGAACCACAGTGAGAGCCATTATCTCCCAATGGAAAAACCCGGCACAGTAGTGAACCTTCCCAGAAGTGGGAAGGTTCCAAAATTCCTCCAAGAGCACAGGAACTACTCATCCAGCAAGTCACAAACGAGCCAATAACAACACCAAAGGACCTACAGGCCTCTTTTACATCAATAAGGGTCACTGCTCATGACTCCAGTATCAGAAAGACACTGGGCAAGAATGGCATCCATGGGAGAGTGGCGAGGTGAAAACCACTGCTAACCCTGAAGAACATTAATGTGTGTCTGAATTTTGCCAAAACACCTTGATTCTCAAACCTTTTGGGAGAATGTTCTGTAGATTGAGGAGTTGAAAGTGGAACTGTTTGAAAGACAGGGATCCCATTACATCTGCCTTGAATTCCACAAAAAACATACCTATGGTCAAGCATGGTGGTGGGAGTGTGACGGTGTGGGGATGCGTTGCTGCTTCAGGGCCTGGGCAACAGTAATAATTGAGGGAAACATGAATTCTGCTCTCCACCAGAAAATCCTAAAGGAGTATGTCTGGTCTTCAGGCCATAGTCTGAAACTCGAGCAGAACTGGATTATGCAGAAAGACAATGATCCAAAGCATAGGAGTAAATCCTAGTCCTAGAAGTAAGTGAAGGACTAATCTCCAGTTATCGGAAGTGTTTGGTTGCAGTTATTGCTGCTAAAGGTGGCATAACCAGATTTTAAGTTTAAGGGAGCAATTCGTCTTTCACACCGGTGATGGGTATTTGATAACCTTTTTTTGCTTCAATAAAAAAAAATGAATGAAAACTGTTTTGTTTACACTCAGGTTGCCGTTTTATTGTGTTGGAAGATCTAAAAATATTTAGTATGAGACGTACACAAAAATGGAAGAAATCGGATTACTTTTTCACAGCACTGTAAATACCCTGTAACTGAAAGCTGAAAATCTGCACTTCGAGCCCATATTGATGTAACTCTTATGAACTGTGGTCAACAGGCTAAAATAACAATAAATTTGTCAATGTCCAAATACTTACGGATCTGATTTTTGCCCATTCTTGGCAAACTTGCTCAGACTTGGTCAGATTGGATGGAGACCATGGGTGAACAGCAATTTTCAAGTCTTGCCACAGATTCTCAATCAGATTGAGTTCTGGCCTTTAACTAGTTTGTTCAGGTTCTTGGTATTGAACCACTCCACTGTAGCTTTGGTATCATGCCAAGAGTCATTCTCCTGTTGGAAGGTAAATCTGTAACCCAGTGCTAAGTCTTTTGCAGACAAGAACAGGTTTTCATCTAGGATTGCCCTGTATTTGTCTCCATTCATCTTGCTCTCAGTTTCCCTGTTGCTGCTGATTAAAAGCATCCTCACAACATGATGCTACCACTACCATGTTTCACTGTTGAGCGGTGTTCTCAGGGTGATAAGCAGTATTGGGTTTCTGCCAAACATAGCACTTTTGTGCCTTGGCCCAAAGAGTTTTGGTCCAGCTTTGTGGAGTGTCTGAGTTATGGTTGTCATGTGAAAAGCTTCTCCCATCTGACCTGTGGATCCCTCCAGCTTCTTTCTGGGTTACCCTTGGTCTTTTGGTTGCTTCTGGTGGATGGCCTCCACTAGGCAGAGTTGTGGCTCTGACCAATTCTTTCCATTTTTTAAAAAAAATAACAGATTTAATGGTACTGTGCAGGATGTTTAAACTTTGGGATTCCAGCTAATTGTGTCACTTCTGCTGCACCAGAACTAATTTAGGCGTTTCACAGCAAGATGGGTGAAAAACATTTATTTGTAAATAATTTTGCAAACTATTAATTTTTCCCTGAACCTTATTATATGGTATTTTGTGTGAAACCATGATATAATCACAAACAATTTTAGTTCCAGATTGTAATATTACAAAGAGGGAGGAGTATTTATACAAGGCACTGTACAGCACAGGGTTTGTCACAAACAGCATACTGTTTTCTTAAGTAGATGGCTATTCTACAATGTAGTAACAGCTGTTGACATGATTTTATGATGCGTGATATTATACAGCATATTATACTGGCTTGGGCAATATAACAAACTCAACAGGATGAGTAACAAAATGTTCCAGTGTCAAACAAATCTCTTCATTTGTTCCCCAAAGTTAATTTGCTTCAATCCTTTGACTGCTCAGGACAGTGTTGGAGAAGCAGACTGCACACTACTGATTCAGCTCATGGTTATTTCTACTTAGGTTTGAAACCACTGTTACAAACATTAATTTCAAAAGAAGGCTTCTGCAAGGATTGATGTGCAAAAAGCATCTCCCTTCATCAAAAAGGTTATTAGCAAGTCAATTAATATTAATAAACATTGGGGTCTGTTTTATGAATATTAATTATTTGTGGGGCAGTGCCAAGGAAAACAAGTGGCAGAAAAGGCACTCATATGGTGGTCAATAAGAGACAGTAAATAAAATAAAACATAAGAAAATACAATTTGTATCTTCATATGTTTTTATTTGTTTGTGCACATACATGTTTCTTTCTCCAGTTTGTTAATGAGGAAGGTGAGGTGTAACTAAATCTAACAAGCTATTGCAATATGGCAAGTCAGACCAGGTGCAACATGGTTTAAAAAAAAAAAAAAAAAAAATTCCACTTTTAAAATGGTGAAAAAGGAGGAAGAGGCAATAGCTACCTCTGAGATATTTATGAATAAATACTTGCTCCTGCAGAAAAAAATAAAGTAACCAAAAAGACCCTGTAAAAGGCATTGCTTTGTACAGATGACAACGTCTCCCGGAAAATGATCCTTTCAGGCCCTTCTCCCCTTCACTGATTACAACCAGCTTAGTGCTGTGACTGGACAGAGATTACGTATCAGCATGGTAGTACAATGCACTGATGAAAGTGAAATGCAATGCAATTGGGAATGACATTTTCTTCTACTTCTGATACAATGTTAATTCTTTCAAAAAGCAATCACCAGCCGATTGCATTTCACTGAAGACATAAAGCAACTGAAGAGTAATGAGAGAGTTCTTTTCAGTGTGCCAGGCTGGCCCCAAGTTATGAATGAAAACAGTACCATCTTCAATAATGCATTTCACGTGTTCCCATCGGTGCAGCTGCTTTTCTATTTAACATGAAATCTTCTCCATATAGACAGACCATGGCTGGCATTTTTGTTCTCCCACAGTTATCCAGGAGTTATCATGGTTATGAAAGTTTTTTCACAGTGTCTACAAAGGCATCTGGTATGACTTTAGCCTTTAGGATATATAGCCTGTATCCTAAAGAAATGCTGTTCTGCTGCATGATTTCTGCATGAAGTGCAATACTACAAATACAATGCGACACCTCATCCGCTTTCCTCTGTGTGAGTAAGGGTGATTGTTTTGCCAATCCCCTCCCCACTAGAAGCATGGAATGCATCAATCATCAACTCAACACTTGATTACATGGAAAACTGACTGGAAGGGAAAAGTGTGGTAGGAAAAGGTGCACAAGCAACAGGGATGACCGCAGCCTTGAGAGGATTGTCAAGCAAAGCTGATTCAAGAACTTGGGGGAGCTTCACAAGGAGTGGAGGCACAGGTTTGGGCCTCTTAGTTCCAGTGAAGGGAAATTGTAATGCTTCATCATACAAAGACATCCTATACACAGTTGTGTGCTTTCAATTTTGTGGCAACAGTTTGGCGAAGGCCCACATATGGGTGTGATAGTCAGGTGTCCACAAACCTTTGGCCATATAGTGTATTGTTGTGTCAGCCAACCCACTGTCATTGATATTCTTTAATTATTACTCTAATTTCTCTTATCATGGTCTCTGTAGTGAAATCAGTGTTAAAGAACATGTTTTTAATGATGCTGCTTTTAAGTATTACACTAGGCTACGTTTAATTACGATAATAATGGAATCGGTGTATCGCGTCTCTTAAGAACACATTTCGAGTTTTGGTTTCGACCTGGCTGGTAATCCAATACATTATTTTCTTATAGATTGTAAGTGTATCTCATTAGAACACTAGAGAAAGATATGCACAAATAAATAAATCAATGCAAAAATAAAGGCAGAAAAAAAAAAAAACCCTATTCATTGATTCATTTTTGTACCTTAATGTCTTCCACAGTTGTCCAATAGAAAGCGCTCTAGCAAGAACTGAAAAATATTTGGATGAATTTCTTGAATGTTCCATTTCAACACTAGCTCTGAATTACGTTGCTCATTAACCTATCAGATAACTTCTCGGCCCTCTTTATATGCACTCACCTTCCATGCCTTCTCTAGTTCAGGGGTCCATTTGTCTTTCAGAATTGGCCGGACTGCGCAGATGAACTCTGTTCCTACATACTGGGAAGACAAACCACACTTAATCCATTCAGTCAATACTTATTAGCCTATTCTCATTGTTACTTTGATAGAGGAAACTCGTAGTGAAAGTTGGACACCTGCTGGTCACAGGCAGAAGTACAGGAGTCAATTTTATCATCTCACCCCGTAGTATTTAGGAGGTGCACAGTAGCGGTAGTGGCTTCTCCCGAGCTCAACAGCCAGCGAGTCCAGCCGCTCTAACTGATCAAGCCTGGCCACACTCTTCTCAATGAAAGACATCACTCTGTTCAAAAAAGACAAAACAAAATACAACTCACTGGCTGTGTGCCAGAGAAAATAGTTTCAAATGATACTCCACAGAACAGGTTCCTGGAGTACCCCCTGTCCATCACATTTTAGTGTTTTCCCTGCTTTAACAAACCCACTTTGAGTCAAGAATGGCTTAACTGTGTATTATTTATTATATGGGCTCATGTGGTCCCCTGCATTGGGAGGGGTCAACATGGTCTTGGGTAAATTAAAAAACCCAATTTATCGAAAAGGGGAAAAAAGCCTTAGGCTAACACATATGATTTGACACAGTTTCAGTCCTGATGGTGCAATGGGCAGGTTTAAACTGCGACTGGACTGGAAACAGAGCTAGCACCTTAGCAGCCCTGCTTGTCTACACGCAGACTGGAGATACTGGAGTGTTACTGCCTAATTACTGAGACATAAGTAATAAGTATAATAGCCATATTCACTGTTGGCAATGTGGTATTTTCACGTAATGTCCATGATGAGGTTGAAGAGCCACTTGTCACTTGCGCTCCTGCTCTCTCTCCTCTCAGCAGAACCAGTAGGACACATGATGTAAATGGCTCTTAAGAATGCAACCAAGTAGTGTAATGTGCTGCTGATGGAGAGGAGACAGAATCGTTCGCATCAGTAGCCATTTGGCATAAAGCTATTTCCCTTTTAATGGTGAATCAATAGCCATTAACTGTTAATTACTGTTAATTTCAAATAGTTTGCTCGATACCATCTCCACATTTCAGAGCTCCGTGTTATAAGCAGTCGATTGATGTGAAATGGAATTCTCACAGCCCGTACGCACCACACCGAGGACAAGACACAATAGTAATAAAAGTCTAATGACAGGCTCCTCATGCCTGTTATTTAAAGCCATATGCCATCCTGTGGAGTTCTGGGAAATGTCTCCGTGTCTGGTGTGCAGATGAATGCCATTAGAGGTCTTTCTGTGACACTAACCTGTAATAGGTTACAGAGTATTTCCGACCTACAGAGAAATTGAATTTCATTTAAGGACTCTATTAGCTTTTGAAAACATTATAAGACTATTATATGTAGGAGTTCTGGGATATGGCAGACAGCCATGTTCTAGTTTGCACAGTACAGATCTAACAATTATGTTATAAATTACATTACATCATAATGTCATAATACAATGTTTAGTTATTTCAGTGTATTTCTGTACTAATATGTATTTAAATACAGTGGATATAAAAAGGCTACACACCCCTTTTGCAGGTTTTTGGGATGCAAAAAAAACAACAAAAAAAACAAGATTAATCGTTTCGGATCTTTTTCCTCATTTTCTGTGATGTAGCAGCTAACAACAATTAAGTGGAAAACAAATAGAAACATTTTAGGGGAAGAAAAAGAAAAAAAACTTACAATAACCTGGTTGCATAGGTGTGCACAGTAGGCTGCTGTAGTGTTTCTATAACCATTGTGTGTGTCCTTTACAGTCAGACCTTGCAGTCTGCCTATGATGTACAAAACCATACCATAGTGTGGCGATCCAGATTAATTAACATGATTAAGTCTTATAGGAATGAACCATGTACAGGGTGTTCCAAAAGTCTCCATATATAGGAGACTATGTTTGCCAGCACCACGTCGGTTGTGCCTTCGTCAGTGGATGTTCGTGGACGTCCACTTCTCGGTTGGTCCATAACACTTCCAGTCTTTTTGAATTCGTTAATACGTTTGGCAACAGTGTCGTGTGTGATGTGCTTGCCATGTTTCCTTTTAAAGTCCATCGCTACCTTGCGACAGCTTCCTGATCCAACCATGATAATGATTTAAATACATTCTTCTTTTGTCAAAGGCATTCTTAAAAGGTGGTGTACGTCTTGGAGTTCTGGCATGGAAACCTTCTCCATTTATTATGCGCCTTACTGTGCTCACTGAAACCTCAGTGCCTGTTGCCAGCAAGTCTTGCTGCAGGTCTTTTGCAGTCACTCGAGGGATTTTCACAACCTGCCTTCTCAGAAATCTGGTTGAAGCTGTTGATAGTTTCCTTTTTCTGCCCTGTCCAGGTATTGTAACCACTGTGAAACAGTGTCTCTAGAAACATTCACTGCCTTCGCTATCTTTTTGTATCCTGTTCCTTGTTTGTGAAGGCGATGATCTCTTCTCTTAACTTTTTGGACCATTCTTTTGACCTAGCCATATTTCTAACATGCAGTCAAACATGCAGTCGAACGTGACTTGAAACGTGAATAAACAAACCCCTAGCCAGTTCAGGTATTTCATGTCTTCCAGCTCAAGCACACCTGGTACAACTAATGAAGCCCTTGATTAGCTGCATCAGGTACAACTCCTGTTTTGCATATTTGTGCTGTTGTGAGGGATTCTATTCAGGGGGTTGAATAATTTTGAGACTGGAGAAGTCATTATAAGTTGCATTTTCAGTTGAATTTGGGTTGAGAGAGATATATATATATATATATATATATATATATATATATATATTATTTATTATTATATAAATTATATAATTATAATTTATATAATAATAAATTCTCCACAAATGTAATAATTATATATTATTTATTTATATATATATATATATATATATATATATATATATATATATATATATATATATAAACCAGAATCACTGAGTTGGAAAAAGGATCAACCCCCTCCAAAAAATGACTTGTAAACTAAATAAGGTGTAGCTAATCACCTTCTCAATGGCACACAAAGCCATTTGACTTTCAACTGTGATCAGCTGTGGTCATTTTGACTAGCTCAGCATGAGAAGAGCTTTCCTGGAGCATTTTTCAGTCCTTGGTAGTGCAACTGAAGCAAACAATCAACTATGGGTGGCAAGGCACTGTCAAAAGATCTCCGGAATAAAGTTGTGGACAGGCACAAGTCAGGAGATGGATAGAAAAAAAATTTCAAAGGCTTTATCAATGCCTAGAAGCACAGTGAAGTTATTAAGAAGTGGAAGGTATTTGGTACAACACAGACCCTCCCTGGATCAGGACATCGCTCCAAACTGGATGAAAGAGCCAGGAGGAAACTGGTCGGAGAGGCTACCAAGAGGCCTACAGCAACTCTGAAGCAGTTGAAGGAATTTATGACAAAGAGTGGTCATTGTGTGCATGTGACAACAAAATCACAAATTCTCCACAAATGTGGCTTGTATAGGAGGGTTGCAAGAAAAAACCCACCCACGACTGAGCTTTGCCAAAACGTACCTTGAAGATTCTGAGGTCACATGGAAAAAGGTGTTACGGTCAGATGAGACTAAAATTGAATTTTTCTGGCCTCAACACCAAACGAAATGTGTTCATTTCCCCTATGTATGGAGACTTTTGGGACACCCTGTACAATATCACATCTGACTGAATCCAAATCTGTTGATTTAGTGACATTGCATATGTACTCCCATATATAAATGAAGACATTTAGGTTATCCTAAATATTGGTAAAACTTTGTTAATGAAAGTGACTAGAAGGTTGTGAGTTCAAGTCTCAAAGAGAGCCACTGCTGGGCTCTTAAATCTGCTCAACTATAGTTTTGTATTGACTTTTGCTTCACCTTTAAGTTGTTTTGGATTTTTTTTTAAAAAAGCACCTGTCTAGTGAATAAACGCTCATTTGAAAGATAATTTTCTAAGAGTGTGCATGTATCACATATAGAACCTGCACTCTGAAACTGAGCTGAATAAAGTATCTGTATATAATTTACTCTTGTGTGGATTAGCTGCTTTTCTCATAGCAAGCCCATTCCTCATTCTAGCAAGCCTGTCCTAATTATTAATAATTAGGTACTTGACAGTGCTGTAAATATTTCACTTGTGGATTTTTGGACTACTGGGATGCTGGGAAGGGGAGAGTAGGCCAGAGGTTCCTTTCAAAGAGAGCACTGACCGGAGACCATGGGCTCGTAGCTCCTTGCTAGTGCGCAGCCTTTCCAGGTCCTCCACATCACGGAACAGGAAGAAGACATCTTTGCACTCTGGATGAGTCTCGAACAACCTGTTGCCAAGACAACAAAACAGATTCCAGGAACACGTATGACATAGGAGGCACTGGACCTCAGTGAGCCCTCTCACTTACAATGAGGGAAAATAATAATTTGGACATTTTTCTTTTTGTTATTTAATATTCTTCCAGTGCATATATCCACTTCACTTCATGTCTTTTAACGTTATAATTAAATATGAACAAATAAGTATGCATTTATAAGCATTTATAAACAAAGATATTTTAAAAAAAAACAATATTGAGAGGGAAAAAGTATTCAGACACTATCATAAAATGATATATACAGTATGTAAAGGTAGCATGAAAATTCTAAATATAAATCCTGAAAAACAGTGTTCTCATGCTTTGAACCTGGTGTCATTATAAAAGTATTGCCATTGGTCGGGAAGATTTCACACAACAAGTAGCAATCATGATGAAGGTTAAGGAGCTGTCTAAAGTTCTCAGGGACAACGTTATTAAACAACACTAAAATGGAAAATGCTACAGAGCCATAGTAAAGACTTTAAACATCCTTGCCGGTATAACTGGTTTGATAATATACAGGTGGAAAGTTCATAGAACCACAACTGGTCGTCCCTGGCCAGGTACACCCTAATGATAAGGAAGGTAAGAGAGAAGAGACCAGTCACTCAAAAAGAGTTGCAGGACGACCTGAAAGCAGCAGGAACAACACAGAGAACAATAAGCAATGAACTGCACTGCAATCATTTCTATTCCTACAGTGCTGTGATTCCTGATTTATTCTGTTTTTGTGTATATCTTATACTGAATAGTTTTAGATCTTCAAACTAAATACAACATAAAACAAAGGCAACCTGAGTAAACACACAATACAGTTTTTATTTATTTATTATTTTTTTAATTGAAGCAAAAAGTTATCCAACACCTATCACCAATGTGGAAAAACTAACTGCCCCCTTAAACTTAAAATCTGTTTGTGCCACCTTTAGCAGCAATATCTGCAACCAAACTCTTCCGATAACTAGAGATTAGACTTACTTCTAGGACTAAGACTTACTGTTTCCTTCAATTATTGCAAGTTGCCCAGGCCCTGAAGCAGCAAAGCATCCCCACACCATCACACTGCCACCATCATGCCTGACCATAGGTATGATGTTCTTTTTGTGGAATTCGGTGTTTGGTTTACGCCAAATGTAACGGGACTGTCTTCCAAACAGTTCCACTTTCGACCCATCAGTCCACAGAACATTCTCCCAAAAGGTTTGAGGATGATCAACGTGCGTTTTGGCAAAATTCAGACAAGTCTTAATGTTCTTCTGGGTTAGCAGTGGTTTTCACCTTGCCACACTTCCATGGATGCCATTTTTGCCCAGTGTCTTTCTGATAGTGGAGTCATGAACTGTGACCTTTACTGATGCAAGAGGGGCCTGTAGGTCCTTTGGTTCAAGTTCAAGTTCAGTTTATTTGTATAGCGCTTTTAACAATGGACATTGTCCCAAAGCAGCTTTACAGAAGTATATAAATTCAGGACATAGATTTTAAATTTATGAATTTATCCCCAATGAGCAAGCCAGTGGCGACGGTGGCAAGGAAAAACTCCCTGAGACGATATGAGGAAGAAACCTTGAGAGGAACCAGACTCAAAAGACTTTGGTGTTGACCTTGGCTCTTTTGTGACTTCCTGGATGAGTAGTCGCTGTGCTCTTGGAGGAATTTTGGAAGGTCGGCCACTTCTGGGAAGGTTCACTACTGTGCTGAGTTTTTCCATTTGGAGATAATGGCTCTAACTCTGGTTCCTTGGAGTCCCAGAGCCTTTGCAATAGCTTTGCAACCCTTCCCAGACTGATGTATTTCAATCACCTTCTTCCTCATCATTTCTGGAATTTCTTTCAATTTTGGCATAATGTGTTACTGGGTAAGACCTTTTAACCAACTTCATGCTGTTGAAAAGTTCTATTTAAGTGTTGATTTGATTGAACAGGGTTGTCTGACGACAAGGCAGCCCTCCGCACAGACCAATCTGTCCCGGGCCATCAGAGAGGCAAAGCACAAATACGCAGAAATAATCCAGTCACTTCATAAACACCAAGGACACAAGGCGTATGTGGCAAGGCATTCAGGCCATCACAGACTACAAAGCTACACCACCTGTCTGTGATGATGACGCCTCGTTCCCAGATACACTGAATGATTTCTACGCATTTCGTTCCAATGTATACATGCTATATAGAGGAATGACAATAAAAAAACTACTTGAACTTGAACTTATTTTACAAACGATATGCTTGTTTTAAGTGCAAAAGCATGAAAAGCACCCCTCAGAAGCCAAGTTGTGTGAGACTGTATGAATTATTATGGCGTCCTCAGAGTGACCATATTTTCAGGTTTCGTGAAAATAGCTCAATGTTTACCCTGTCAAATGCCTGCTGAAAACTTATTGGTGGATGGTGGCCATGTATTTTTAAGACACAATCTGGGGAGAAGATGAACATTTTAACAAGAGAATGACCCCAAACAAAAAGCCAGAATAACCCCAAAAGTCTCTGCATGGTCTAGCCAATCTCTAGACTTGAATGCCATAGAGAATTTATGGAGGATTTTGAAATCAGAGAGACACTCGTAAGCTTGAGCAATCGAAGACAATTTGCCAAGAGGAATGGGCCAAAATTCAACCACTATGGTGCAATAAGCTAATTACTTCTTACCATACAGTAGATGTCTCAAAGCTGTAATTGGCAACAACAGTGTTGCAACTAATGTAATAATGTAATACTAATGTTGGTAATTTGTGTTATCGGAATACTTTTTTTTTCCTATCAATTTTTTTTTCTTTCAGTTTTTGTTTATATGTACAGAGTCAAAAGACATGTGTGTAAATTTGAAGTGGATATACTGCACTCTAAATATATTAAATACCAAAAACAAAAGTGTCAGAATTCTTATTTCCCCTCACTATAGGCACTATTTGTCTGCATAGCTGTTAGACATCAGTTGCTGTGCTTTGAATTTACGTATACAGCTATGTACAACTAGTAACTGAGCGTTATTGCCAATGATTATATACAGACAACACAGACAAATTATTGGCCCTCTTCATGAAAATGAGCAACAATGAACAGCTCATGCAATGATATTCTGAGTTTCAATGTACGAGGATAACATATAGCTTTATTTTTGTGAATTGACACAAAATTGTTTAAAACATAAACCATTTTGTTAAGTAGTGCAATTTTTTTAAACAAGAAAACAGAAATCCGTAACATCCATAAGAATATGCTAGTCCTGAAATATTTGTGCTGGGATGAAGGATCATCCTTCAAGAAGCAAATCTTCCAGTTCTTTGAGGGATGAGGGAGGTGGATATCTGCTTTGTAGTCTGTGCTCCAGATTGTCCTACAAAGATTTACTGATGTTTAATTTTGGTGACTGCAGAGGCCATGGAAGTCCTCATCCTGGTGTTTATCAAACCACTGGAATTATTTATTTATTTTTATGTATTGGGACATTATCATCCTGGAATTGCCTTGTTTGCTGGCTGTTATATAACCATGTAAAGCAATCCAAATTGGATCTAATAATTTCTACAGATGGCTGTCTATGTCATTATGAGTCCCCAAGCGTACCTAACAGTTGGCAGGCAGACATTGTGGTTTGAAAGCATCCCTTGGCTTTTCCATCCATCCTGATGTTGAAAATATAGTGAAATTGACTCATCAGACCATATTAATTTTTCCATTGCTCAGGGGTCCATGTTTTGTGATCCTCAAACAACATTCACATATCTTCGCACATTGAACTTTGCTATGAAATGTTACCTAATGGCAGCCTCGCTATGAATTCCAGCTTTGTCATAGTGGAGCTCATTCACTTCTGTGGTTGTTTTTGTGTGTACTTTTAGGGCCCTTAGCAACTATCCTGTAAAGTGTCCCTGTCGCTGAGCTTCGACTGCAACCACTGTTCCTCTTTGTTAATGCTGTTTGTCCATGTTTGACATATGCTCCCATGCATGCTGATACTGTTACACTTGAAACATTAAATAAGTTCCAGTTTTTGTGACTGATGAACGTGCAATTTAGGCACCAGCTACTTGGCCTCATTGGCTCTCTCTTAGTTGCCTTCCATATCAAAGTGCTAATCCTCAAGTCTCTTCACATGTGCTGCTGTACTTGTAATTGTGAATTAGTCATTTTAAAGTCAGTGTCCTACTCTCCCCTGGAGAGACTGTGTCTCTTCCTGTAATGTTGAAAAACACTAGAAGAATCTTGGACTATTCTTCAATGTAAAACTTTTCACACTTCTTTATTTTCTTGCCCCAAATTTTACAGCAGGTATGGGGGCTTGTATTCCTTGTATGAACAGGATATCGCTGTTCTCTCTCTCTCTTTTTCCCTCAAAAATGCTGATGACTGATTTCGGTCTGACCCCACACAGAATTTCAATTGTAAAAAATTTCAATTTCCAGTGATAAAAACAAAAATTGGTTCACAAAAATTGAATTTAAGGGATAGCATGATAAAGTAAGTCAAGATTCATGTAAATACAGATTTATTCATTTCAGATACAGGGATTCGGCGAAATCAAGATTACTTACTTGATTGCTTCCAATAATTACTAACTTATTCTCTGAAACAAACCTGCAAAATGGCAGTTAAATAGAGCAAAGTAGAGCCAGATTTCTATGTAGTAGCTATTTGGAAGCAAGTGGAGAATCATGTGTAATCAGTGAAGGAAAAAAAATGTCATAATTTTATTGAACATTTTACTGACTGAGGTTCAACTGATTGTAATGATTTATGCCAAATAGATACTATAGATAGATATTAAAAATATAATCTTCTAAAGTATTACAATATCTTCAATGTATCTACATTTTTATTACATGTAACATCTTTTTTTAATAATATGGTTATTGGCTAAATGTGAATGCAGTTGTACATATATGATATAATATTATTAATTAAGTATTAACCTCTGCGTTTAGAAGCATGCAAATAATTGTTGAACAATGTTACATGCAAGAAAATCTCACACTTGCTTTTTTCGCAATCCAAACCCTGGAGCCTAAAAGCTGTAAAACATTATCTTTTTTTTGGAACAGACAAATTTACAGGTGTGAGATTTTGCCAATTCAACTAATGATTCGAGAGATTTGAGTTTAGGCTTATTCAAGCCTTCTTCTTGGAACAGATTCGAGGAGATGCATTTAGTGAACTGCTCTCAGGACAGGCGTCTTCCAAAAACCTTATGTATATATTTTTTTCCCTTTTTTCAAGAATGACGAATATTCTTTAGGGATGTCACTAATTTGAACTATTATTCAAAAATGAGAATAATTATGACAAATGATTCAATTTTCTACAACTGACAATGTGTAATGTTATAATCTTTACTGCACATTCTCTTGAATAGCACCAAAAATTCTGGAGTCGACTGTAGGCCATACTCATATTTACATATATAGAATTTTTATTTAAACATCTAGACCCAACTGTGACCAAGGCCTCATTTGCAATGGATCCCTGCAGCAACATCAACAACACTGATAATTTTCCAAAGCTATCTTACACACTCAGGTCCCTTAATAATATTTTTAAAAGACTCCAAGTACTAGAGTCATATTACTTTCACACAGAATATATTACGCACAGAATGGAAAATATAATTAAAAACCTGGTATTACACAACTAGGATTAATTTTTGAGAAAATTATATTTCAAACCATTTCTAATGTAGAATGTTCCCTAAAGGTATTGACAAACAAAAAACAAGTGTCTCTCATCTGCCTATTATGGCAAATATATTTGTAACATAATTGGCAATTCTAGCTATTAGAGAGAAATATTAGCACAGAAAACAACAATCTCCATCAATATTAAAAAGTGATTTTAAAAAATGTGGCGCTCTAAGAAGAGAGGGAACTCTATGGCAGAAAACAGGTCCCCAAGACATTAAATTAATGCGTGCATGCTTTAATGAGATTTGGAATTTCAACTGGATGTTGCTGTGTTGTACTTGGGAAGAGCCTGAGATTTTGAATGGAGTGATCCAAAATCCTTTGCCATGACGTGGAGGATGCTATGCAAATCTGATTGCTTGGTAGGAAAACTGCTTAGGGGGAGAACTTGGAATTTGGTGTTAGGAACAACTTGCTTTGAGGTGCCAATGTTTTGAATCAGAGAGCAAGTCAGCTATAGCATTAAAGCTACCTGGAATATGCAAGACGGCATAGACAACAAAACGGCATAAGGAATAGAGATTGAAGAAGTTGTTTTTCTATTACTTCGGATAGGTTGACTCCAAAGTGCAGCTATGATGAAAGATTATGGCTCACAGTGAGGACCTCTGTAGAAACCACTGAAACTAACAAACGGCTCACAATGTTTGTTCAAGTGGTGTCAGAGGAGAAGCCAACACTAAATTTACGTTTGGCAGACTTTGTTCCGTTTTGGAGGAAAGGGACTGATGGAGCAAGTGAACTATGAAATCAGGGTGCCCAGGTAGGGAAGAAGTTTGAGTTTGGGGCAACAGGAAGTTTTGCAGTCAGAATTGCAAGAATGATGAGGTTGGACTTACCTTCATGAAGGGAGGTTTGAAAGGAGGCAGTGTCCAGATTCATACTTTAGGAAGGCAAGGAAAACCTAGGACGGAGCTTAAAGGACTAAGAAACCACGGTGTTGTTTCAAGACCCGGCAGCTGACCTGCTCTATCAATCAATGGTAATCAAAATTTGTTTATATATGAGATCTAAGAATTCTAGTCGGGAATGTCTAGAATACCAATATATACCGTACATACCAATATACTAGATACCGTGCTAATCATTACCCTGTAGCTAAAACAGACAGGTTTGTTATAGTTCAACAGTCAGTGGTTAATCTAAATAAATAAATAAATGGAAGCAGGAGCCTGAAGTCTTAAAGAATTGATGGGTCAAAGAATAGCAGGAGTAGGTTCAAAAACATTACAATTGTAGCACTATAAATATTTATTAGTTTGTATGTTTTTAAAAACACATGTTCATAACAACACCAATTGGTGGGCCAGATCTTAAAACGTGAAACGTTTTTTTTTTACTGTATTTATGAGACATTGATTTTTTTCCCAAATTAACCAGATATTACCATATCAAAGCACATTGGGTTTAGTTTGTACATAGTAAAGATTCCATGTATGTGATGCCTGCCAAAAAGACCAAAAATCAGTAGACCAAAGCCTCCTTGGATTTTTCCACATTTTGTAATGATACAACCTGGAACTGAATTTAAATTGGATTATATGCCAAATTTGTAATCATCCTAATGAAGAATTAAGTTGCATATCATTAGCATATTTTATCAGTAGTCCCCAGTGGAGTACCGGGTGTATCAGGCCGGTCGTGAGCTTTAAGGATCTTTTCACAAGTTATGGAAAGAGATTTTTTTTTTTGCAGCTACATGAGCTAAACGAAATACACCATACACAATTGTATACTACATTGTATTCTGGTCTCACTATCTCCCTTTTATGTTATGCTATAACGACCATTCTTTGACCTAAGCATGCGTAAGCTGTAGCAGGGCAGTGTCAAGTGAAACCTTTCCATGGAGAGGGAGGCATACATGACAGCAGCAAACCACTCTTTAATAGCTATGGAACGCATTGACTGGATGAGGAATTTCTGGATTTCTGTCTACTTCATTAGACATACATATGTACATTTCTGTACAAGCTATTCAGATACAATAAGCATGTGTATATTTTTAATGCAGAAACAGAACTGGATCAATGCATTCAGAAAGTGTCTTATTACATCTTATTATCCTCATAAGGAAAAAGTTGGTCACAAAGGTTTGTAAATGTATTAAAAATGAAAAACCTTTAAATATCACATTTACACATCTACATCTACATCTAAAAAAGTATTTATTTAATAGTTTGTTGAAACACCTTGCCAGCCTTAAATCTTCTTCGGTATTATGCTACAAGCTTGGGACATTTGTGGATCTCCAACCATTCCTCTTTGCAGAAGTCTTTCAAGTTAGATGGGGAGCACTGCTGTATTGCTGTTTTCAGGTCTCTCTCCAGATTGTTCAATCGGATTCTACTCTGGGCTCTGGCTGGACCATAAAGGACATTCCCAGACTTGCCCCGAGCCTACTAGTGCATTGTGTTTCGCATCATTGCTGCATTGAAAACTGAATCTTTGCTCCAATCTGAGGTCCTGAGTGCTCTTGAGTAGAATTTCCTTAAACATCTCTCTCTACATATTTTATGCTATCCTGATACTGCCACCTCCGTGCTTCACCATCATATTAGAGATGGAAATAGCAAGATGTAACAAGTGGCATTTAGGACATGAAGTCCAATTGTGGTTTCATATCATAGAATCTTGTTTGCTTGAGAGTCCTCTACGTACCTTTTGGCCAACAACAAGCAAGCCCTGTCATGTGCATTTTAGCACCTGTCTCATACCCAAAGTTGGCGTTACAATTTGGGGAGAAAAACAAAATGAAAAACACAAAGAAATATTAGTAGTAAATAAACAAACAAAAAACAAAAAAACAGTCCTTCAAAAATTATAATACATGTTAATAATACATTATTAACATATATATAATACATTCAATGCAGTGACCTCGTTGGCCTCCCAATAATGGTGACCTCTGACCACGGCCCAAACAGCTCAAGCTGCTAGAATGACACCAGGCACAATTGTTGCAATCACCATGCCATGGATCGGTGGTGCTGCAGAGCTGTATAAAATGCCAGACAAATTGAGCATATGCACATCATGACACAAAAGGTCTAGCAGCCCTGAGACAACTCAGACAAATGGTATCAAACAGCATGAAGAAGCAGAACAGAGTAGTCTTCCTTGCCATCGATGAAAGCAACACACGCAGAAATTGACGCGCGATTGCACAAAATTCCAGTGGACATGCAACTGCATGGAACACCAAAGCTAGAAAACTCCTTGGCTCAAGCTCAGACCTGAACAATAAAAACAAACTCGACAAAGTCTAAAAAAAAAAAAAAAACTTCAACTTGACAATATCTGAAAAGCAACAAAAAGACACTCATAAATTATAAATGCAATCATTAATGTCCTTCTGGCAGGTTCTTCTCTGTTGAGTGTTGTCAGCAAAGGTGCAGAAAGCATGCTCTGAATAGGAAACGAAAACACATTATGCTTCTGCATGTTGACTTCAGCTGGTTCTGTGTGTTTTTCTGTATGAGTGGTAGAGACACGGTGTGACTTTGTTACACCCCTTTTTCCTGATGTGTTTCTGGTGCCTTAATGCTTGGAGCTGTTGAGCAATCCCTAACAATAACACCCAGTGATATTCATTCAATTATTCATCTTCAATAACTGCTTTATCCTGTGGAAAGCTGGGTGTAAGGTGTGAATACACCCTGGATGGGACAACAGTCCATCGCAACGCCCTATGCACACACACATTCACCCGCTCATTCACACCCAAGCACAATTTAGAGTGGCCAATCTGCCTACCTCCATGTTTTTGAAGGTGGGAGGAAACTGGAGAACCCAGAGGAAATGGACATGAGGAGAACAATCAAAACTCCAAATAACCAGTAACCTGAGCTCTGGATCGTGTCACTGCATCACTCTGCCACCCATAGTCAGTGAATTGGTATCTTCATAATTAAATCTCCATGTGGAATCTCCACTATTGAAAATATTAAGAGTACAAGGGTGACCATTAGGATAATCTACAGTCATATAAGTTTCTTTGGTGCATTTAAGGTGTGTTTCATCGCTATTTCTACCTGTAACTGAAGAGGTCTCTCTGGGGTATACTATAAGATGACAAAGAAGATCTTCTTTGTCTATTCAAAACAATAAGTGGTATCTTTGTGGAATTTGCTGGTCATTTTAGATGGGGTGGGCAGAACCCCACTGAGCTCCTTGAGGTATAACAAATTGAACTTGCTCAAGACTGTACTCCAGAAAATTGGAAAAATGTGATCAGCTGTTTATGTTTTAAATCTTTCTGTAAGAGGTTTATAGAGGTGATTTGTTTAGTCTATGAAAGTGTACATGTCCACCCAGTACTTGCATGCAACCATTCTGTTTAAACCCCTAACTTATGAGTCTATCTATGCTTTTTCCCCTGTTAGCCTTTTAATCATAAGTTCCCTATAGTCCTTTTGCACTGTTGGCCTCCCTGTTGGTGGTTATTCTGGCAGTGTTGCCCTTTTCAGGTGGGTTGTTGATTCAAACGGGGCCATAATATCAGTGAATTAAAACCTGAAGTGTCTCATTTATCAAAGTGTGCAGTCTAAGTTGATAAATCCTACACGTTCTAAATCCCTCTGCTCATTCACATCCATACCTTTTTGTATAAAGAAACTCCCCCAAATCACCAAATATGGTAAACAACTTAAATTTAAATGTCCAATAGCCTGCTCATGGCGATACTTGTTGTGATAATGTGGAGCAGGTCAAAAGGTTAAAGAAGATGAACTTCACTGACCATAACGAAGTAGAGTGAAATAAAGATGGTTCATTTGGCACTCTATGTGGTACCAAATGGTGTCTCTAAAAAATAAATAACATTTTTAGATTTTAGGCCTACTTGTGTGCAATCTATTGCCCCAATTACATTTAGAAAACCCGTGTTGGCAGGAAAATCCCTCATTATTCTGTCTTTTCTGCTGCTGTATTTGGAAATGTATTGTGTATTGCACATGTATTGAATGTATTGCAGCATGAGTGATATGAAGGCATGTAAGATGTGCCATTATCCAGCTCACAGTTGGGTGTTAAATGTCAGACCTCTAATCTTGTCTCTAATTCCTTGTTGAGGCATTTGACTGATCGTTCGTGTATTTCTTATTTATTCCCTGAAGAAAGCTATGTGTGCCAAATCATTACACAAGGCATCATCCTAATCAATCTCTACATGTGCCCTTTATACCATTTAAATTTTACATTTTTATCTGTGTCACCTCTCTTGACCTTGATAGTGTGTAAGATCAGTGATTACTGTCAATTATGCTGATATGAATGTCAATGAGTAGGACAGGAGCTAATAATAAACATTTTAACCGATGACACGTTTCTACCACTAGTTTACACACAAAACTATGCCTATGCACAGTTGAAAAATGAGACCCTTGGTGCTGTCATATTTATTAGTGAGGTTAGGACCAGGCTGCCACCCCCTTAGTTGCGACTACACTGACTCACCATTTCGATATTGAGAACAAGACATCAGACCAAAGTATAAAAAATTTTTCAAGACATTCATCTGATTTATGTAGGGGTACACAGGTGTGCAGCCCTGGGTAACTTGCAATAGTTTAGCCATCTGCCAGAGTTATGTTGGGTTTGTGCGATACGTCTCATTCCCCTCCTTTAGGCAGTCATGGTTACAAACGTATGAGAGGTTTCTCTTTTTCTGAGAAATTATTTTTTCCTAAAAATGAATAATGATTATTTGATCATGATTACAGATATGAGTATAGATTTGCCATCCTATACACTTTTTTCCCCCTCGTGGAATCTGGTCTGTACTAATGTCCACCATATGAAGATACAGACAGTCAATCATCTGGGTGGGAGAGAGGGAGAGAGGGAGAGGAAGAGAGAGAGAGAGAGAGAGAGAGAGAGAGAGAGAGAGAGAGAGAGAGAGAGAGAGACTATCATCTTTCCCTCCCAGTAATTATTCCAAATTTGATTTATCACATTATTACAAGGACCCGCTAGCTGTTACTTGGAACTAAAACCCATAGGCCTTTCCCACCGTAGTGAATAACGAGAGATTTTGTGAAGCTAGGGGTGACGTGGTTTGAAAGTTTCACAGTATGAATACAAAAACCGAAATGAAACACAAAGATAAAATCCACTGATTGTTATTATTTCTTAGAAATATATTTTTCAGAACAGCTTTTCTATAAACACTCTTACACGGTCAGAATTTATAATGTTGTTAATAACTGTTGTTAATAGCTGACTATAAACACTTACACTGTCAGAATTTATAATGTTGTTAATAGCTGGCTATAAACACTCTTACACTGTCAGTATTTATCATGTTGTTGTTGTTAATAGCTGACAGAGAGAGTGACTGTACAAAAGGAGGCGTTAAAAAAAATAAATAAATAAAAAAACAATACTCCCATACCATCTTTTTTTGTCACTGACCCTCATCTTACTGTGCAAAATAAAGGATTTGTATCCAGTGTTTAAAAATGACATTATATGTCCCATTCATCTGAGGTTTTCAAATGCGGTTCCTCATGTCATTCATGAATCAGTCTTGGTGTTTGTTTATGATTTTGAAAAGGGCACTAAGAATCTGTATTAGTGTTTGTTTTTTTTTTGTTTTTTTAAATCTAAATTCCTGAATGTGGCATTATTGAAAACATACAGTAAGTACATAAGAAGTAAGCACTGATTATTTAATCATGACTATATATAAGGATTTACTTTTTAATATTAGACCTAAAGGGACCATAGGGACACGGAGAGAAAACAATTCAGACTTCAATTTGATTATTTTGCAATCTAAACATCATGGAAGTTCAGATTGTAAATGAACTGAATACAATTCACCACACAGACAATATCATGGTAAATCATAACATGCCTCCCATGTACTCTTGTGGTATCCTCATGAAACAGAGATGCCCTAAGCAGTGGATCAGAGCACAAGTTAATATAAGTCCATATTGGGTCTATGCCAATAAGAAGGAAAGCTTATTTTAATATTTCAGTGATCATTCAGTGGTCTAATTCTCAGCTGATTCCCCTGGGCAGTGCAAATCTGAAACAGACACGTACATTAAGTAGTCTATATAGGTCCTATGTTATAATGAAGATCTTTCAAAACACACTTTACACTGCTTGACTCTATAGTCTAAAGTTGTAGAAGAGTAATTATTTATATTCACATAGTATATCTGGTGTCACGCAGATGAGGATGGATTCCCGTTTGAGTCTGGTTCCTCTCAATGTTTCTTCCTCATGACGTCTCGTGGAGCTTTTCCTTGCCACCGTCTTCTCTGGCTTGCTCATTAGGCATAAATCTAAATCTATATCTATATTCGGATATCTGTAAAGCTGCTATGTGACAATGTCCATTGCTGAAAGTGAATTGCTGAAGGGTCAGTCCATCTCAAGTGGTCCAATAATTGTAAAGTTGGTTGCTTGACCATTTTTAATTTGTCCGATTTTCTTTTTGTTATTATCTCTATGTATTGGCATTGCAAAACCACCAGGTTTTTTTTCCCACTTGGTTTAACCATGACGGCCATCCTTGTGTCAAAGCACACAACAAATTAGTACAAGTCAGGTTATACAGCTGTTTACCTAAACCTCAATATCTCTCTTCCAGATGGTCCTAGCTCCTTGGAACAAAAACTGATCTCTAGAGCACATTACAAGGTACATGTGATTACTCGCTAGAAAAACGAAGACTGAGACTCTGACTCTAGAGGTCTGATTTTGTTCCAAGGAGCTAGGACCACCCTGAGACGAGATACTGAGGTTTATGTAAACAGCTGTTTAACCAAAATTTGTTGTGTGCCGTGACACAAAGATGCCGGCCGTAGTTAAACCAAGTTAAATAAATAAATATTTAAATTGTGGTTTTTCAATGGCAATACATAGATGTAATCACTCAAAAAAAAAAGAGGAAAATGGTTAAAAATGGTCAAGCATGTATTGGACCCCTTGAGATGGAATGACCCTGAAAGTAGTCTATAAACAAAATTGAAGTGAGCCGAATTGAATATATAACCTCGCTGTTTCAAAACCTCCTCAGGAGCAAGCTGTTTTAAAGAACCATAAAAAAAAAGTTATAAAGTGGTTTGAACTGACACTGACATCTTCATCAAATGATCAAAGTATCCATGGCCAACAGAAATGTTTTGCCATTAAACACAATGCCTGAGGTATTCCCAGAGGAACACTACTGTCTAAAAGTTACAGCAGAAAACCTACTGTAGCCTACAATAACCTGTTTGGTTTTATACATTTTATCCTTAACGCTTATGTTATCTTATGTGAGAATGAGCATTTTCTGAGCAAATTGTACCTTCTCACCTGACAAATACGATTATCCCAACTTTGGCAATGTCCTCCTGAATAACTTTCCACGACTCCTTGATCATGTCGATGTGCTCGCTGGTGAGATGCGGCGCGTCGTCTTCACTCGCGGCTTCCGTCGTTTTCTTGGGCGCCAAACCCAACCCTGAGATAGCACAACCCATCCTAAACAACCTGTAAAAACGCTACAAAACCGTTAAGAACTGCGCGGGAGGCTACTTTGGCTATTGCTTCTTTGAGTTGTACGAGATTTGCGATAAAACCGCGTGTTTATTCTACACAGCAACCTACTGTACATGGACTAGCAGCGGCGCTTCATAGCTAGCCATCAACTCTCCAAACGCGCACGAGCTCTGATGAGAGCTGAGCAGCCTGCCCTTCACAACATGCAGCCTGCATCATTAGCATGGGAGGAGTCTGGCACAATGTAAACACGAAGTAGACATCAACACAAGTACTCTCCCGACATGGTTAACTCCTGTTTTATCTGTTAAAACATTACTACAAGGTCTACAAATAAGTAATATAACTAATGTTTTCATAATGATGAATGCATGCACTAATCCTTAAACAAAATTACACACAGACACACACACAAATGTATTAATTGCCTTACATTATAACCTATAAATTGGGTACACACATCCTTCATAACGTGAATGATCTTTATTAACACTGCAGGTCATTATATATAATTGACAGAATGACTGAACAGGTTGTTAATACTTAGCTGGTATTAATAGCTATTTATACATTTGCCTTAATGTTAGACTAAAAAAATCTAGTCATTTGCTAGACTAGAATTTAAATATCTATTTCACAGTGAAGATGCTCTGGAAGAAATAGACTTTTACAGAACAGTTTGTTGGAACATAATTTCATTATTGTTTTAATCAAGGAAATATCATGCAATGTTATAAAACTATTTTATTCAATTCAGTTTAATTTTATTTGTATAGAGCTTTTAACAATGGACATTGTCACAAAGCAGCTTTACAGAAAATGTATAAACTCAGGATATAAATTTTAAATTTATAAATTTATCCCTAATGAGCATGCCGACGGTGAGGTGACGGTGGCAAGGAAAAACTCCCTGAGACGATATGAGGAAGAAACTTTGAGAGGAACCAGTCTCAAAAGGGAACCCATTCTCATCTGGGTGACACTGGATAGTTCAATTATAAATAATTTCCTTCTATAACTGTGTACTACATTGTCAAAAAGTCATTTTCATTAAAAAAAAAAAATTGAATATAAATCCAACAAATCAACATTTTTGAGAAATTCCTTTAATATCTTTCTAATTAAAGAGAGATATGAACATATAAAAAAAATAAAATAAAATAAAATATATATATATATATATATAAATATAATATATAAATATAATATATATATATATATATATATATATAAATATAATATATATATATATATATATAATATATATATATAAATATAAATATAAATATATATAAATATAAATATAATATATATATATATATATATATATATATATATATATATATATATATATATATATATATATATATATAATATAATATATATATATATATAATATAATATATATATATATAAAAATATATAAAATATATATATATATACACAGGTGCATCTCAATAAAATAGAATGTCGTGGAAAAGTTCATTTATTTCAGTAATTCAACTCAAATTGTGAAACTCGTGTATTAAATAAATTCAATGCACACAGACTGAAGTAGTTTAAGTCTTTGGTTCTTTTAATTGTGATGATTTTGGCTCACATTTAACAAAAACCCACCAATTCACTATCTCAACAAATTAGAATATGGTGACATGCCAATCAGCTAATCAACTCAAAACACCTGCAAAGGTTTCCTGAGCCTTCAAAATGGTCTCTCAGTTTGGTTCACTAGGTAAGCCACAAACATTCATTGCCAAAGAAGCTGGCTGTTCACAGAGTGCTGTATCCAAGCATGTTAACAGAAAGTTGAGTGGAAGGAAAAAGTGTGGAAGAAAAAGATGCACAACCAACCGAGAGAACCGCAGCCTTATGAGGATTGTCAAGCAAAATCGATTCAAGAATTTGAGTGAACTTCACAAGGAATGGACTGAGGCTGGGGTCAAGGCATCAAGAGCCACCACACACAGACGTGTCAAGGAATTTGGCTACAGTTGTCATATTCCTCTTGTTAAGCCACTCCTGAACAATAGACAACATCAGAGGCATCTTACCTGGGCTAAGGAGAAGAAGAACTGGACTGTTGACCAGTGGTCCAAAGTCCTCTTTTCAGATGAGAGCAAGTTTTGTATTTCATTTGGAAACCAAGGTCCTAGAGTCTGGAGGAAGGGTGGAGAAGCTCATAGCCCAAGTTGCTTGAAGTCCAGTGTTCAGTTTCCACAGTCTGTGATGATTTGGGGTGCAATGTCATCTGCTGGTGTTGGTCCATTGTGTTTTTTGAAAACCAAAGTCACTGCATCCATTTACCAAGAAATTCTGGAGCACTTCATGCTTCCTTCTGCTGACCAGCTTTTTGAAGATGCTGATTTCATTTTCCAGCAGGATTTGGCACCTGCCCACACTGCCAAAAGCACCAAAAGTTGGTTAAATGACCATGGTGTTGGTGTGCTTGACTGGCCAGCAAACTCACCAGACCTGAACCACATAGAGAATCTATGGGGTATTGTCAAGAGGAAAATGAGAAACAGGAGACCAAAAAATGCAGATGAGCTGAAGGCCACTGTCAAAGAAACCTGGGCTTCCATACCACCGTGCCACAAACTGATCACCTCCATGCCGTGCCAAATTGAGGCAGTAATTAAAGCAAAAGGAGCCCCTACCAAGTATTGAGTACATGTACAGTAAATGAACATACTTTCCAGAAGGCCAACAATTCACTAAAAGTGTTTTTTTTTTTTATTGGTCTTATGAAGTATTCTAATTTGTTGAGATAGTGAATTGGTGGGTTTTTATTAAATGTGAGTTAAAATCATCACAATTAAAAGAACCAAAAACTTAAACTACTTCAGTCTGTGTGCATTGAATTTATTTAATATACGAGTTTCACAATTTGAGTTGAATTACTGAAATAAATGAACTTTTCCACGATATTCTAATTTATTGAGATGCACCTGTGTGTGTGTATATATATATATATATATATATATATATATATATATATATATATATATATATTTATTTATTTATTACTACAGTAAGGGAAGATATTACAAATGCAATTTATCTAAAAATCTGAAAATGATTGATGTGACCAAAATCGGCATTTCTGCCTGCAGTATCTTGACTTTGATGTAACCATCAGTGCTAAAAATAAAATGTTTTTCATTCTCTAGATCCACTGCAACCCTGGCCAGGATAACGTGGTTACTGAAGATGAATGAATAAATAAATGATTAGTAATATGAGGAAAAGATTGGAACTGGGGAGGCTGTATGTGCATGTCAAAACAAACAGTGCCGAAGTGGTTAAGTTACATTTTAGTGTGGGATTCACAAATAGGAAAATAGGGAAAATTAATTGGTGCTGGGAGCTGAGATGGAGATGTCTGATGTGATCTACTCCTTTATTATAATAATACACGTCTAAAAACATGCATCAAAAACAGCGTCAATCTACTGAGCTAACAAAATACAGGCCAAAAATCTCTAGTGGCAAAGGTGCATAATCAGGTATTTCTAGCCTCTAAAAATTTGTATGAGCCTTTCCAATCTGGATTCAGACTTACCATAGCACCATGACAGCCTTATGAATGTTAGTGAACTTATCCAATTTGCAGAGATACTTAGTATTGTTTGCTTATTCAGCTGAGTGCTGAATTGAATACCGCTTATGGCGAACCTTAATTGGTCTGCATTCATTATAGAATATTAATTACTGCAATATCAGATAAAATAAATGTTCTAATTGATCCCTATATGAAGCTGCATCATATATACCCAGACTTGACATTGATTGAGGTTATATGTAACCAGTGGTTCTCAAAGTTTTTTTTTTTTCAGGCCCTCTTTGTGGATAGTCACTGTGCTCATCCTAACCCCCCAGCATCTTCTCCTCAGGTATCGCTGCTCTGCACGTACAAAAGACATGGCACTGTTGGACCGCATGATGGGACCATGGCACAATTCCTTCAGTTGATGTAGGATGACCTTGAATTTGATTGGTCTGTAAATATTTTGATTTTAATAATGTCTTTATACACACACACACACAGTGTGTGTATATATATATGTATGTATATATATATATATATATATGTATATATATATATATATACATATATATATATATATATATACATACATATATATATATACATATATATATATATATATATACATATATATATATATATATATATATATATATATATATACACACACGTATATATATATATATATATATATATATATATATATATATATATATATAACACACACACACACGTATATATATATATATATATATATATATATATATATATATATATATATATATATATATATATATATATATATATATACACACACGTATATATATATATATATATATATATATATATATATATATATATATATATATATATATATATATACACACACGTGTGTATATATATATATATATATATATATATATATACACACACACACGTGTGTATATATATATATATATATATATATATATATATATATATATATATATATATATATATACACGTATATATATATACACATATATATATATATACACATATATATATACACACACATATATACATACACATATATATATATATATATACAAATATATATACATATATATACAAATATATATACATATACATATATATATACATATACATATATACATACATATATACATATATACATACATATATACATATATACATATATACATATATACATATATATATATACACACACACACACATATATATACACACACATATATATACACACACATACATATACATATATATATATATATATATATATATATATATATATATATATATATACATACACATACATACACACACATACATACATACATACATACATACATACACACACACATACACAGTATATAAAATATGTACAACTTCTTTTACATTTGGCCAAAGTATGCACAAAAATGTAAAAAAAAAAAAAAAAAATTGACTTCTTAGTCACTGCTGGATTATTGCAGTGCTTTTTTTGTTGGCTTTCCTACCAAAACACATAGCGGTTGTTTTTTTTTTTTATCCATTCTCTTTAGCTTACACTGCTTACCCATCTCGTAATACACCTTGTGGCCAAAAGTATGTGGACACCTGACCACCACAGCAATATCAAATTGTTACCACAAGGTTACAAGCACAAATTTTCTAGAATGCTTTCTAGAATGTATGCTGTACCATTTCGATGTCCCTTCACTGGAACCAAGAGGTCCAAACATGTTCCAGCATGCACAAAGCAATTAAGACATGGTTTGCCAAGGTTGATGTGGATTGAACTTGAATGGCCTGCACAGAGGCACAGGACTCCTTACCCAACATCAGGGCCTGACCTCACTAATGCTCTTGTGGCTGAATGAGCAAAATTCCCCGCATCCACATTCCAAAATATAGTGGAACGCCTTCCCAGAAGAGTGGGGGTTATTATAACGGCAAAGGACAGACTGAATCTGGAATGGGATGTACAACAAGCACATGTGTGTGATTGGTCAGGTGTGCACATACTTTTAGCCATATAGTGCATATTTAATACAAAATGTTTAATTAACTAACCTGGGGTTAGATGTTCCTTCATGGGTGACGTCTTTCACTCTGATGGCACCAACATTTTTCATTTCCACAGAGCCTCTGAAATTTCTCAAAACTCAAAATGTTTTCCCACAGTGCTACCATCCTCATCTGTAACTAAGTGGCGTTCTGCTCTTCTTTATACATGATCTTTATCTGTTCATCTCACCTATTAATGAACCTTCATTCTACTGCTTCCCCCCCCATTATTTACTGGGAGATGAGTTACACAGATACCTTTGAAACAGCCAGACTTGTGTAACCGTGAGTTTAGACAGTACCAGCAAAATTAGTAATACTTAAGCATCTTATGTATTACTGTATTATTTTCTTACATACATATATATTTATTTAATACATAATGAATGTTCATTCATGTAATATTGTATCAATGTGCAAGATGAGAATGATCATTGTACGTTTCATTTTCTAAAGCAACACTGACTGTAATGTAATGTAATTTAATGCCCCTGTAATGAGCAACTGTAAAATGAATACAAAATTAAAATGACCCATTCACACAGTATGCAATTTGTAAATAAATAATAAAGATTATACACAAAAGTACAGTAGATTTTATCACAGGAATGTTTTGGCTAGAAACAAACAGACAAATGTGTGTCTGGGATCAAAGTGCATTCTGTCCACTAATGTTTAATTGGAACCATGCCTTTGCTGACTTATTTTTACTGGGAAGTGACAGCTTTATGAGAATATACATAGCAAGCTAAATTCTACCGCAGTTGTCCAATATTACAAGCTATCATCCATACCCATAGGCCATATAATTGGCCATAGTCCCAATTATATTCTTGATTGCTATGGAGGTATAGCTACTGGACAATTCAGAGAACAGATACATAGAGTACATAAAAAAAGAAAATGATAGGCATGATGATACAAATCTTGACCGAGCATATCAGAGGTAAATTTATCCTGAGTGAGCTTACCAGTGTCACGTTATACAGGCAGTAACCAAAAGCTTTTGTACATATATATACTTGCAAAAATGCGAATATACACTAAATTACACATCAAAATGTCAATTTCATAAATATTTCAGGTGAGGTCTGAGTTTATACATGTCCTTTTACCATTTCATTCAATTAATACAGCATAATCATATAAATGTACTCATTTAAAGGCCTGAGCACTCCATTCTTAACGACATACAATCTACATAATAAACACATGGGTGACATATTGCCATAACCCCATAAGACTTTATGCTTAGATATCTTTGTAGAAAAACACTGGGCCTCTGTGTGCAGTAATGTACAATAGTAGAAAGTCTGAATGCAGCTTACAAAAACATTTATGTGTATGAACTAAGGTTTTGGAACTTGTCCCGCAGGTTTTTAACTAAACTGTGTTGACTGTTCTCGTTTTTTTCAAATGACCTCAGCGTACACGTTTCATCACTGTCCAGACACCTTAGTTGGTCTTCATGAAGCTCCTCTTTCTTTTCTTCACCTGCTGCCGGACCATTATTTTCTGTCTTAATGATCCTTTCCACTATAATGATCTTGCTTTCATTGGGCAGGGTGGCCTGGCCAGATATGTAATAGCTCCTTGGGATGTCTGTAAGGTTCGTTTGCTGTTTTAAATTAAGTGGTCCCGTCATATGTTCCAAAGAACTGCTTTTGCACAGTTTAACCACACCCTGTCCTGCAGGTCCCTTATCAGTGGTAGTGTCTTTAGTTGGTGCTGTGTCGGGGTCCATACGGTCACAAACTGGGCTGAAACAGGAACTGCTTCGATGGGCTGTTGGATTATTTCGTCCAACCTCAAGTATTCTGTCTGGGACAGAGCAACTGCGATTAATTGAGACTAACTGAGGATTCGGGCGTGAGTATTTGGAACGCAGCTCTCTTACATCTGGCCAGTTAAAGCTCTCAGTGTAGACTGGACTTTGTGTATCCAGAGCAGGTGGTCTGATCGTGGACTGCAGTTGAGGACTGCCCAGGGAGCAGGGGCTCAGTGATGAACTAGAGTCTGTGTGCTCACTTGAACCAAGTGATAGTGCCAGGCTCTGCATACCTATACATATTTTTAAAAAGAGTGTTAAATTAAATAACAGCTATAACTATTAATATCTTACAAGTAAAGAAGGTACTTTGTCAATTAATAAAAGAAGCAAATAACAATGGCATAAAATTAGAAAACTCCAGGACTTCATGAATATTTGGATAGTTTGCAAAAATGTTTGTCACTTTATTACTCAGTTATATTATGAATGTTTTTGCAAGGAAAGTTGAAGGAAAGAATGAATGAATCCATACAACACAGGTCTTGCTTTAAACTGATATGAAAATACTTACCCATCTCATTCTCTGGAGACTTGTCTTCCACAACAGAGGACAGCTTTTTGTGGCTAAGGTTGCTCTCTGCCACCACTCTCTGTCTCACTACAGGCCTGTTATTCTTAATACGCTGGCTGTATTGCCTAGCTAGCTGGAACACTTTGTTGTTCATCTTCTCCATATCCTGTAGCATTAGGTCTTCTTCTGAGCTTGACCTCAGGGAGACAATCTTGGGTAGAGGAGCAGGTCTGATCTTCTGTGTCGCTTGGAGCTTCTGATTACAGTATAAGCTGCTCCCCAGTTCATACTCTTTGCCTTGGATGTTGTTAAGTGGTGAAGGTGTTGATGTCCCTTGTCCAGTCATGCTGTTGTCAGATTCTTCCAATATTAGAAGGGGTTCACCAAGGTCACTATAAGAACTCTCCTGTCCCTTTTGATCCTGGGTAGAACTGGCAACTGTGCCATTCAGTTTATCTTTAGAAGCATCTTGAGGCTCCTTAGAAGCTCCACTACTTTCAACCTCCATGTCTTGCCAAACCCTCTTCATCTCAGAGGAGGATCGAAAATCCTCATTTTTATCAAGTGCCTGAGCAACTACCTGAGACCTATCCATAGCTTCTTTTCTGTCTATAATACTCAGAAGCTCTGTGTCAATGATATCCTTGGAATTCTCTTTCTCCAGCCCTGGAAGATCAAAAACTTCCCAAGAAGTTGGCCTTGTAATTTTTGAGGCCTTCTTGTGACTTGCCACAGCTTCTTCAGTGGGAAGACTATTGAGCTGTTGGCTGAGATTGCGGACTAGCCCTGGAGGAATGTAAGAGAGGCTTTCCCTGCGTTTGATGCTGAAATTGGCATCCTGTTGCTCAGCATGCTCATAGTATTGCTTGATCTTATGGATAAGCATTCTGTCCTTTTTGGAGAGGGTATCTGGTTTTGTTTGTGGTCTTTGGTCTGGTGTGACCAGCCTGTCTCCAAGAGTGGCTGAGGCTAAAGATTCAGGTATACGTTTTAAAGTAACTGGCTCAGGGGAGGAACAGTTCAGCTCTTGAGCCTTCTCTTTGTCCAGCAGCTCAGCATTAAGGCTGAACACACTACTTCTCCTACTACCTGTCTGAGATGAAGGGCAATCTAGAGAGAACATGTCATCAGCTGCCAGACTGCTTTGCCGAGAGAGGCTGCCAGCAAAGTGTTCAGCAATAACACTGGCTTTGTCTAGTACAGATGTTGGCAAGATGCTCCTAGGTTCAGTTCCTGATGACACTTCTTCCTCTTCTTCATCTTCTTCGTCCTCTTCCTCCTCCCCCAGGTCCTCAACCGAAAAATTTGTTCTGGATTGAGTGCTCTCATCCTCTAGTTGGATCTCATTGTGGACTGGGGACAATGACTCCACACTACCCTCCACAATCCCTTCAATATCTCTGCCTTCATCCTGAGTGATAATGTGTGACTGCTGTTGTCCTGCTTCTTCTTCTCCAGGTAGAGAAATGGCCTGTGAACAATGATCCTCAGAAGAGTCCTAGTGGGCAGACGGAAAGTCAATTACTGTTTCAGGAAGGGATTCATTGAATTATGCCAAAAAACGATATAAACATGTGTTCTGTCAATATTCATCATTTGCAATTAGCTTGTGAAGACCCACAAGATAAAAGTAATTTGTACCACGTTAGTTCATTCATTCATCATCAGAAACCACTTTACACCCGAATGAGACGCCAATTGCTTGCAGTGTGTTATGAACACATTCATACCCTGCCAATCGACCTAGCAGCATGCTTTGGAACATGAGTACCTGGAGGAACCCCACATAGACACAGGAAGAACATGCAAGATGCCACAGATAGTAACACAAGCTCAGCATTGAATGGGCAACCCTGGAGCTGAGAGACAGTAATGGAGTAACAGTGGTGTTTTTTTTTTTGGCCATTTTGCAGGGATTGCAGGCTGTTTTCCAGTAAGTGTCACATGCATCCAAGTAATAATAATAATAATATTATTATTATTATTATTATTATTATTATTATTATTAAGAAGAAGAAGAAGGATTTCACTTATCTTCTAATTCATTTAGTGAGGTAATGCTATGCAAAGAAACATAATTGTAAACACATTTAATATGTAGTGTCTATCTCACCTGTTCACATACAGTGGAATTCTTGCCCTGGTCTTCTTCATAGGGGGATTGGCCTTTCTTATGTTTCACCAATTCATTCTCCTCCACAGCCTGTTCCCCATCTCTATTCTTAAATATAAAACAGAAGCAACAAAAATAGAAGAACAGTAAAATATTATGCTACAAGTCCTACTTGAATGTGCTTTCATGGAGGCATGGTCGGTCGCATCTGATCTGGAGTGAACGCTCTCTGAGCACCATTTCATCCAACTATTTTATTTCAAACGTCTTCAATTCACATGAAAGCTTCAGTGCTTTTTGGTGACCTTTAGAAACTGCTTTTGTGATGGGCTACAATCAAACATAACGGAAACCTTTGGTGAAATTGATTATGGGTAGCAAAGAGCTAGTCTGAATACAGCCTGTCCCCCATCTCCCACCTCCAAAAATTTGACAGTGAAATTTTCCTTTGAAGTCAAACTTCAATCACAGAATCTAATTCTTATGTACTCAAAGTACAATTAACAATTCAGACTGAGCATAGTCCTCAAAACAGACCTGACCTCCTTTAATATCACTAATAAAATTCTTATAATAATAGTTATTACAAGAGCGCTGTTGAATTCTCTAGTCTGATTGGTCAGAAGATGTTGATTACTTTTATATAACAGCAGATCTGACACTAGTTCTGCCTTCAAATGACAAGGTCTAATACGTTATCGTTTCTATAGAACCAACTCATTCACAGGAAATTGCTGCCGAACGCACTATATAATCTAAGTCTAATAATAAATGGATTACAAAATGTCTTGTCATTTAACAAAAGTCTTTGTTATTGAGGTCTTATTGTGATGTAAAATTCTGTAAGGAAATGTTTATTTAACATTTATGGAAGGAGTCTCAAGTGTCAGTGCTTTTTAACTGTCAGTAAGTTTTCTGGCACAGCAAAGTCTTCAGAACATCCGGTTTCTTGGTATCACGTTGAGATTTTGTCTTACTAAATTCAAGATTATAACAGCATGCCCAGTCATGTTTTATTCATGTTTACTTTTATTTATGTTTACTTTCAGACCCCAAAAGCCACTGCATTTCTGCATAATTTTTTTTTATCAGCAAGTGTCATAACATACTAACTCTATTTCCATAAAAGTTGGGATTTTTTCTAAAATGCAATAAAAACAAAAAATCTGTGATTTGTTAAGTCTCTTGAAACTTTAATTAACTGACAAAAGTAAATATAAACAAATTTAGAATTTGATGCCTTCAACACAAAAAAAAGTTGGGACAGAGGCAAAATAAGACTGAAAAGTTGACAGAATATTCAAGTTACACCAATTTGGAGGATCTGTTGGTAACAGGGGAGGGAATCAGGATTGGGCATAAAAGGAGCATTCACCAAAAGTTCAGGATGGGTCGTGGCTCACCACTTTGCACCAAACTTTGTGAGAGAATTGTCGGTCAGTTCAAAAAGAACATTGCTCAACGCAAGATTACAAATAATTTAGGTCTTTCACCATCTACAGTGCATAATATTGTGAAAAGATTCAGGGAATCCGGAGAAATCTCATTGCGTAAAGGACAAGGCCGGAAACCACTGTTGAATGTGCGTGACCTTCGAGCCCTCAGGCGGCATTGCCTGAGAAATTGTCATGCTTCTGTGATAAATATAACCACATGGGTTCCGGAGTACTTCGGAAAACTGTTGTCACTTAACACAGTCTGCCACTGCATCCAGAAATGCAACCTGAAACTCTATTACGCAAGGAGGAAGCCACACATCAACTCTATGCAGAAACGCCGCTGAGTTCTGTGGGCCTGAGCTCATCTCGGATGAACTGAAAGGCAGTGGAAACGTGTGCAGGGGTCAGATCACTCTACGTTTTCGAGAAAAACGGACGTCGGGTTCTCCATGCCAAAGATGAAAAAGATCAACCAGACTGTTATAAGCGCGAAAGGTGCAAAAGCCAGCATCTGTGATGGTATGGGGGTGCATCAGTGCCTACCGCATGGGTAACTTGCATATGCGTGAAGATACCATTGACACGGAGGCGTATATTGGGATATTAGAGAGACATATGCTGCGATCAAGGCAACGTCTTTTCCCAGGAAGTCCATGGTTATTTCAGCAGGACATTGCCAGGCCTCATTCTGCACGCGCTACAACAACGTGGCTTTGTAGACACAGAATGCGTGTGCTTGACTGGCCTGCCAGCAGTCCAGATCTGTCTCCTATGGCGCATCATGAAGAGGAGAATCAGACAATGGTGACCAAGGACTGTTGAGCAGCTGAAGTCTTGTATCAAGCAAGAATGGGCAAAAATTCCACTTGCAAAACTGCAACAATTAGTATCCTCAGTTCCCAAACCATTAAAAAGTGTAATTAAAAGGAAGGGTGATGTAACACAGTGGTAAACATGCCTCTTTCCCAACTTTTTTTTTTAGTGTGCTGAAGGCATCAAATTCTAAATTTGTTTATATTTACAAAATACAATTCAGTTGGTCAGTGAAAACATTGAATATCTTTTCTTTGTACTTTTGTCAGTTTATTAAAGTTTCAATAGACCTGACAAATCACAGATTTTTGTTTTTATTGCATTTTAGAAAAAATCCCAACTTTTATGGAAATGGTGTTAGTAAAAATTAAACAACCTCAAGCAACAAATTTACAGACCGTGACAAAAACCTATGAGTAGTTATAATTGAGCAGATATTTAATCATCATTAGAGCAGATAGTTATCTTAATGCTGTTCCCAGGGCTTGTGTAAACAACCAAAACAAATTACCAGCAAAATGAAATCACACTGTATGCACCCAGAATGTTTCACGTGACATTACACTGTGAAGACCGAAGACTGACTGACTGCATCAATGTTATTGTGTCTGTGCTTCATTAAGTAGCTTTTGTTTTCATTTATACTGATAATCGACTGCCCTAATATACTTCACTACATACATCTTCAGCAAGCAGCAGTTCAGCAGATAGCTATGTTCTGAGAAACCAGGAAAGTTGATCTCATTAGCAAGTATTGCTAACATTAGTGAAAGGTTGTTATTTAGCTGGTATAGATTTACCCTACCTTTAATGACAGTTTTTTCGCCTCTTAATGAAAAAAAAAAAATGTTGGGATGCTTTACCCAGCCCGACGTGAAGAGCTGGTAAGCTTCTGTGCTCTTAAATGCTTTGAGGCTCTCCAGAATAGGGAGAGGGGTTGTGTAGGAGCTAAATAATGATATATCAAGAAAACACAAAATTGGTATGTTTTCTTCCAGTTTAAGTAGAATTAGCAGTTTAGGGGAAAGTACATAAAAGAATCACAGTCTACATTATTGAAGTACCGTTTATTCTCACTGAGTAAAGTAAGTAATTTTTTTTGCCATGTTTTATGCGGAGATGTGTTTTACCATGTTTACCAGTATGGCAACCACAAAAGAAAAATCATGCAGCTGAAATGCTGGGATACAAACTGCTTTTAATGTGGCATGCTGTATGTAGGTACCCATGAAAAATGGTCATACATAAGTGTTCTAAACCCTTATGAGAGTAAAACATGCACTGAGCCATGCAAGTGCGAAGCAAACATCAGATGCAGCGTGCAACAGAGAGGAATTTGGCTGGCATGGCTGTTTAGCACAGAGCAGTGGCAGAGGGAAGAAGAAAAAAGCAGATAGTGACAGTGAGCCTCACCGTTGGGACCTGTGTGAAAAGCAAAGCCCTGGCCTTATAGCGCCAGCAGGAGATGGCGGCCAACACTGAGCTGGCAAAGTCAGCTACCTGCTCATCTTTCACCAGAATCTCTTCATCTTCATTTTCTCCACTCCGCATCAGCACTTTCTCCAGCGCCCCCTCCTTCTCCTCCTCTGTTTCTAGCCGACAGGTTTCAAGACTGTTCACACTCAGCCAGTCCAGGGAAAGCCATCCGCTTGTGCTCTCCTCAGTGATGGGCCTCTCTGTCTCCACTTCGTCCATGTTGGAACTCAAGGTGGAGGCGCTAGCTGCAGCCTGCAGGGAACTCCGGCTGCTGTCCGACAGTAGAGTACCCATGCTGTCAGCATGCTGGAGTGTAAAGACACAGTTACAGGGGTGCACAAAGGCTGCTGGTGCATGCTCAGGGGTTTGCGATAATGTTGAGAGCAAGTAGTATGGGAAAATCCATTTTTGGTGTTCCAAACTATATCATTTCAAACCACATGTGGACCAAAAAAAAACAACAACCAAAAAAAAAAAAAGCAAACAAATCACATTAAGCTTATCCATTCTAAAGGATACTGGCCCTTTTTCAACAAAAGTACTGGATTTTGGAAAAAAAACCAACAACAATATATAATAAATAAATAGTGTGAAGGCTTACCTTAAGGGTTTCTACAGGATGACGTCAAGAATGAAGATGATAACAGGGTAATGAAAATGAAAAAGAAAGAAAGAAGAAAACTTTTAAAATTGATCAAAGGCAATGCAATAGTGGTAACTTCGACAGTGGTAATGAGTCATTCCATCTCAAGTGGTCAAATGCAAACTGTTTTTAATTTTCCTAATTTTTTTTTTTTGAGTGATTACCTCTATGTACTGGCATTGCAAAATCACCATTAAAAATTCTTTACTTGGTTTAACTACGATGGCCATCTTTGTGTAATGGCACACAACAAATTTTAGTTATACAGCGGTTTACTTAAACCTCAATATCTCGGCTCAGGATGGGCCTAGCTCCTTGGAGCAAAAACTGATCTCTAGAGCATGTTACATATATGTACATATATAACATTTTACACATTCATGTTCCTTAGATTTAGAACTTAAGTCTAAATTTAATGCTTAAGATTATATATTATATATATTATTATATCAATTTATAATGGGAAGGGTTTGAGTCTCAGTCTTAATTTTTTTTTAGGGGGTACCTAGGCTGTAGTGTGCATGCAGAACATTTCAGGTTTGAGACTTCTCTTATTTATTTTTACAGGGGCATGAAAGTGCAATTAAAAAAAAAAAAAAAAAAAAAAAAAAAAACTCCCCTCACATTAGGGTTGAATATCTCTGGTGGGGGACCAAATAAAAACCTGAAATTTTCATTCTGCTGTAAAAATTGTGAGTTTGAGATTGGAGGTAAACTCTGCAGGACAGTGGACCTTGAGGGCCAGATCTGAAGAACCAGCCTGATCCACCATGTTGGTACAGGTGTACAGTTAGTACACGTGAATAGATTTGATCCAGATATGGAAGTACAGTGTTCAGTTGGGTGTTTTACAAATGAACAGTGTCGTAAACAGACCTATGGTGTTGTTGCTCCTGTGATAAAAGCAGTAAGTGACTTCTGAGCTGTAATTGCAATTATTGGAACACTTGAGCTGGAATGACCCTAATGTCTGCATCCATACATTTCTCAACTCAGCATCCATACATTATTTTTTTTTTTTTGGCCTGGCATTTTTATTCTAAACTGGATTCACAGGGGCACCAGTTCTGTCAGTGACCTCTACATAGATTTAATTAAATAAGCGTTGCATTGGGGGAAAACCCTTTTCAGTCACTCATGGCTGCTTTGGAGTGTTTTTTTCCCCCTCTTAATGCAATTTCTGTGCAAAGTACAGAGACAGATGGGTAAGAACACTTTCATTTTTAAGTCAGTCATAAAATCATTTCCAAATGAGAGAGAGAGTGAGAGAGAGAGAGAGTGAGAGAGAGAGAGACCCATGTAGGGAGAAGAAAAAATGGCTAACATAAATTTGGCTTTTTTTCCATTATCCACAAATTAGAATGCATAATAGGGGAACCAGTGATCAGAGGCCAAAGCCCACAGACTGAAAGGAGCCGATGCATGACAAAGGCCCTTGCTGATGGGCTCCATAATTAACATCATTATGTGTGAGGCTGGAGGATGGGGGCTGCGGTCTTTGATCTACCAGAGAGACCACTTGGATACTGTAAGGCTTTGAAGCAAAGCAGACAAGGGGAAGACGACAAGGGGCGAGCACGCATCTCCTGATGACAACAGGTAAGTATGGTGGCTCTGCAGGGTTTCTGAGCTAATGATAAGAATGGAGGACTTCTGTTTTTGACCTTCCTTTTTATGTTTGCTAATGATTAGCTAATTAGGAGAAACCTGGTATCATCACTCTGTCAACTCTGCGATGGGGCAAATTACCTTTTGTAGTTCTCATGTTCTGTTTAACTCTGTTAAATGGCTCTGTTAAAGAACAAGACAATAGAACATTAACAGTTAGTATGTATTCAATTAAAACAAATTGTCATTGTCTTGCTAATTTGAAACATTTGAGATACATGCACTGCTGTCTGCATAATAAAAGAAACACAGCGTACTACTAATGTACAGACTCAAAACACAGAGCTACGCAACAGGATGCAAATGAATTAAGTACTTTAATGAATGAAAGTAAAATAATACAGAAATTAAAAAGGAGGAAACTGCTGCAATATAACTAGAAACAAACAAGACACAGGTGACACTGATATCAGAGTGAACTAATAAACAATGCGCTAACAGGCGAGGAGGAAATGAAACCTAAACAATAACAAAAGCACAATGGAAACTAAGAACAAGCACATGCTGACAGGTGTAAATCATAGCGCAGAGACAAATCAGGACAAACCAACTAAATAAATCTTAATAAATCTGCAGGACAGGCAAATTCATATAAGAATAATAGTGCAAAAGTCAAAGGCTTACCTGATCGCCTTCGTTCTTTAAGTCCTCCCATTAGAAGGTCCTCACCCTTGTTTTGTTTTTCAGGACTGTAGCGATATTTCACTGGGCATAAAGCACCAAGCAAACAGACATAAAGAGATAAAAACTTGCTTTACATTTCATGTATACACTGTATATAAACTGCATGTTTAAGACCTACAACAGCCAAAAAAATCTCAGAAACTCACAGGCAGATTTCATGTCCAGAATGGCATCTTTGGCCTAAAAGCATTGCAAGATACATCTTAGAGATCATATGTAGCGAATCAGAATACATTTATATCGTTTATGTTCGGGTTACCCACTTTCTGTGGTATGATGGCATGATGGTTCTCCAGAATCAGCCGCTTTATGTGATGAGCCCACAGTTTTTTCTCCTCTACAGTTTTGGCCTGTAAAAAAGGGCAAATGAAAATCACAGATCAGTAACACTAAGAATTCTGCTTATTCCTAGATGGACAGTTTAATGCAGGAAGAGTCCCACAGACCTGTACTGTGTGAGGTTGTTTAGGATGCTTGTAGTGTGTCACACTGAAGCGAAGAGAGTCTTTGGCACTTTCAATCAGCATTAAAGTGGAACACTGAAAATAATACATAAAACATGAGGAACGAGGTCATCAGTATAGCTAACATCTTTCACATGCACTTTTCATTTTACCTGACAGCTCTCAGCCCTGAATCTCCTAACCTAGGATTTCGATGAGCCTTAGGATCAGAAAAAAACTGATAGATATTTTTGCAGTGAATTAGAAAATGAGGATGTTAATAGGAAATGAGAGGAAACTGCTTAACCATAATTAATCTGTGGAGTAAATGAACAGATATGATCTCCATCTGGAAGGCAGGAAAAGCCTTTCTACCATTTGTCAATTAGCAATATGCCACCAAATAGATACAGTGGTGCTTGAAAGTTTGTGAACCCTTTAGAATTTTCTATATTTCTGCATAAACATGACCTAAAACATCACTGGATTTTCACACAAGTCCTAAAAGTAGACAAAATGAACCCAATTAAACAAATGAGACAAAATATTATACTTAGTCATTTATTTATTGAGGAAAATGATCACAAACTTTCAAGCACCACTGTATATGACAACAGCTTAGTGCTCACTTATAGTGAGGTTTCCATAGCCTCCTTTCTAAAATTGCTTTTCTGTAGAGGGGAAATGTACTACACTAGTATTTGGTCTAACTAAATACTGACAACTTGGCAAAAACATTGCAGGAATTAAAAGAAAACATGACCACACCCAATTACAGACTGCTAAGTACCATTATATGGGTCTTGTAGACATAATGCTCTCCTCTCTTCTTGGTGATGAGGAGCATTTTGTAAAAGAGGAACAGCGTCCTTTCATTCTTTGCGCGGTGGACGTGGAAGGTTCCCTCTAGGACGAGCTCACCGTATGTAGTGAGGTCAGACCCTTTCCAGTTGATGAGGAGGGACTGAATCTCCTGAAGAAAATGAGACACAAGTTCCCATGAGAATGCATTGCTATTCCAGGCATCAACTCCAGGCATCAATCCATCGACTGAAGTATAAGCTCCTTTTTAAACACTGCACGCTGGTAACTTATTAAATTATTAGGGATACTGGTATGGGCAATTAGTCTGATACTCATATTCATGAGAACACAGGTCAACCACCCTCACACTCTCTATTAAAGATATTGTTTAAACACTATAACATCTTAAACATAAACTCAGAATGAGGAGTTCATTGCTAGCAGCACACAGCAGTAACCAACATAAACAGAGCTAAATAAAATGTTCCATGATGCCAACAGGAGCCAATAAAATTTTGGGTTCTAATCTTTGTTCCTTTTCCATCAATTTGAGAGACATCTGGAGCTGTCAAAAAAAAAAGCAACTGGAACATCTGTTCTGTGCAGAAAAATCACAGTGTGCGTTGTTTACGCCATTGTTAAATCCAAAATAGAGGACGTGCCTGGATTAAGTTTGTTTCTTTGTCTAATCAGCCGTTTGGTTAATCCACTTCGAGATCAAATTAGTGCCTACATTTCCTCATTATTCTGTTTGTAATTATGTGCAATTATGTGTAATGAATCACTAATGAACAGAGCTTCAATCTCAACCCAAGTCCAATTGGGTCCTGTTGGTGCCAAACCAAGGACAACTGAGCAGACAGAACTATACAGCTGGAGCCTTAAGCTTGGTTTTAATCTGCTTCAGAGAAATGTCTGAAACAAACTTCTGAAAGTTCATCAAACAAAGGGGCGGGTAGTGAAGCACACATTTTATTGTAATGAAACGGTGCCACTTTGACTGAGATGAGGATGTTGCTAACATGAAATGAGCTGTTGGAGCATCTTATGCTTGTACAGATCCCCATAGTCCAATCAGAAACATTGAGTATGAATGAGAATGAAACACAAGTAAGTGTAGCGTTTGTCTGTACATGATTAATAAAATAGTTGATATTAAAATATCTTTCACCACACTATTGACATTTCTGTTAAAACCAACAGATTCACTACAATCCAACACTGTCCAAGTTAAAAAAAATTGTTTGGGTGTCAGACACAATTGGAGCTCCAATGGTTTCCTAGTAATTCACTATGGAGAGGCAGTTCAGATGCTTTGGGCTTAGAAAGCGACTTTTACGAATGCTCAGCCGCATTAAAACTTCTTTTCTGATGAGGTACCAAACCAGTGACCAATGAAAAAAAAAACATAATGCCAGCCTAGTTTTTGCAACTGTTCATCTGGACTAGGAAATGTAGTAGCCAACTTGATTTTTTTTTACAAATAACTACATGGGTGTAGAAGTGATTTAGTGTTTCAAATCACTTTGTGCAGATTTAAAATGGTTTCTGTTGGGGCCATGATTTTCAAATTAGTCTGGTGCTTTCACATACTATTAATTGAACTCTGACCACCAGAACAGCTAAATAGCCAAAACATAAATGGCTCATATGTTACAAAAATCTGTGAAATACTATGCAAGTCTATTACAATGGTTTTCCATCCCTGCTCATAAAGCCTGATTTACGATGAGTAATCCAAATCTAATTTAAAGATGCCTGCAGAAAAAAGCTTCTCAAAACAAAAAATTATGTTTTTTTTTGTTAATTGCTATTAAAGGCGATTAAAAGATGCAATGCATCTCTAATCAATGAGCAATTCCTACATGTTCACTGAGAAGTGCTGTGATAAATGCAAGGCAAATGCAAACTGTTGATCACCTGCAGTCTCACAGCGTGCTCATGCTTCCTCTTCATGTCATTGATGTACCAGGCCACTCCTGTCATGGTGACTATGGCCTCTTCGACTACATCATAGCCCTCTTCGTCAGGGTCAAAATGTTTAGCGATTTCCTAAAACAAGAAAGCAGCATAAATATAGTCAGTAAACAGAGCACAGTCAGACTGGCTGCACAAACAGTCTGAGACATATAAGGAATGGACAGATGATTGATGCGTGTATGTGTTGAAGTGACATGAAAAGAGGAAGCGCCACAAATAACATGCGAGAAAGATTCTAGCTCTTTGTGCCATAACCCTAGATGTAAATTCACATTAAGCTTAGTAGACAAAATATTTGAATGAAGTATAAACAGCTAGGTCTGTTAAATCTATAATTTTCACATAATTTTATTTTAGACTATTTAACTAGGATTTTATATCAGATCACAGTGTCATGCAGATTTAACAGACTGGTGTAGTGTTGAGTGGCATCCAGAGAGGTGCCAATTCTTTCCTGCTTTATTTAAACAGACAGTCAAACCTGTTTGCTTCCCTCTGTTGACTGTTGATGTTGACTGTATGGATAAACTGATACAGTTGAGGCCAAAAAGCTAAGGATATTCAAACTCAGTTTTTCACAAGCCCACACATTTCATGTTACCATACACTTCTTTTGGCAAGTCAATTATGATATCTACTTTGTTGACATCAGAAACAATTGATTAGAGACAGTTTATTTCAGCTTTAATTCACTATATCAGAATTCCAGTGGGTCAAAAGTTTACATACACCAAGTTGACTGTCTCTTTAAACAGTTTGGAGTTAATGGGAGTGCATCTGTGGCTGTATTTGCCCTTGTTACCATGGGAAAATCCAAGCAACTCAGCCAAGACCTCAGAAAAAAGCTAAACAAAACTGTGGACCTCCACAAGTCTAGTTCCTCCTTAGGAGCAATTTCCAAAATACTGAAGGTACCACTAGCATCTTTATGAACAACTGCAAATATAAAAATCTTGGGACCACAGAGATACTGCATCTTTCAGGAAAGGGGCACAAACGAACTCCCAGGGATGAACAAATGTTGGTCCAAAAGGTTCAATTGAATCCAAAAGAAAACAAAGGAACTAGTGAAGAAGTTTGAAGCATCTGGTTCCAAAGTATGTACAGTGGGTTTAGAAAAGAATCATCCCCCCTTAAAATAATCACATTTTGTTGCTTTCAGCCTGAAATGAAGACAGACACAGTTTTTGTTTTATCCAACCATATTTACTCAGTGCACCTTGTAACATCCAAGTGAAAGATATAACACCAACATGTCAGAAAAAAACAAAACAAAAAAACAAAACAAAAAACAGAATCACTGAGTTGGAAAAAGGATCACCCCCCTCCTAAAAATGACTTGTGAACTCAATCAGGTGTAGCTAATCACCTTCTCAATGGAACACAAAGCCATTAGCTCAGCATGGAAAGAGCTTTCCTGGAGCATTTCAGTCCTTTGTAGTGTAACTGAAGCAAACAATCAACTATGGGTGGCAAGGCACTGTCAAAAGATCTCAGGGATAAAGTTGTGGACAGGCACAAGTCAGGAGATGGATACAAAAAAATTTCAAAGGCTTTATCAATGCCTAGAAGCACAGTGAAGTATTTGGTACAACACAGACCCTAACTGGATCAGGACGTCGCTCCAAACTGGATGAAAGAGCCAGGAGGAAACTGGTCAGAGAGGCTACCAAGAGGCCTACAGCAACACTGAAGCAGAGACCTACAGCAACTCTGAAGGGACAACAATATCACAAATTCTACACAAATGTGGCTTGTATGGGAGGGTTGCAACAAAAAATGACTGAGCTTTGCCAAAATGCACCTTGAAGATTCGGGTCAGATGAGACTAAAATTGAATTATCTGGCCTCAACACCAAACGATATGTCTGGCGGAAATCCAATACAGCTCACCATCCAAATAACACCATTCCTACTGTAAAGCATGGAGGTGGTAATATCCTGTTATGGAGGTGTTTCTCTGCAGCAGGGACTGGAGCACTCGTCAGGATAGAAGGAAAATGGATGAGGCAAAATACTGTCAAATTCTTGAGGAAAATCTGCTGCCTTCTGCCAGAAAGTTGTCAATGAGAAGAAGGTTTACCTTCCAACATGACAATGACCCAAAGCACACAGCAAAACTGACCACACAGTGGTTGAGGGAGAAAAAGGTGAATGTCCTTGCATGGCCTAGTCAGAGCCCAGACTTAAACCCCATTGAAAATCTGTGGAATGACTTGAAGACTGTAGTCCACAAACGGTCACCATCAAATTTAACTGAACGTGAGCAGTTCTGCAAAGAAGAGTGGGCAAATATTGCAAAGTCTAGATGTGCAAAGTTAGTAGAGACATATCCCAACAGACTAAAGGCTGTAATTAAAGCAAAATGTGGTTCAACAAAATGGGAGGTGATCCTTTTTCCAAATCAGTGATTCTGTTTAATTATTTTTTTTTTTTTTCCTGACATGTTGGTGTTATATCTTTCACTTGGATGTGATAAGTTGCACTGAGTAAATACAGCTGGATAAAACAAAAACTGTGTCCATCTTCATTTCAGGCTGAAAAGCAACAAAATGTGATTATTTTAAAGAGGGGTGAGTCTACCATTAAGAGAGTTCTACATCAGAATGGTCTGAACGGCTGTCGTGTAAAGGAAAAATACCTTATTCTAAGATCGGCATAAAAAAGCCAGACTGAAGTTTGCAGGTGATCACCAGGACCAAGACCCAACTTTCTGGAGGAGTGTTCTCAGGTCAAATGAAAATTGTTTTAACTGTTTGACCATAATGATCAGGGCTATGTATGAAGGAAAAAGGGTGAGGCTTTTAATCTGAACACCATTCCAACTGTGAAGCATGGGGGTGACAGCATCATGTTGTTGTAATGTTTTGCTGGAAATGGGACTGGTGCACTTCAGAAAAAGTACTAACCCTTTTTCCATAAAAGTTGGGATTTTATCTAAAATGCAATAAAAACAAAAATCTGTGATTTATCAAGTGTCTCGAAACTTTAATTAACTGACAAAAGTACAAAGAAAAGATATTCAATGTTTTCCCTGACCAACTGAATTGTATTTTGTAAATGTAAACAAATTTAGAATTTGATGCCTTCAACACAAATTGAATTTGTGTTGCACAAGTGGAATTTTTGCCAATTCTTGCTTGATACAAGACTTCAGCTGCTCAACAGTCCTTGGCCATTGTCATGATGCACCATAGGAGACAGATCTGTATTGCTGGCAGGCCAGTCAAGCACATGCACTCTGTGTCTACAAAGCCACGCTGTTGTAGCACATGCAGAATGAGGCCTGGCAATGTCCTGCTGAAATAACCATGGACTTCCTGGGAAAAGATGTTGCCTTGATGGCACCATACGTCTCTCTAAAATCCTAATATATGCCTCCGCGTTACTGGTATCTTCACACATATGCAAGTCACCTATGCCGTGGACACTGATGCACCCCCATACCGATCATGGGGCCGATCACCGACAAGATGCGAGAGGCGCGGTTGCGGTGGTACGGGCATGTCGTCCGAAGCGACGCCGACTCCATGGCGAGAACCGCCCAGCGCCTCAGTCCGCCAGGCAAGTGACCCCGAGGCCGACTGAAGAAGTGGTGGATGGACCGCATCAAGGAAGACATGAAGATCGTCAACGCCGCCCCGGAAGACGCCCTCGATCGAGCCAAGTGGAGGAGACTTTGCAGAACAGCCAACCCTGCAATCCAGCAGGATAGTGCTTAGAAGAAGAAGAAGAAAAAGAGCTTACAACAGTCTGGTTGGTCTTTTTCATCTTTGGCACGGAGAACTCGACGTCCGTTTTTCCTGAAAACAAGCTGAAATGTGGACTCATCTCACCACAGCACACGTTTCCACCGCCTTTCAGTCCATCCGAGATGAGCTCGGGCCCAGAGAACTCAGCTGCGTTTCTGCATAGAGTTGATGTGTGGCTTCCTCCTTGTGTAACAGAGTTTCTGGTTGCATTTCTGGATGCAGCTGTGTTAAGTGACAACGGTTTTCCGAAGTACTCCCGAACCCATGTGGTTATATTTATCCCTGAATTTCACAATATTATGCACTGTAGATAGTGAAAGAACTAAATTCTTTGCAATGTTGTGTTGAGCAATGTTCTTTTTGAACTGACTGACAATTCTCTCATGAAGTTTGGCACAAAGTGGTGAGCCACAACCCCTCCTTGCTTGCAAAGACTGAGCTTTTGGTGGATGTTCCTTTTATGCCCAATCCTGATACCCTCCCCTGTTACCAATTAACCTGATCCTCCAAAATGGTGTTAGTTGAATATTCTATAAACTTTTCAGTCTTATTTTGCCTCTGTCCCAACTGCTTTGAGTGTGTTGAAGGCATCAAATTCTACATTTGTTTATATTTACAAAATACAATTAAGTTGATCAGTGAAAACACTCAATTTTTTCTTTGTACTTTTTTTTTTGTCTTTTGTTGTTAAAGTTTCAAGAGACTTGACAAATCTCAGATTTTTGTTTTGATTGCATTTTAGAAAAAAAATCCCAACTTTTCTGGAAATGGGGTTAGTAGATGGCATCACAAAGAAAGAGGATTATCCAGAAATACTGAAGCAACCCCTCAAGACATCAGCCAGAAAGTTCAAACTTGGTTGCAAATGGGAAAATTTCTGGACTGAACTGAAACAGCATGTCTGAGGCACAAGGCCCACAAACCTGAAGTATTGAGAGAAGCTTATGGAAGGCTACCCCAAGCATTTGATTCAAGGTATGTAATTAAAAGGCAATGCCACCAAATACTAACAATGTGTATGTAAAATTTGACCCACTAAAATTAAATAAAATAAATAAATCTGTCTCTTAATGATTGTTTTGAATGACCTCTTTAAATGTCTTTAGAGTAAGTGTATGCAAACTTTTGGCCTTAACTGTACAAGTTCATTTGAGCACTGCTGTCTGTGTAATAAGTGGCTCTATGTCAGGGCATGAAGGGGTACGTGCCTGTAACAGGAGGTGATATTTCAAAATCCTCTGCACAGGCTTCAGCAGGTAGGCACCTAAAGGGAGGGAATGCTGGAGAGTCGCCTGACGATCCCGGAAGAACTTAGCCAGCATCTTGTCCCTCATGCACTCTGTAAGTGTAGCTACTGAGCTGAAAAGGAAGTAATGGAGAGAACAAATATTGGCAAAGGGAAATGAAATGCACATAAGATCCCCCGACAAAATAAATGTTGCATCCACCAGTAGCAATGCCTTGACTGTTTGCAGTGTTCAGTCTGAATTGAACCCTGGTGTGTTTTCTCCCCTGGTGTGATTTGTTTGGGCAGGTGAGAACACAGCAGTCGCACTTGCAGACCAAAACAACCCATCCAATATCGTTTGTGCAAGGTGGTCTCGGGCAGATTCTAGCAAACTCCAACATGGTTGACTTGCAGTGAGAAAACAATTCAACTCTGAACCAAAACAACTGCAGGGAGTGAACCAAATCTGGCATGTATAATGGGTTGTGGGCAGCATTTTCAGTAGATGCGAACTGCTAAACTGACCCTCAAGGCAGTTTAGCAGTTTACCAAACTGAGGATAGAACTGTAGCACTGCAGAAATGCGAGGTGTTCTGGATATTTGGACTGACAAACAAAATGAGAAAAGAAAAGCTAGATGTGAAACACAATTTTTTTTACAGTAGTTGTTTATATAATTATTGAATATATTATTCTTCGTGCTCAGATCATTTTTGTGATTTGTGATGTGTGAAAAATACAATTTTTCACTCCGATTTAGACCTGGCAAATGGACTAATAGGTGCCCTGATTATACAAATGTCAATATGTTACATACCTGGACAAATATAATGTAACATTAAAAGCATCGTCAGTTATTGTCTTAATGTCCAAGCAAGAACACGGATCCAAGTAATGACACGTGACTAAATTTTTTGTCTGTGGCGTTTAGATCAGTCCCTCCAGGATTTTGCAATCGCATAAATTAACACAAAACCAAGTAAACTCTGCAATATTTGGAGGCGCATGCAATTTTTCCAAATTACCACAGATTTGGGCCAAGACACATCATTAAGATCATCAAGACAATTAGCTAAAAGTTCTCGTTTACCAACAAACATTACTGTGAAAGACTGTGCAAAACAATTTTGTGCAATTATAGTTTCGCCAATTCAAGCAGTTTTCCGCAAAAAAAAAAAAAAAAAGCAAGTTGCATCGCAAATTTGGAGAGGGAAAAAAAAAAAAAAAAAAAGCCAAAGCTAAATCAAGCATTTTTGGCCCCAACAATCACAAAAAATAAACTCTATGAAAATCCTGTATGGACTGTTAAATAGTGTGAACCCACTGGACAGTAGAATAACAGTGATAATTGTGTTGTCAGATCCAAAGCCATAACTGTCAGATTAAATTTTTTTTTTTAAAAAAAATCTCACAATATCTCTAAAAAGCTGACATTTTCATTCAGCATCAAACAAAACAAAATTAGTGGATTGAAGATGTAGACAAATGCAGGCCCCTGATGGCTGCTCTGCTGTCAACACGATTTATATGACCACTCACACTGTATAGCAAATCACTTGGGATGAAAAATATCTCTCACCCACTTACTTGGGATAGTTTGTGCAGTACTGAGTGTAGATGTCAAAATATTCACTCTGCACATGGAAGAAAAAAAATAATATGTGAGAAACATGTATGTAATGGATGTAGCACCGTATTAAACGTATGAATGGTAATAATTTAACTTTATACCTTATCCACAAAGCAACAAGCAATGGCCACCGGGTCACTGTCACACATTTCTAGAGACTGCAGTAACTCACTGCAGAGAGAAACAGACAGAACAGACATATTTAGGTTGAATAATGTGCATCTTGATTTTATTACAGAAATATAGATTAATATACATTCAATTTATATGACTGTGGGCCTTAAATATGGATTTTACATTAGTCATGAGGTTAAGCAGTAAATTCTTCAACTTGCCTTATGTAATAATATGGTAACAATATTTAACATTCCATAAAAAAAAATTTACAGACAGAAACACCACAAATCAAAGGGTGCAGTTAATACTACAAATGTGGCTTCCCTGGAGTTTTTGACTCAAATAGAGGTTTCTGGGCTGATGATGTTTTCTTCCCCTCACTAAAGCCCCTTCATCATACTTCTTTCTAGTCATATCCTACTGGTAAGTAAAGTTGAAGTGTTATACCAGTCAAGATGAAGCAGTTCCTTATTTGAAGGACACATCCACGTTGAATGACTTGCATATCAATATGTTATCTTTAATGGTGCAAAAGATTTATTTTATGATTAAATTCTGAGTTAACTTTTTTGCTGAGTTCACTTTGTTGGATCTTGATATATATATATTTTTAACTTTGATTAATCATTTCCTAAGTTACCCATAATGCCGATTGAATACACACTGACAATGGCAACGGGATGTAGTGCTTGCTTCACCTCTACCTAATGAGAGTGATGCAGCAGCGCTTTAATCTTTTAGTTTCAACTTTTACACATAAAAAAAAATATTTCAGCATAAACATATTTAATGTGTTTCAGGTTGGAGAGTTCCACAGAGTTTTATCGTTGAGGATTTTTGTGTACACGAAACATTTGTTCTCTATTCATGTGGCTCCCTGTCAAATAAGATGCGGTTTAACGCCCTGCTGAAAAGCAACTGTTTAAACACATGGGGCTGTAAACGCCACTTTGCCTGCAAATGTCAGAATCAAGCCCGCTGCCTGACATCAACATCCTGTTGATCAAAACAAACTAATAAATATGCTCAAGTTTACACCCCCAACACACACACACACACACACACACGTCCTGAACATTCAACCCAGCAGGAGAAATCCTTTTTAAAGTATTTTAGCTCAAAAAGTGCACTTGTATTAGAGGTGTGAGTTCAGCTTCATGTTCTATTTTCACATCATGAGGTTGATTCTTACCTGTTGAATTCATAGATGACTTCGATGTTGCCAAACAGGGAACAAACTTGCTCAGGCTTAATGGGTAAATTTCTGGTGTCTATAATGTGAGCCAAATAGTCCTGAAAAAAAAAAAAAAAAACCACACCACCACCACCACCACAGTTAAAGGTTAGCTCATTCAGTCACATTTTTCAATTTACATTAGTGTATAATATAGAAATCTACTAAATTATTCAATCATTTTTTGTGATTGTGGCAGATCCAGAACCCATCCTGAAAACATACGGTGGGAGGCAGGAATACACACTGGATGGGACGCCAATTCATAGCACAATGCACACACACATTCACAATTTAGACTAGCCAATCCATGTATCAGCATGTTTTGGGGAGGTGGGAGGAAACCGTAGAACCTGGTGGAAAAACACAAAAACATGGGGAGGACATGCAAAACTCTTAGCTCCGGATTGAACTGGGGACCCTGGAGCTGTGAGATTGCAATGCTACCCACTGTGCCCTCTACTAAATTAGAGGTTTAGTTTTTAACATTGCTTAAGGAAAGTAAAAGAAATTGTACATAGAAAGTGATGCTATAGCAACAGTTTCTCTGCAAATCTATATCAGTTACTGAACAGGCTCCTTTAAAAAATAATGCAATAAATGGTTTCAGGAACTTAAAAACAGTAATAAAATTAAAAATACATCCTCTTTATTAGGCTAAAAATGTGGTGCTTTGACACTGTAACCACAGTGTCGCATGACTAAAGCATGGTCAAGTCACGCCAATGTCATGTCGTGCTACACTGTGGGAATTATCCACATTTATACCACATCGTCTGTATGTATAGGACAGCCTATAAAGTGAACAAGGGAGTGACGAAGTGATTTCAGACAGAGCAGGTCTTTTGTTATGGCTGTGTTTAGGCAGACACTTATCTGATAATGAATCAGAATCAGAAATACAATCTGTTTTATTTGCAGGTAAGTTACACACAAGGAATTGGCGAGGCCTTGGTGAGTGTGCATGTAACATACAAAACCCTGGACAATTTACAAATATGTAAATAACGGAAGAAATATTTAAGGTAGTAAACTACCAGAAAAGATATGACAAATAATATATGCTACAATTTCTACAAAATCTGATAAGTTATGACATTTAAGTAAGTAAGTAAATAATTAAGTATTTAAATAATAAATAATAAGTAAATAATTAAGCAGTTAAATAATAAGTAAGTAAGTAAGCAAGTAATTTAAGTAAATAAAATTTAACATTGCTGCCTCATAGCTCCAGGGTCCTAGGTTCCATCCAGAGCTTGGTTTATTGCCTGTATTGGATTCCTCTGGGCCCTCTAGTTTCTTCCCACCCTTTCCTCCCAAAAGCATGCCAGTAGGTGGACTGGCAATGCCAAACCACCCCAGGTGTGAATACGTATGTGAATGTATGTGTGCATGGTCCCCTGCGATGGACTGATGTTCCATCCAGGGTGTATTCTCGTCTTGTGCTTAGTGTTCCCGGGATAGGCTCCAGATACGCTATGACCCTGACCAGGATAAAGCAATTACAGAAGATGAAAACATTAATTTAAGTAAGTAAATAGTAAGCAAGAAAGTAAATAAATATGTAAATAAATAAGAGATAAATCTTCATCTGTGCATAAATACGAGTGTAATTCCTAAAACAGGTCAACAGAGGGCAATATTGTACTTCTGCACACAAGACACGTCTGTAACAGCCTTATTATACAGAGAAGTCAACCGAGCAGCAACTTCCTCTGTTCACTTCAGTATACCTGTAAATGTTGTTGCTAGCCCATGTTCTCTTCTGTGTCATGTTGCTTATTACCATTCAAAACTGAACAGTTATTAATCGCATGCTTCTAGACACAGAGAACTTGACATTAACATAATCAGGAAACCGATTTCACAGTTGTAGGCTCCAGTGTGGTCCTTCATGTTTATGGTCCGAGTTTGCTTTGTTTTTCTATTCAGCTTAATGAAATTACATTTCCTCACCAGTCAGCCACATAATTGTACGAGTATTTTCATAAAGATCATTTACTGCGTAGTCTTGTAGAACACCGTACCGTGCAAAAGTTTTAGGCACCCTATTTTTTTTAGTACAAACTTTGTTAAAGATTTTTTATTTTATGACTTCTACATTACCAAGTCAGTACAAAAAACATTTTAGATTCCCAAGCATTAGTTTTCTAGCACAAAATTAAATGTTACAGAAAAATGTTTGTATGTCATGAAAGAAAGCAGCATATTACGTAAGAGACACTTTTCAGACAAAAAACACAATGAAGGCTGCTGGGTTTTGCTGCAAAAATAAGAAGCATACGCGAAAGTCAAAGTGTCCAGAAGAACTGTGTCTGGTTCTGCAAGATGCTCAATAAAACTTACCGGCTAATTTCCTTATAAAACTGCACAAATTGTACCGGAGACTAATATTTTTATTTTTATGTCACACCAAATATTGACTTTGTTTCATTTACTACTGTTTACTGCTCTTTACTGTATTTTTTTTTTTTAAATGTAGAAATATTTAATTTCATTATTTTGAAGACATCTTTGCTCTACAGCATTTCTTTGCACGTGCCTAAAACTTTTGCACAGTCCTGTATATAAATACATCTGGTTTCAACTCCGACAGCTTTGGAAGCACTTTGTTTGCACACCTGATGAAGGACTTTTGTTTGAATTGTCCTATTTCTCTGCAAATATTTTTTTGGTATTTAATACTATCTATTAATATCTAGTATTAGTTATAGTTATATTTATTTTTCTCTCGCAGACATGCTCACCTACCAAGACAAACACGGATGCAGTTAAAAAAAATGAAAAAAAAAAAAAACACTTTCTCTGCCGCTTTCAGTTCTGGGGAATTCTACTCATGTGTGAAGACTCCGACTGGGCCGCATGTGAGTACTGGCTACTGCTCAAATAAGGTAAAACATTTCGCATATAGACTACTAGATGTAAAATGTTAATGGGACTGTTTTTCAGAACAGCTAACATTGTGGAGGCCTTTTAATTTCGTGGCCATTTTAAAATTCATGGAGCAAAGTCACAATGTATAGATTTTAAAAAATGCAGCACTCAAATAGTGCTGCACAATATATCAGTTAATCATTACAAAAGTGTTCCTGTGGACAGACAATCTCCAAGTGGGAACCTGTTAGATCCACCGAAATAAAAGGGAATTCGATTTTTTCCCCCTTTACAATAAAGGACATCAGCCAGCAGTTGTTGTTGTAGTAGTTCCTCTGAAATAATCCAATGATTAAAAAGGGATTAGGAAGTAGGCATACTTTCAGCTTTTTTGAAAAGAATCTTCCTATACTGAAGTCTTGCTACTTATTGTAGAAAACACTATGAGATAAGCAGGCAAAAATACATAAACAATGTAAAAAAAAAAAATGTTTTTGAAATATTTCAAACCTATTTCCAATTACAATGTTTTGTTAATAAGCATGAACCACCAATTCAAGTTATCCATATCAAAGGCATTATAAGTGGTCTTAGTGTAACATGTAGTGACATTAATCCCCTCTTGTATATGTCCTAGCTATAAGTGAACAGGCGAATAAGGGATTTCAGAGCTACTTTCCCTTGGTTCTTTTGACAAAGTGCAAATATACACGTTTATGTGCAAGAGAGAGAGCGAAACTGAGATTATCTGAGTGAGGTCACATGAGGGTGTGTCTATGCTGACAATCAAAGAGCACCATATTTGGGCAGTTTGCAATGGACTGTGTCTCTCCTGGCAGTGAAGCCAAGACCAAAACCAGACAGACACATGAGCAGCTTAACACCACTTTTGACCAATGAGAACACAGAACTGTGGGGAGAGTGACAGCTAAATAAACATTTACGCACTGCTTAACAATGAACACAGCAAGCCCGAACATTACACAGTACAAGAGGGAGTCTAATTTGCTTCATAAAACCTGGCCAAATCCTCTTTGAAATGGGAGATGGTGGAGTCCCTCTCTACTGCAAGATTAAAGTCAAGTGACTGTTCTCCTCAAAGCATGTTAAGTTTGACAAAAACAGGTGCAAAGTGACAAGTTCAAAAATACGTAGCTGGAGTGTACACTCATTTACATCCCAATCTGGTGATACCCATATGATAAACACATAGAGAGACCAAGCACGTTGGGAATAAGTTACTATCAGGTTGTCATTAAAAAAAAAAAAAAAAAAAAAAAAAAAGGGTTAATGTACCCCTGAAATCAAAATTGGTGTTTCAGAGCTTTTTTGTACCTCTCCCATAGTGTTATGGACACCAATATGATTTTAGAATTTAGAAAAAAATAGTTTTGGAGATTGTTTTGGTTTTAATTTGATAGTTTCCATGACCTCCAGGAAAACAATTAAAATCTTTTTGATGACTCAACCTGTACTACTGTTGTGCTCATCCAATTAAATGCTCTCTGCAAGTTAGGGGTTATGTGACAGGTACTTTTCAGAGAAATTAGGGCTGTGGTGCACCCTCAGACTGATTGAAAATATGATTTCGACTTTATACACTGTCGGGGCTTCTCCATCAGTAAGAGTAAGTAACATTTTATCTACAATTCAGACGTGTCAGATGCCTCCTGGTGATGAACCTGCATCTCTTTAATTTTATGGTGCCACTGACAGTCAGACATGTATGAAATGAACACTCTGAATGTTTCAGTCGTCAGGTGTTGGTGAAGACGGCAGTGAGAAATCCTTCAGTTGAAATATGGCTCTCATTAAACTCTTTTCTGTTCTCTGTATATAACTAGTTTTCTAAGCAACTATCACTTCATTTAGATTCAGCAGGGGTGTGGCATATCTCGAACGCTATTAGTGGTTGCGTAACTCAGTCAAGCGCTTCAACGCAACGTTACTCTTCCTGTTTCAAAAGGAAATATGTCAAAGTATGGAATCAAATGATGGCTCTCGAGTCATTTAATGTGAACTTAATAAATAAATAAATAAATAAATAAATAAATTTTGTCATAAGCACAAAAAACAACTTTGCAGTAGACTTTGAACAAAGTCAATACAGTCTTTGGACAATAATTCTAAAAATGGTTCACAAAATGATGTTGGTCTGGAGGAGTTTTATCTGTTGGTGGGTTGGGTTGGAAATTGTGTCAGTCAAGTCAGAGCTTCAGCCAAGCCCTAGATGTGTTGCTCTGTTGTAGATATGCACCTGGGAAAATCCTGACAGGTGGACAAAGTAGTCAAGATTTACTACGATGAAGTAGGATTTTGGTACAGCCCATCATTACCTTCCCCATCTGTGGTCGAGACCAGACAGGAAACAATGCAAGGCTGTGAGCAAAAAAAAGTAATGATTTAAGGCAGCTGCAAAACCTGGTAGTGTAAGCACATTCCTTACAGAGGTTGCCACACCTGTGAAAACCTAAGTACGGCCAAAAAAATTCCAATTTTCAGGAGCAAACGTCTCCATCAATCACAGCTAATTATGTGGTACTGAATGGAAAAAAACTGTCATGAAGAATTGGGAAATGTGGGTGACGACCTATAACGTGATTCACTCCTAAACAGTAGTTGTTTGTTGTGGGTGGAATAAAAATTGCTATGTGGTGGATAATAACAAAGCTTAAGTCTGGGTTAGGACAATTTGTAGGAGTTCTGTAACCAACTGTGGTAAGACAAGGTGGCTATAAAAGACAGAACGGCATGCAGCACAGGACTTTTTGGCAAAGCCATATTAAAGCCATGAATTACAAGATGTCTCAATAATCTCCATGACCACTAGTAATTCATGCAGTAGTACCAGTATAATGAAACGACCTGGTGTTTTAGCACCTAGTGACGTTGCTCATTCCTGCCCACTAGCTAGTTCTTCACTATTGCATGACAGCTACCAACTTGGAAGAACAAATCCAACACGTTTCCTCTGCGATGTGTTACGCCAGCCACCACATCCTTGCAACATAATAGGACATCTGAAGATGTTCTGAGGACATGCCAACGGTCATTTTCTGTATACGTGAGCTCAAAGAATCCCATGACTGGTAAGGTCCGTCTGACAGGGACGATAGTAATGCCATCCCTCCCACCTAAAGTTCACGACCAATTATATTCTCTTAGATTTCCAGTCATGGATGGTTATAATATGAGCTCAAACCTGTAAATGCTTACACCATTTGACATCCTTGGGATACCCTAATTTTGTTCAGATTGTGCAGCCCTAACTACTCCTGCCTTGTGACTCACCTTCTGCTGCTGGGGATGGTCCCACATGGTTACTCTACAGATTTGCACTTTCCAAAAACAGTTCATGCCCAACTCTCACCCTTGTTTCAGTGGATAATCTCAACTGAATACCGAAGATTTGTACCTCAGAACTACTGCTCATAGTAAACATCCTTTCAACATACTTAGTACTATTTCATTTTAAAGCGTACAATTGGAGCAATGATTTATAATCCCACTATTCAGTGTCACCCAGACGATGATGAGTCTGGTTAGTTCCTCATGTCATGTCAGAGTTTTTGTCCTTGCCATTGTCACCTCTGGATTGCTCAATAGGAATCGAAATATAATCTGGATTTCTGTTAAGCTGCTTTGTGAAAATGTCTATTGGTAAACATACTATACAAATAATTGAACTGAATTGAACACAGCACTACTCAGCCAATAAGATTTCTCTTTTGTGTGTTATCTCAAAGATAGTCTTGCTTAGTGTTGTGAACGCACTTAAAACACCACCATTCCTCATTCAATAATGCTTGGTACAAAAGAATGTAACGTCATAGGGTTCAAATAGTTTTGCACAATTACATAAATAAAACCACCAAAAGAGTCAGCTCCATGCCAAAACCACATTTTAGCCCAAGGTTCCACCAGCAATAAAACTGTTCATAAACAAGCAGAGGAAACCACACTGGCTTCAGCAAGAGCAATGGACTTCACCTGACAAATCAGACGACGACTCAGGGCTCCTACTCCTCTCCGTGGTGTGAAAGTCTTAATTCCATTTCCATACTAAAGGTCATTTCACACCAGCTAAGGCTGCAGACTCTGCTGAGCAGTACAAAACTGTCATTCTTTCACATCCAAAGCTTTTACACAGCTGAATATGACATGGAGTAAAGAGAAGACTCAAATCTCAAGACTTTAGAAATTAACACTCACTAAGAACCACCTGCATTCCTAATAATTAAGGAAGGTTAATAACTGATACTAATAACTGGCACACGTCAAATAATGTCATGTCATCTTGTAACCGCCAGGTTTCGTAAAGACTAAAGTCACACAAGCAGCTGTGACTAACAGAAAATGTTTAGGCACTGCAAGGAACCCCTTTACTCACCTCAACAATACTGCACAAGTCCCTTACGTACATCCTTTCTGTCTCAATAATCTCCATGACCACTCGGTCAACATAGGTTAGTTGAGAATTAGGTGCCATCACTACAGTGGCGACAGGCGAAGGGCCGTCCAGGCTTGGTGGGAGTGTAATGGCTCCAACAGTGCTTGCGTTGTTGTTAAATTGGCCCGCAGAAGGGTCTGGCCTTGGTCTCTTGCTTGTAGGTCTCAGTGGGGCTGGATGTTCATTAGGTTCCTCAGGAGGGCTGAGCTCCAGGTTGATGTCAGTTTCTGTGGATAGGGAGGGCAAGGACTGGGGACAGTGGGACATGCTGAACAGGCTGCTCTGGCCCTCTCCGGAGGAACCTGACGAGACCGTGGACACGGTGCTCACTGGCCGCTCATTATCAGAGTGTTCAATGGACAGCGAGTAATAGTCAGCCAGGACAGGGTCATGGCCGCTCAAGGAGGAGTCCGTGGACAAGCGAGGAGATTCTGCTGTGGTGAAGACAAAGGAGAAAAGAGACATTTATTAAGTCAAAAATGTGTATATGTTTTGTGTCCTATAGCATTTATACATTTTAAAATTTTTTTTTGCATTTTAATCTCCCTTAGCTGTGTACAGCATTTAAAACAGTCGGAATCCACTGGGGGTGGGAAAAAACCCCCATCAAAAACAAAATTTCACTTAGTTGATAATTATTTAACAAAACTGAGGCTCACTGGAAGGTGAAAGAATTCACCCAGGATGGGATGCCAATCCATTGCAGGGCACCACACACACACACGGCCAATTTAGCATAGCAAATTCGCCTATATGAAATGTTTTTGGACAGTTGCAGGAAATCTGAGAACACGGAGAACGAAGACGAACATGGGGAGAACATGCGAAACTCTGCACCCGAGCTCAGGGTCAAATCAGATATGCGAGACCTGTGAGGGGTCAATGCTACCTGCTATGCTACTGTGCTACCCAAAAACAGAGAGAAAGAGAAATAAAGGTTTGAACTTTAAAAGCTTTTGAATTCTTAATAAGGAAATTTAAATTCCACTGAATTCACTGCACCAAAATACAGTATAGTACTTCAAAAACCACACGTCTGTATTTATTTGTTTTGGATTAACCTCACTAAAATTCTAAGTAGTTTTATTTGACCTTTCCAGAAAAAAAGAAAAGATCAAGCGCCTATAGCCAAACTGTTTCTTTTTATTTATTTATTTATTTTTTAACCACACTGTTCATAAATTCAAATGAAATGTTTCAGTTTTTCCAGACATTAAAAAAATATATTTAGGTTTCATATTCATTTCAGTGCTCACATTCGATCTGATTCAGTTTGCAAAATTCACAAAAAATACCAAGGACAGGCAACAGCAATCATGCCTGGAATGAGAGAAAGAGTGAATTTTGAATGTGAATCTTTGAACACGGAAATAAAACTTTGAGTAAATTTCAAGGAATTTACCTCAAATCATCTGCTTTCTGCTATGATAAAATGATTTATCATGCTTTCTGCTAAGGTAAAACCGAAATTTAGAATGAATGATATTTCATTATTAACAATTCAATGGTTTTAAATGTCAAAACTTTGTCTCTCTTTTGCTATATGCTTCTTATTTCATTCAGAATGTAACACATGCATACTCTACCATCTGAAATATTATTGAACAATGATGTAATACATTTTGAGAAATTTGACTAGCATGTTCATTTTTTGTGAAATACTGTTCTTAGAAATGGAATTAAACTTTTACTGCTAATGTGCATATCATTGTGAATACAGTTTTCGGTACTCTAATTCTACATTAATAACCTTTTGAATGTTACAGGAATGACACAGGACCCTACTCTAACAAAGAACGCTTTCACTCAGTAGAGAAAACCCACTGGGAAGTAATATGTAACATCCAACCTTTCCAAAAGCAATTTTTCCTTACAGTAACTAACCCCATTACCCATATAACCCATGACACTTCAGAGTGGAGTGGTTTTCAGCGATGATTACTGACCAGGCCCAATTTCCACTTCCTCTCCATGTATGGACTGATGCCAGTTGAACCTGAGAGGGAGGAAAAGGAGGAAACGGCCTTGGGAAAGAGTGGATTGTTGGGATTTCAGGGTCGTGTTTGTATAGAGTGTAAACCAGTGCTCAAGTCCATAATAAACAGTGAGATCATCTACTTGGTGTTAGCATGCATGAAAAACGTGGAAGCCCATCACATGATCTCTGCCTAATTTCCTTTTTCCATTCACCCTTCCTCAAGGCCTCAGGATACTTAATGTGGAGATGACGTCTGTGAGGGTTGTGCAAAGCTTACAAGCTCATACTTGCTGCAGTTTTGTACTGGCCATTGCGTACACATGCTATTAAATTTATGACAATTTCCATGACAACGTGAAGATGACTGCTGCCGCTTCTCAATATTATTTATCAAGGAATGAACTGGCTTTGGCACAGCTCATTTGTAATCATCAAATCAGGTTTGGCCATATAGCGCATTCATCCTTGGAGTTCACCCAGCTGCCATGTGCATGGCATGGCGAACGAAACACAAGGTTCCTTTGATCCACAATTATGTCATTGTTGGAAGTCAGCCGAATGTAGGCTCCATACTGAGGCCTTGAGACTAAACAAAAAGAATTAGTGTCATGTCAAAATATCACATTCAAAGTATGTGGCATGGCAGAAATATAGTGGGGAAATACTTTCGATACCAAAGAAACACATTTGACATTACATTCTCGCCACTTTCCAGCTAACTCCTAGTCACCCAAGCAGCGCTGTACAGACTTGCACAGTGATGATATCAGTATGACGTTACAGTACAACCAGTCTGTTTACCAGTGCACAGGTTAGCAGGCTGACTCAAGCCTCTGCACAATCACGGGGAGGACAAACTCCTGCCATCCACTCTCAGACTCAATGACTCAGGTGTGAGCTCAATATCAGGAAGCTGCCATAGCCATACCTACATAGGAAGACCCCATGCAAATCCTCACAAATAATGCTGTATTTTAATTTCAAAATGATGTTAGGACAGATTAAAAAGAATGGACAGTAGCTGTTTTGCTTTCCGCTTGATGCAAACAAGTTCAACTTTTTTAATTTCCTTCCTGCATTTAGCAATGGTTGGGGTGAGGCAGAAACACTCCTTAGCACTGTGGTGAGAAAAGTCTGAATCACTCTCACACACTCACTCACTTTGCCTATGCATTTCTGTGGTACGATGTTATACTGCAAGATAGTTAAAACTGAGATGTGTGGTCTGGGCAGGCCCTGTAACACAAATATTCCTGTAAAGCCTGTACCAAACTGTTCTGACATGTCAAGTCTTATTGTGCTTCATTAAATAAATAAATAAATAACTACTTCCATTAAGTACACGATCATACTGAAATTTTAACAGCAGTAGCAACATAACTACACAAGCTTCTCATTTTAGTCAACAAATCAAGCAATTTATCCAAATCTGCTGTATGTAATCCTCAACAACATATCAAATACATATCATCAGGATATTTCACTTGTTTCACCACAAGTTTTCACTTGTGGTGAGGCTACATACAAGACAATGAGGCTCAGGCATGTAAACTGACCCAGCAAACATTTACATTACGTTTACATTCATGGCATTTGGCATATGTGACTTACATTCATCTTATTTATACAACTGAGCAGTTGAGGGTTAAGGGCCTTGGTGCTGCTGGGATTTGAACTCACAGACCACCTAATTTCCAGGTGAGCTAGATAGTCTTAAAGTAAATAACATTTAATATTTGCTTTTATATCCCTTGCTTGCAATAACTGTATCAAGTGAGCGAACCACTGACATCAACAAACTGTTGCATTGTTACTTTTCGATTCAAACCAGATCTTGCGATGTGGCTGTATCGTAGAACCTATTTTTCAGATTTTTTTCTTTACAACCGTACTAATCATAGATAACAGTCTTTATATGATATGGTGTTGTATTTGGTATGGTATTTGGTATATGGCATTTAATCTCCGAGTGGTTTGTATGGTCAGAACCCACAAATGTGAAACAGCAAGTGAGCTACCTACAAGAGGGTCATGTAACATTCTACCTCTTATTTATCTATCTATTATAATTTCTGTGGACGGTCTTCCAGACACATATGAATCCTAAGAGCAGGCTAAAATGATCTGCTATACATACAGGAAATAGAGCCGTATATGGATCTTCATCTTCAGTTCTTACCGAAGTGCTCTGCAGTTAGTCCCTGGATCCTTCTTCAAATTTGCTATGGATATTCTGCATTGACCTTAAACTAAATAAAGTGAAATTGACACATGCTGTCTGCATATATTTACGTATATCCTGTTTTAGTAGTCTTGTGTTGTTTGCACACGTTTGTTTTATGTAAAAATGTGTAGGTCTTATTTAGTTCTGTGTCGTCTCATGTGGTTAGTGTGTTGTGCGTTGTTTCATTTCACCGTGTATATGGTTGAAATGACAATAAAAGTCACTTGGCTTGACTTGAACTATATTTAAGCCAACCTGAAAAGTATGTTGGGGGGCAAAAAAAACCAAAAAAAAAAAAAACCCGGTGCTGCTATAAAAGTAGCTAATCATTAGCCGACATGTTTTGAAAATGGCCTTCTTAGCAGGTGGCTGCATTCCATTTGTGGCCAACAAAATTCCTCACACCTGACAGAGGACCAATTTACATTCTTTCACAGCAAGGACACTTTTCAGAAACTCAAGTCCCCCCAGCCCCCCCCCCCAGGCCCCCGCCCCCTTCACATGAACATCACTTAATGCTGAGACCAGGGCAAAAAGAACAGCAGGTCAAAGCGGAAATGAAGAACAGTGAGCAATTCTGTCCAGACAGCAAACTGAGACAAGCACAGACTGGCAAAGCTGATGTTTACTAAGATGAGCAGGAAATAGATATATGTCAGAGAAATGACTCAAACAGACTTGTTTTATTTCAGCCTGCAGGCACACATTTGATTACACAATGTCTACTGATAGCGGAGAAAGGTGATTTCATGTTATGGGAAGCACTGTGACTTTCAGTGCCATTTACGGAGAAAGCGGATGTTCAGTAAAACAGGATATTTAAGAGGTAGTAAATTTAACAAACTGTATGTATAGCTCTATACCTAGAACCATCTAATGTTCTGGTTACCTGATATATTATGCCACTGAAAGGTCTATGTGTTTCAGGAATCGAATCCTTTAATCTCAACCATCAAACTTCTTTGTGTAACCATTAATCTCATGTTGACCTGAATTTACTCTAACACGTGAAATTTGATTCCTTATCACGTCTTTCCTCAGGGAGCATGGAGGAAACCGCATTATCATCAGAATAATCTAAGGGAAGGGGGAAAAAAAACAACAACTTGCTAATTATTAACTCAAGTTAAGGCCAGTGTAGTATTCTGAAAGTTTAAAGTGTGCGTAAGCTCATATATAAATACAAAAAGTTTTTTCAGCTAACTCAATGTTTCAAGCAATGAAAAAGTGCTCCCTAAAGTCATGCTGGCTTATTATCGTATTTCCATCTTATTTTTCGAATCACTTTTTTTTTTTTTTTTTTTAAACCACTCAGTCTTCAAAAATATTTCCTGAGACCGCTTGATTAACTTGAGGTTAAACAACATTAATAATAGAGACAGTACTGATCTGACATTCAATGTCAGTATCAAGCCACTTTATATCAGCAGAAAAAATATCAGACAAATTGTTGGATCAGATATCACAGGAAGACCACAAAACTAGCTGTGACAAAACTAGCCTGAAATATTGCATACAGCACAAAATAATGAAACGTACAGCTATGAAAAAAAAAGTAGGTCATGTGATACTAAGGGTACGGTTTATTTATTACAAACTGTCACAAATGCCCATAACTGCACTGTGCGATTTATTTATTTATTTAATTTTACAAATTGAAATAAAAAAAGCTGTGGTTTTGTGTAAGGCATGTTGATGGCTATGCTCTCTGTGGAGTAGTAAAAGTGTGAGGACTTTAAGTATGGTCATTTTTGCTGTCCACCATAAATAAAGCACTTACATTTAAAAAAAACAACAACCTCATTTTAAAGCTTTTAATGACTTATTAACAAATGTTAGATCAGTATTGGCCTATACTCTAGCTTTTAGTATTGGTATTGGAAAAGAAAAAGTGAAATCATGCCATCACTAGTTAATGTAAAATGACATCTTTCTCTTATTTCTTGTCTGACTGCCAGCTATTAGTTAAATCTACAATAAGACAAATACTTCTCCATTGCTCTCTGTTCTGCACATAATACAAAGCATAAACAATTTAGCATGAACAATTTACTATGCAGCATGTCCTTTTTTTTTATTATTTGTATTTATTTATTTATTTATTTAAATTCACTGCGTTTACATCTAAACGTAACCACAATTGATGCAGAACAAAGAGTCAACTCATGAATGTCAAATTCTATGGCTTGCTCCAGGATGTATCCTGCCCATTTAGCTGTGATCATACTTAAATTGTACTGTCAGAGCATGCCATGCAAATTTCATCTAGACGTGAAGGCTGGTTTTGTTCATCTCGCCCAAATTTTCCACACAGTCAAAGCAGTTACCATGGAGCCTTCACAGAGGACAAACATGAAAACATCCTCAGTAGAGGTCAAAAACGTAGAATAATAGATAAGGTTGGACTAAAGAGCAAATCTATAATCAAATACCTCTTAGGATGCTGCCATAATTTACAAATGTCTGAATGTGTTACTGATCAGGAAACAGTAAATAGCCCATCAACGTGCACACAAAACTTAGAATATTTAGGTATAACAACATACATAGACATGGGTGCAAAAAACAGTAGCACAGAAGTAAAAGACATTAACATACCTAGAGAGTGAGGTGAATGGGAAACATCTGTTGTTTAACCCAGGCATTAACTATTACAGGTGAGAAATTCCAAATGTCTCCCTGCAGACACGCAATGAACAAAATATTTCTGCCAAGTTCTCTCTGAATGTAACCAGTCAACTCCCAAACTTCAGGGCATGAGCTATAATCTGACTAATGTGAGCTGATAGAGGAGACAATGCCACTCCCCAAGACTATCAAGACACTCCTTTAGCACACTATTAAAACAGCCCCAATAACGTCATTCATCCTCATCAAACTTTATTGTATAGGACTCCTATCCTATTCAAACCGCCCCATAAAACATATCATTACACTAACCTTACCTTAGATTCGACTGCTGGAAATCTTGCTCAATATAACAATATAGTGTAGCAGCAGAAATGTATTTCCCCAGCCTCAACTTTTGGAAAATGCAAAACGTGCAAAGATGTTCCTCCACATGATCTTTTCTGCAGGAACCAGGAACCTTAGGCAGTGTTAACATGCGCTTACAGGGAAATTTGAGGCCAGGGCATTGGCCTCATGCAAATCTCTTCCTAGTAGAAAACAGACAGTGACGGCACATAGGCGGGTGACTGCTCTGTGAGGGTACAGTTGGTGTTCATAAATGTTCTCCGTGATATCTTTTGCATCATTTGCTTTCCATAAGCATGGGTCTTAAAGTACTTTCATACAAGTAGGAAAGGCAGAAAATAAAGAAGGGTAAGCACAAATCTTACAAATAAATAAAAAGTATTGCAGTACACATATGAGACTAAACACAGGTTAAATAAGATACTTTCGTAATTTTTTTTTTTTTTTTTAAAAACAACAACAACAACAACAACAAAAAAAAAAACAACACATCTTGGACTTCTTAAATTTTCAACAAAAAAAAAAGTAAGGATGTTGATTAGATGGAGCAGACCAGTGGTGTGAGCAGACATTATACACAAACACATTTTCAGGCAGCTTCATAAGGATAATTATTTAGCAGTCAATTTAGTAGTCATAGTATTCTGAGTCTCAGTTTTGTACAGAAGTCAACAGACAGCAAGCAAACCTTCATTAGCTTAGACATAGACCCAAAGTCCCCATGAAACTGCTTTATTTTTTTCTATATGTTGGCATATTTCCAGGTAGTCAGAGTGAAGAGGAGTGTTGAAGGGAGTGACCTATTTACACAAGAGCCGCTAGCATCCGAGATGCACCTTACCTCTGCCAAATTTTAACATACTGGACAATAGCTTAGTAAACTAGGTAAACATGGAGAACAGCAATGAGTTGTAATGAAAGACTCTTTTTATGTGAAGGATTTCTTACCTCCATCTTCACTCATAGCATGGGCAATACTCTAGACCAGTGGTCACCAATACTGTTCCTGGAGATCCACCTTCCTGAATACTTTACTTTACTTGACCATCTTATCATTGCCTTAAGAAGTTCTTGACAAACTAAAACATGTTTGTTAGATTTTGGTTTGAGATGAAACCTGCAGGAAGGTAGATCTCAAGGAAGAGGGTTGGTGACCACTGCTCTAGACAATGAGGTGCCACGTTTTTTTACGCCATTGCATTGTCAGTACTGGGAGGCACCTGAATGGTAAATAAATTTACATCACTTACTCCTACTGATGGAGAAGCCCCAATGGTGTCTAAAGAAGGAAATCATGTTCTTGTTCAGTCTAAAGTAGCTAGACAGTCAAGCATTGAATGGCCTGAGGTGAAATAAAACAAAAAAAGTGCCTGTGAATAAACATTGAAGTTTATCTATTTTTTCTCAACTAAGGAATAGTTAGCTAGTGTGTGGTAAGATGCACAGAAAAAAAAGGCACAAAGCATCTTTGCTGATAATGGGCACATGCCAGGGATTAAAACCCAGATACTTGACATGATTAGATACAAAGGATGGATGCTTCTTGAAAACAATGCCCCTCTTCAGGTGGCAGCAAAATACCGTGCTACTGGAAGCAGGAAGCAAATATAGTTATTCCTTGAGAGATACTAAGGGTGAGAGAAACAAAACAAATTTTGACAAGTCAGGGTCAAAAAGCTATACTTGTCACTGTATTCCACTTTGGTATTTCTGCACAATTCAGCCTACAGTCTCACCTCTAGACAGGAGCAGATTTTGCTTGGTTAGACCATGAAGATTATTTTTACCACATACTCAATCGTCCAGTTCATAATTTACCAAACATACATATCTAGGACTAAGGACAGCTGAGACTAAGCACATAAATTAGGCAGACATTCCACATAAAAAGGACATCGGCCCATCAACGAGCAGTTATCACAGACTCATGCAACACATGCTTTGAAGTGAAGAAAAAAACAAAAACAAATTTGGATGTTCCATCCCATATGCTTACCATATGTCCCTCAAGACCACAAATATATCTTGCTCTTTTTAAACACACAGAGTTCACAGAGCATCACATGCCATCAACACTAGCTCTAACTTTGACAAAGCATTCAGTTCAAGCATCCACATTGCACCACAGAACCGAAACATCATATGAGAGATGTTATCTCCTTCTTCACGCAAACCCCACAATTTAAAACCACTTAGTGTTTGCGTCTCCACTTCTGCCTTATAATTTGAAAAGATTGCTGGGCTCAGGGAGGAACAGAGCCAAATACCCAGATAGCAACAGACGGAAAATTGTTGACAAAGGCCAAGGAATATTCAACTTCTCAAAAACATCACAGAAAAACTGTGGTTAGCCTGAACGCTAATTAAAATCTACATCTTCCTGGCAGTTATGTCAAATTACGTCGGAGATAACGAGCTAAATGATCACCTTGAAATACAAGACAGAGATTCCACTAGAGAAAAGTATTTTCTAATAACATGAGCGTAACCCTAAACCATCAAACAGTCCACACATCAAATGGGTTGCCATAGCTTAATTCCACAAAAAAAAAAAAAAAAAAAATCCCCAAAACATGGTAGATTCCTTTAAAAGGTTCAATGCAGGATCCCAGCACAATCGCCCCAACTTTCCATAAGAACAGCAGGAGCCTATAGAGCCAATTAACCCCAATGGTATTACACAGACCTTCCTGCCCCTTTCTGAAGTACCTCTATTCAAATCTCCACTTCCTTCTAACAACATAGGCCATCTGTCAGGTGGAGAGGATGTAGAGGTGTAAACTCTTTGCAAACTTTAGCAGGGAGGCTGAAAATCCACATTAGATCCTTAGCCACCCTAAAATGAAAACGTTTTAGATACTTCTCCACAACTTGGTCGAGGCCACTGTCCCTCAGTTAAAAAGGGATAGTTGGAGGAAATCTCCATGGCTACATGGAATGCCTCATTAAGCTAATGTTCACAATAAGTGCCTTTCCTCTCACACCAACCACCCCCAGCGTTATCAATAGCTCTTTTGCTGCGGACAAACTAGCAGTTCCTAACAAAAGTGCAATGGACTGACAGAAAGTCAAAAGCTAATCACTGTAATCCAGTTGTAATCCACTGTGAAGGTTTTGGAAATGAAAGCCATTGTGATGCAGAAAAATATGTGAGAAAATAATGAGAGAAGGGTGGGCTGTGCATTAGTGCAATAAAAAGACAGTAAATTCCTGTCCAAAGCCCTCTTTCATCATTTGTCTTTGATAGAGACTGCAGCATTCATGCATGGGGCATATGCTATTCTTCTCTGGTCACAGCTGAATAGAGGAGATTTTAGTAGACCCTGCGTCTAAAGATGTCCTGGGGCAGGAATGTGGTGAAAGAGTCATGAAGGCTTTGGATCTTTATCATTCTGCTAAAGACATCATCTAGATCTGGAGTCAAGTTTACTGCTTCCCGAAAAGCCTGGGGTTAACTCCCATCTATCATGAGTTTCAAAATGAATCAGGGTTTCAGAATATGTTGTTTAATTCCACAAAAGACCAGAGAGAGCAGTGTTCTGTTAGACCAATATCACTTTTATTACTTTGCTATATCTAGACTGGTATAATCTATATGCTATAGAGATTAAACATGACAACATGGACTAATGTTTTAAAGACCAATTATTTGATATAATTGCTAAAAACAATCAGTCTGATCAAGACAGTGGAATTAGTCTAAACTTGGCTAATTTTTGTTTTCTTCATCTTAACCACAGGCAACCATATGCATACCTTCATCAGTTTATTTCCTGAAGCCCACCATTCCATTTTACAAGCTCAACCTTTCATTTATTAATCCTAGAACGAAGTGGTGAATTCAGAGATGGTGCTGAATGAAGGAGTCATTGTGTAAAACTAGGTAGGACTCTCCTCTCCCTAGTCCCAGGCTCTTCTTGGCCCTTGCTGATTATGAAACAGGAGGGAAGAGATTGAGCCAGAGACATATTGCCATTCTTCAGCAAGTGGTACATCAGTGCCAGTGCCAAGCACATTCACCAGTCAGCCAAAAGAAACCTTTATTGAAGGATGATATCCTACAAGTAAACAGACTGGGTTCGTTAATATTTCCACTCGAAAAAAAAAAAAAAAGATGAAAAAAAAAGAAAATTCCACTCTGGCTGTAGACCTGGTATTCAGACATTGTTATACTCTGAATATGTTTTTTGAATGCAGATATCAATCACTGCATTGCAATAATTGCATTGCAAAACCACAAATGTTAAGTTAATAAAAGCCTAGTCTAGCAAGCCAGACTAGACAACTGAATACCTTTGGTCAGTAAAAATGGTGAGAACTACCCATTTTCACAGAGGGAGTTTGACTGACAGTGCAAGAAGATTTTGCCATGTTTAGTGCCAGTTCTTTTTCCTCCAACCATTTTGCAATGACACAAACCATTGCAAACAAAGCTGTTACGCTATGAGCTTTATTTCTATCCAGTAATTATGTACAGCTCTTTGTGTCACAGTGTTCAGAGCTTTTTTGTTTACCTTCAGTGTATGGAAGTACATTTACATGGAAGTGCAGGCAGCCAACCAGCCTGCAACCTTCAACCACGGGCAGAGCAGAGGCTGAGACTAAGAGCTACTGTATTTTGCTGTATGCTATGTTGCCCAGGGCTATGCCACACTCATCATGCTACCTGCTTATAGAGTCATTAGAAGTAAACAGTGTTTGGTTTTTGGTCTTTGAAAACAGAAAAATACATAGAACTTACCTTCACCCATTGAGACCTGATGATGACTGTGCGGAGACTTCTCTGGCATGTCACTCAAGCTTCAGACACTGCAAAAGCAAAACACAGATGAAACTGAGGATATAAATGAAACGTATGTTTGCCAGACTCACATTAATATGTTTTAAGATGCTATCTGGTGCCTACTTCTCAGAGTCCTAATAAGACTGGACAAAAACTATATGAATTTGACGATGATGTCGCTATTGCAAGTCAGAGGTGTACATCAGCTGCATTGTTGTTCATTTAGCCTGTTTTATTTTTTAAATGATTTGGCCAGTCATTTTGTTATGAATTCAGGTGTTAATACTCCCTTACACATTTACCAGAGATCCCATACACATTTGGGCTCATGGTAACAAAGCTAAAATTTATATAAATAAATAAATAAATAAATAAATAAATAAAGAAGCAACACACATTTTGCAGCATCCACCGGGCCAATGAAACGTAACCTTCAACTGAGATTTAGAACAAGCGATCCAACGATTTTCTAGAAATATACACTGATTATTCTTATGCACTCTATGGATCAGGAGTTGGGGCGGGGGGGTTGGGGGTGGGGTGGCTAGGGGCCACAGTGACTTAGTGGTTAGCACGTTTGCCTCGCACCTCCCTGCGTGTGTGGAGTTTGCATGTTCTCCTCAAGCTTCGAGGGCTTCCTCTGGGTACTCCGGCTTCCTCCCCCAAGCCAAAGACATACATTGTAGGCTGATTGGCATTTCCAAGTTGTCTGTAGTATGTGAATGGGTGTGTGAGTATGTGTGCGCAATTGTGCCCTGAAATGGGTTAGCACCCCATCCAGGGTGTCCCCTGCCTTGTGCTCTGAATTCCCTGGGATAGGCTCCAGGCTCCCCCACAACCCTGTGCAGGATAAGTGGTACAGAAAATGGATGGATGGATGGATGAGGAGTTTGGAAGCTGTAGGCATGTTTATCTGCACAATGTGGGTGTTGTGTAGAGGATCCAAAACAAATTTCTTCATTAAGAATACTAGGCTTTCTCAAACCTGATCGAACGGTACCAGGATCTGTCCTGACAAGTCACAGTATCTTCAAAATAACCAGCCATAGTACATAATAACCACTGCCAACTTTTTTCTTCCCTCCATCCAAGACCTTTAATGCAACTTAATTCTAAATATTTTGACAAGATTTGTCCTTCTATATGGCCCTTACTTCATGGCCCAGGCATTCAGATCCATGGAGTTAACCCAGAGCCATGGATTCCAGCTGCCCCCTGCTTTGCCCTCCGTTTTGAGGGAAATGGGCCATGGAGTGTTATCGGCCCGAGAGAGGGAAATTCCTGCCATTCCAGTGCACAGAGTAGATCAGTGTTCTGTATTAGCTTGTGCCAGCCACTTGCCACCTCACTGTATATCTGCCAGTGGGCAGAAAAAGCCTGTGGGCTGGCAGAACTGCAGCTCTGAAGCTTTCCAGAGTTGGAATGAATATATTTGTGGTGGTGTGTAGATCAAGCAAATACAAAAATGTAAGCCCCAGAAATGTCCAGTAATACTTCCCCCAAATAGACTTGATATAAAATGCATTTAGAACATAGATAGAACAGGAGTATACTTGCCATTGACAGAAATGTACACACCAAAAGACTGTATTAATTATTAACCAAAGCTCACCTTGAAATCCACAAGACAGAAATGCACAAAACATTTCAGACAAGTTATGGATGTTAGTATACATATGCTGAAATAAGAATGAATGAATGAATAAAAAAAATGGATAGATGAATGTGCAACCCTTGGTCCAGGGCAAAAAGGTTCAGATTTTGTATCCACGCTCCAAATGTTAATCACACTATGTAATATCACACTGTGCAAACAGCTAAAGTCAAATCTACATATCTAATCAGTCTTTGCCAAAAGAAAAGCTCCAAAACAAAGTACAAGTGTCTAAAGGAGAATGTAACTCAAAGTCAAAGGCAGAAAATGAAAGTTTGCTACTTCAGTGTAAGACAACAGCAGAACTTCTGTGGGTCTGAACGCAAACTGTATGGATTGTTTCACTGCAGCATGATCATGGACAGGTTTCTTTAATGGGGCCGAGTTGGGGAAGACTGCTGCATTTCCCACATCAATAATGAACCCTTGAAAACACAAATTAGTTCTCCAATCACAAATTAAATTAAATTAATTCTGGAGAACGGGCTTGTGAACTCCTCTCCTGTTATTCCAGTGAGCTTCTGCCTTTCGATCGGGAACAAGACCAAAGATCACAGAAGCAGAAATTCTTTGGGGATTAAGTTCTGCATTGTTCCTCAGTGTAATCACTGAGCTCTGCTTTGAGCTGACAACCTGCTCCACCAAAACCAATGGCCACAAGAGGTTTGGCAATTATCTCTCAGAGGCTGTGTGTGTGTGTGTGTGTGTGTGTGTGTGTGCGCACATGCTACACTGCCTTACCGAACCCAAACACATTCAGTTAAGTGGTTTAACCACAAGCATTCACCTATCACTAATAGATTTAAGCAGTGCTGCTACGTGTTAGTAAAATGCATAGTGGTCAGATTGGAGTTAGTTTGAAATAGTGCAAAAAGGAGTTGAACTCCCTTTAAATGGTGTTTATGGCATGACCCCAGGACAACTCCTCCATAAATATGCAGGGGGCAGGTCACAATGTGTCCAAGTCTATTTATGCTATTGTGAAACAAGCACAAAAAAGGGAAAGACCCATTGTGTTATTGATACTCGAAAGAGCAGTTTTTACAACTAAATGGAACTTTTATTTTTTTTGTGATTGTTGCAGCCAAAAATGCTTGATTTTGCTGCGTTTTTTTTTTTTTTTTTTCCATTTGCAATGCACTTTGCAGAGTTTTTTTTTTGCTTTTTTGTGGAAAACTACTTGAATTGGCAAAATCGCAATTGCACGAAATTGTTTTGCACGGTCTTTCACAGTGATGTTTGTTCGTAAATGAGACCTTTTAGCTGTAGTCATGTTCGACACATGTGAATCAAAGGGGGCTTTGGCTGAATGCGCGTTGTGATGGCGTCACACAACACGTCTTGGCCCAAATCTGTGGAAAATCTCGGTTAATTTTGAAAAATTTTCCTTGATTTTGCGTTAATTTCTGTGATTGCAAAATCGCAAAGTCCTGGAGGGACTAACTTAGATAAGAAAACATGAAATAATGCCCAATAGTTATCCATTCATTCATCTTAAGTAAACACTTTATCCTGGTCAGAGTTGAGGTGGATCCAGAGCCTATCCTAGAAACAGTGGTCGTGATGTGAGAAAGCAGCCTGAATTAGACAGCGGTCAATCGCAGGGCACCACACACACATATTCTCACTCATTCACACCTAAGAGCAATCCTTCTACAAGCATGTTTATGGGACGTAGGATGAAACCGAAGGACCCAGAGAAACCCATGATCATGAGGTGAACCTGCAAAACTCCAGACAGACAGCAAGTCAAGCTCAGGATCGAGTCAAGTGATGAAATGTCCTATGTATGCCTGTATACCTCTCAACCACCTCGATAGAGCCTCAAGTCTCAATTAAAAGAGGGAAGGGTTATATCTATGGGTGTGTGTCGATCAGCTCCATAGCTCCCTAGGTAGCGAATCAGTATATCGTGTACATGAGTTCGGCACTGTTAAGGACCCTGGCTCACTATACATTGGGACACTGATGACTCAATTTCTGGTGACATGACTACGTACTCGTGTTGTAAACTTGAAAATATTTAAGTTTTATATGTCATATAAATTTGTTATATGGTATGTCAAGCATGATCGTAGGATAGCTAGTGGGTTAAAAAAAAAAAAAATCACTTAAAAAACGTATATACACAGCGTCAAACAAAGTTAAAAATCGCTAACGTAAGTGATCATTTGAGAGCTACAACAACGATAACAAGCTACTTACATTTGCAGACAGAAATTGGCTAAGAGTTCCTCCCCCATTGTTTCTGAGCTGAGAGGCTTCAGAAAACATGACGCCATTTCCAGTAAGGGAACATAGCGAGTATCAATGCTCCCTGGTTTTTGCAGTGTATTGTGGGAATTTTTAGTGAGCGAACATTCCAGTGCACTGGAAGTATTTTGCGATTGAGACAGCCCTTAAAATGGCCGACTTCCTGATCAGTGCCCTGATTACTGAACAAGGGAGCTGGTTGAGATGCACCCTATATCTTATATGTAATAAAGTTTTGAAAAGAAATATTAAATTTTTGTTAAAATATTACAAATAACGACAAAGAAGCAGTAGATACATCAGGACTACTTTGTATATTAGTTCTGTCTTTCTGTCACTCCTGCTGCTGTCAGTAAAAGCCAAGATTAAGAAAACACCACATAGCACACACAGATGTCTAACTGCCCAACTGGCACCGAGTCAACTGCAACTAGAGCGCATTTGTTCCTCCAGCTGATAAAACATGCTAACCACTACGTGAACTGTGAAACAACTGCCACCCCCTGCCTTCAAAAACCACAACTAAGCCAGTGGATATCAAGGACTTGCTCTCTAATTAGAGACAGATGGAGTGACTGATCATGTATTTTGCATGTTGCTCTTAGGGCAATAACAGTTTTTACAATTTCTCAGCAGGTTAGATGGAAAACAGATGCTATTCTCACATATTAGCTAAGAGAACATTAAGTTAGACACCAAGTTAAGTCAGAGCCCCAGTAGGACAATAGGAGCAAGATCCAAATATGATGGTTTAGTTTATTGAGAACAGGCTAACTAGAACTAAATAGACCTTTCGTCCTTTGTGACATGCTGTTCCTGGAGCAATAAAGCTCCCCAAAAGAGCAAGAATGAGCTTTGCAAAATAGCCTATCCTAATTATCTGCCCAACATGAGAAGAATGTTAAGTATCTGCCTTTGTTGCCCAAGTCTGAGCATTTGTAAAAAGAAAGCCTCCCAAGGGAGCTTTTTATCAACAAAGAAATGTTTTAGATAAGACATATGGTGGTGAAGATGTGTAATCTCCGAAATATATTGAGAAAGGAATGATAGTTACCCAACATGATGAACATGCTGCAATATTTTGTTGTCCCTTGAGACAGTCCATGAAGAAGGAAGTGACATTACATTGTTATGAGAATTACAAAATGTATGCCTGATGAAAATTAAACTGTGTTTTATGATACAATACCACGAACAAACCAAAATCAAGTGCGTTACTGTAACTGATCTTAACACGGTTCACAAAGAAACAAATTGTCACCTACATTTACTGTAAAAAAAAAAACGGTCCCTTCAGGGTTAAGAACACATTGCCAGTAACACTAGACAGCCTCTCTCAGCAATAGAGTGACAATTACTTCCTCAATTAAAACGCGTCCGACAGCCAAACAAACCCAGCGTCTGAGCTACACTAAAAATAGCCCCATCGACAGACTCCTTTCTTCTGCTGCAGCGAGGCCACATTTAACTCCACATCCCAAGTGGACCCATGGTATCAGTGGCGTACTCCATGGGTCTCTGAGGATCCCCGTGACACAATGGAAGCTCTCTAGAGAAGCGCCATAGCTAGATCTCCTTCACAAAACTACAGAGCAGTACAGAGCAGTGTCCAGTGTTGGCTGGGTTAAAGCCGAGTTTTTATTATTTCAGCAGTGTGGTGCATGTTTGTCCTGGATGACCTTGTTCTTACCTCAGACAACCCCCTCCCTTTTTGAAAGAGAAAATTCCTCTCTCCACACAGTTATACAATATAAGAGGAGTGTCTACTTTCCCACATTTTCCCCCCAACACCGACACAGATCAGCTGCTTGCTGTCTCTCCTAACTCATGGGGGAAGTCACAAAACCGCCATCACTCACCCCCAACCACACTTTTTCACACACCTACTATGGCTCGAATAGCACATAAGTTCCCACTCAGGCTTCAGCTCTACACAAAGCAAATAGCCCAATGCACACACTGCCTAATTAATCCACTGCCTGAAGCACACAAGGACAAATACAAGACACACCAATCAACATAGAAGATACACTTGTCACATTTTATATTAAATAGCTCTAAAGATAAACAGCAAAAATGTCTACATAGCACTCATCCATCCTGGCCTGCATTCTCTAATGGGTTAATTATCATTTCCTGTGTCAGATTAAAGACCCACAGCGCAATTTAAAATAGTCCCAGAACCATTAGCCAACATAGTTAAGGCTGGAAAGTCTATTAAAAGAAAACCTTACAGAAATGTTGGCACTTCATGCGTGCAATATCCAAAGAAAGGAACTGACCTTGACCTCAGTCCAGCGTACCACAGGCGGTTCAGCTTCTTTCTGGAGTTTTACTTTCTTTCAAGAAAAGTCTGGGAGATTTCTATATTTAAAGTCAGAAATGTAAAAAAAAGAAATAGAGATTATCACTTTATATTATGGTTAAAACTATGATTTAAAAAAAAAAATCTGGCTTTTTTTCATAGCATGAAAATAAGGATGAAAAAGTTTTATTCCAGCCAAAAATCAAGCAGAAGTATACATTATGGATGGTAAAACCTTAGTGTATTATCATGGACGTGGGCACAAAAGGAGCACTAAAATCCTTTCATTGTAAATTCTGCTCTCAATCCTGGACTTTCCAACATGTGTTCTATGCTGCTCCATTTTCAACCACAACTCTGGCAGTGAAACAGTACTTCAGACATGCACTGTGAATCCACAGGGAATTTTAAGGTAGACAAGGTCAAAGCAAAAACACTGCGCCTGTCTTTTTGAAACAGCTGGGCCCAATTACACTCGTTTCAACCAGCAGAGCAAACTCGCACATCTACACAGCCTCTATCTGTCAAAACTAGAAGAGAGAATAATACACACAATAAGTGTAACACTAAAACAACAACAACAAATGAGCTCTCTCTGTGTCACTCTGCTATAGTGCATTTCAAAGCACAGCATCTGGAGTTCATTGTGGAGGATTATTACATTTTATGACTATTTGCGTTAATGTCAAGTCTTTCCATAAAAACCATGAAGCAGAGAAGCATGTGCCACTTTGTGCATGCATGTGAAAGTGAAACAGAAGAATAGAAGAAAGTTTCTCCAGCCTGAGTACAACAACACACATTTCTATTATGATCAGGGAACAGGGAGGAGTATATAATTGTTGTAACTCCTAAGTCTAAAGTCAATAAAAGGCTGCCAGACCTGCCACATTCATCCAAGGCCATGAACAGAGGCATTTATCCCACAGCATAAAAACTTTACCAAAGGAATTCCCTCCTATGGACTAATTAAACATCTGCTCAAACTTAGTGAAAGTTCTAAGCACCACAAAGCTCTAAAAAGCTTGTTTATGTTCTTCATACTACAGGCCTCTCTGGAATCCAATAGAAAAAAAAAAAAAATCAGTATGTTTGTGTGCATGTAGAGGAGTAAGTGAAAGTAAGACAAGCTATAGATGTTATTCTGGGACATATCCTGGAATTTCTATTATATATACAGTACTGTGCAAAAGTTTTAGGCAGGTGTGAAAAAATGCTGTAAAGTACGAATGCTTTAAAAAAATAGACATTTTAATAGTTTATATTTATCAATTAACAAAATGCAAAGTGAACAGAAGAAAAAGCTACATCAAATCAATACTTGGTGTGATCACCCTTTGCCTTCAAAACAGCATCAATTCTTCTAGGTACACTTGCACAAAGTCAGGGATTTTGTAGGCGTATAGTCAGGTGTATGATTAAACGATTATACCAAACAGGTGCTAATGATCATCAGTTCAATATGTAGGTTGAAACACAATCATTAACTGAAACAGAAACAGCTGTGTAGGAGGAATAAAATTGGCTGAGGAACAGCCAAACTCAGCTAACAAGGTGAGGTTGCTGAAAACAGTTTACTGTCAAAAGTCAGACACCATGGCAAGACTGAGCACCTCAACAAGACAGAAGGTAGTTATACTGCATCAGCAAGGTCTCTCCCAGGGAGAAATTTCAAGGCAGACAGGGGTTTCCAGATGTGCTGTCCAAGCTCTTTTGAAAAAGCACAAATAAACGGGCAACGCTGAGGACCGTAGACGCAGTGGGCGGCCAAGGAAACTTACTTCAGCAGATGAAAGACACATCAAGCTTACTTCCCTTCACGATCAGAATATGTCCAACAGTGCAGTCAGCTCAGACCTGGCAGAAACCAGAGGGACCCTGGTACACCCATCTACTGTCCGGAGACATCTGGTCAGAAGTGGCCTTCATGGAAGACTTGCGGCCAAAAAGCCAAACCTCCAATGTGGAAACAAGGCCAAGCATCTCAACCGTCGCCTCTGGCTTGCTCATTGGGGATAAATTCATACATTTAAAATTTATATCCTGAATTTATATATTTCTGTAAAGCTGCTTTGGGACAATGTCCATTGTTAACAGCGCTATACAAATAAAACTGAATTGAATTGAATTGAACTATGCATGAAAACACAGGAACTGGGGTGCAGAAAAATGGCAGCAGGTGCTCTGGACTTATGAGTCAAAATTTGACATATTTGTCTGTAGCAGAAGGCAGTTTGTTCGCCGAAGGGCTGGAGAGCGGTACACGAATGAGTGTCTGCAGGCAACAGTGAAGCATGGTGGAGGTTCCTTGCAAGTTTGGGGCTGCATTTCTGCAAATGGAGTTGGGGATTTGGTCAGAATTAATGGTCTCCTCAATGCTGAGAAGTACAGGCAGATACTTATCCATCATGCAATACCATCAGGGAGGCATCTGATCAGCCCCAAATTTATTCTGCAGCATGACAACGACCCCAAACATACAGTGAAAGTCATTAAGAACTGTCTTCAGCGTAAAGAAGACCAAGGAGTCCTGGAAGTGATGGTATGGGCCCCAGAGGGCCCTGATCTCAACATCATCGAGTCTGTCTGGGATTACATGAAGAGAGAGAAGCAACTGAGGCTGCCTAAATCCACAGGAGAACTGTGGTTAGTTATCCAAGACGTTTGGGCCAACCTACCTGCCGAGTTCCTTCAAAAACTATGTGCAAGTGTACCTAGAAGAATTGATGAATTGATGCTGTTTTGAAGGCAAAGGGTGGTCACACCAAATATTGATTTGATGTAGATTTTTCTTCTGTTCACTCACTTTGCATTTTGTTAACTGAAACATAAACTATGTCTATTTTTGAAAGCATTCTTACTTTAAAACATTTTTTCACACCTGCCTAAAACTTTTGCACAGTACTGTATATATAAATAAAATCAATATGTGCAAACTCTGGTGCAGACCAAAGTTCAGCAGTAGGAGAAACTAGAAAGTAAACACATATTATCAGTTCCGTCACTTCTGGCCTTGCCAAATCTGTGTGAATGTTCTCCGAGTACAGTGCCTGATGACGCATACAAGATGGTGTGTGTGATACGAGATGAAACCTTGCCTTTTTTGTTTTTAGTTTAAAAAAAGAAATATAATTGGATACCAAACTGCAGTGAGCTTTTCATAATGCAGCATGCAGAGTGGACACTTTCCCCAGACACTGTGAGTATACACAGTGGAGAAACAAGGTTCACACCAGGATCTGTAGATCATCTTTTATCTAATTATCTACTTTGTGCAATCAGATGGTATATGATGGCACAATCTTAGTGCACATCTTTTTCACAAACTATAAAGAACATGTACAGCACTGAAACTTTGACAGTGTATTAATGAACAACAGAAAAGAGCACTGTAGGGCTAAATTTAACAGTGTTGGAGAGAAGTTTCTTTTTCATATCCCTGCTGAAAAAAAAAAAATAATAGAAACCGTCACAGAATTTGTAATGGTTTTAATTGTAATAATGAGAATTGTATTGGTTTTAATGGAAACTGTTATGGTCCTGTGGATCTCTACTAGTAATTTGTTGCCTTCTGTTGGTGGTGTTATGTGTAGTGGATAAGGACCATTAAGGACCAATAATGGTAATGGTTAGCTGATGGTTTGTAATGGTATTTGTAGTGGAAACCATTAGAATTTCTGTGAGGGTTTGTATTGTTTTTTTTTTTTCCCAGCAAGGATATTACAGGTCTTGTCTTTTATATTTTCGTACAGGTATCCTACGGGTATCATCTTAATTTCAAGACTGCATATTGGAGACATAAAATCACACAAGGCTTACATTTGAAAACACTAACATGCCATTTGGAGTGAGTCCCATTTACACTCTCAGAAAAAAAAAAAAAAAAAAGAGTTAGCAAACAACTGTAAATTTATTTATTTGTCGGTTTTGCATCTTTCGTGTGCATCTTTTACCTAGAAAGGTGTATGAAGTGTATTTTAAAGCTTTACTTTAAAAACGAATTATGGTCTGTTTATGTACCTTCACTCATACTGCAAGTACCTCATATTAAAAAGGTACAAGGACACGTTAAAAACAAGGTTTTGTACTAACTTTTCTGTGTAGTTTGGGCATTTGTTGTCATTGCAAAAGTATGAAAGGCTGTACAAGTTCGTGAATTTGGCGTACAAAAGGAAAAACAACAACAACTTGATTTGGAAACTTTCAAAACTAGCCAAGAAACAGTAAACGCATCAGTTTGTCCACCTTAAATTAATACCACTAATACTACACATTCAGCAACGCGTACTTCATTAAAGTAATGCAACTTACTTACCAAGAGCAGCTGTTTCTTCACACCAAATATGATTTATCTCAGGATTCCCTCTGCGCAGAAGAACTTCATGAACTTCATCGCTTACTTCAGGTCATTGCTTCGTTCGGTTCCGTATGAAATCGCCAACAACATCCCACATGTAGCGGACAACTAACTTCAATACACTTTTCTGTAATTACTGAAGGCGCAGCTATAAGCCCCGCCCACACAGCGCGTCACTGCAAGAGCGAGACATGAAAGGGCGTGTCACTAGAAAGCGGCACACAATCCGCAATTTACATGCCGAAGACATTCTTCTTGTTCCGGTAGCAATTATTAATTATTCCATGTGGTAAAGTCAGCTGAATTGTTTTAATAAAGTAGAAAAAAAATAATTACACATCCCTGTTGCTATTATTTACGGTGAATTATTTATTTATTCACTTTACGTGAATTTTAAGACAAGTGATTTGGGACGTGATACAACTGTCTTCTAGTGCACGTCTTCTTCTCACGTGTTTTTTTGTTGTTGTATATATTAAGTGTTTTCTCACATTATTTCATTTATTTTTTACAAGCGACAAGATTTTCTAACAGTTTTATGTTTCACGTGTGTTTACTTGGATTCATGTGCAGTTTCAATGCATAACATGGTGAAAGGCAATTTCGCATGTTGTCGACATATGATCACATACTGGTCAAGCCACAGTCACATTTGAAAAGCGTGTGATGTTTTTTTCTGTATATATATATATATATATATATATATATATATATATATATATATATATATATATATATATATATATATATATATATATATAATACATACACACACATATATACATACACACACATTATATACATACACACACATTATATACATACACACACATTATATATATATATATATATATATATATATATATATATATATATATATATATATATATATATATATATATATATATATATACACACACACATATATATATATATATATATATATATATATATATATACACACACATATATATATATATATATATATATATATATATATACATATATATATACACATATATATATACACATATACACATATATATATATACACATATACACATATATCTACACATATACACATATATCTACACATATACACATATATCTACACATATACACATATATATATACATATATATATATATATATACATATATATATATATATATATATATATATACATATACATACATACACACACACACACACACAATGAATACATTTCATATTACGTGTATGATTGAAAAAGATCTCTACAATAACTGCAATCCTACAGCCTCAATTCAATGTATATCTCTAGCACAGTGGACAGAAATAACGGGAAACACTGTGGGATGTGAACTACGTCCTACTTCAGCACAAAGGTGTGTAAGGTTCATGTCAATTAGCAGATCAACCTCGCCCTCTGTTGGTGAAACAGTGAAAGTACAATTCTCCTTCGTTAAAAACAGGGCTGTCATGCTTGACATAATGTTTGCCACACCGACACTGACATTAAATGACGTTTCTGGGAGGTCTATTAATCATATGATGATTCGTGCATGCTTAATGATTCAATTCAATTAGAAAAAAAGGAACTAATAACACTACTACTACAACTACAAATTATTATTATTATTATTATTATTATTATTATTAAAAAGTTATTACTAAAAAGTTAGGCTCAATGAACTCCAGGGCCATTTTGAGACCTCCTCTCACTGTTCCAAAGAACAGAGGTTCCTAGTTACAATCAGAGTTTTTAAAATGTGTTTTCTCCCCTGTCCCATACCTAATAAGACAGCAGTGGTTGCAGCCTGCCAAGACCTAAGACCAAAAAAGAGGGCGGTGGGGCAGTTTCTGAGGCTCGCTATTGGGACAGAATTGTGGATCCAAGCACCAGATCCAGTACACTAAACAAAGCCTTGCCAACAGACCTTTATTCAGGTAAAAACTGCTCTTTCTGGAGACCTACACTTGCCTCCTCCTGATTTCTCTCTCCTTTTTGTCTTGCCAATGGACACCTCGGACTGTGGAACATGTTGTCCCAAGTGGTTGATGCAGAACATTGGACATTCAACGTCAACTGTAATCTTTCCATAAGGAAGAGCTGGTACAGCACAATAAAGATGGACACCAATGCATCGATCAGCCGTTGGTATTAGGTTCTACAGCCTTTTAGTTTCGAGGTGGTCCACAGGCCGTACACTTGAGACTGTGGAAGATTTCCTGTCTCATCCAGGGGAATGGGAGGGCAACTCATCTCCCCCAAATTTGATACTTCATAAAGTCCCCATTCAGGTCATACTTTTTTTTTGTAATTGCACTGAAATTCTAATTGCCTCTTTTGATTGACCAATGATTTTTATTTATTTATTTAAAAAAATTTGACAGATTTAAGCCAGTGTTCCATTAATTTGCTCACCTTTCTAGATGTTGCACAATTGTGGGGCAGTGTTGCCCTGTTTATGTGCAACAATAACTCTGTGGAGCTAGTGGCCAAAAATGGGAATTGCTGCAAGTGCTAATAGAGGCTCACTAGGAGAAAGAATCATGCTGCCCCATCCTCAGGGGAGAAGCAGACAAGACAGTTATTGAACGGGTTACCAGGGTGGGGTAGTTTAATATACATGTTTTATAGCAAATGAGCATAGCACCGTGCCTCAAGTCATCATTCCCCATCAATCAAACAGAAAGTCACAATATACATTATATATGTTATTGAATCTTTAAAAACAGATGAACAAACTTCCAAAATGTTATATATACAGGTGCATCTCAATAAATTAGAATGTCGTGGAAAAGTTCATTTATTTCAGTAATTCAACTCAAACTGTGAAACTCGTGTATTAAATAAATTCAATGCACACAGACTGAAGTAGTTTAAGTCTTTGGTTCTTTTAATTGTGATGATTTTGGCTCACATTTAACAAAAACCCACCAATTCACTATCTCAACAAATTAGAATATGGTGACATGCCAATCAGCTAATCAACTCAAAACACCTGCAAAGGTTTCCTGAGCCTTCAAAATGGTCTCTCAGTTTGGTTCACTAGGTAAGCCACAAACATTCATTGCCAAAGAAGCTGGCTGTTCACAGAGTGCTGTATCCAAGCATGTTAACAGAAAGTTGAGTGGAAGGAAAAAGTGTGGAAGAAAAAGATGCACAACCAACCGAGAGAACCGCAGCCTTATGAGGATTGTCAAGCAAAATCGATTCAAGAATTTGAGTGAACTTCACAAGGAATGGACTGAGGCTGGGGTCAAGGCATCAAGAGCCACCACACACAGACGTGTCAAGGAATTTGGCTACAGTTGTCGTATTCCTCTTGTTAAGCCACTCCTGAACCACAGACAACGTCAGAGGCGTCTTACCTGGGCTAAGGAGAAGAAGAACTGGACTGTTGACCAGTGGTCCAAAGTCCTCTTTTCAGATGAGAGCAAGTTTTGTATTTCATTTGGAAACCAAGGTCCTAGAGTCTGGAGGAAGGGTGGAGAAGCTCATAGCCCAAGTTGCTTGAAGTCCAGTGTTCAGTTTCCACAGTCTGTGATGATTTGGGGTGCAGTGTCATCTGCTGGTGTTGGTCCATTGTGTTTTTTGAAAACCAAAGTCACTGCACCCGTTTACCAAGAAATTTTGGTGCACTTCATGCTTCCTTCTGCTGACCAGCTTTTTGAAGATGCTGATTTCATTTTTCAGCAGGATTTGGCACCTGCCCACACTGCCAAAAGCACCAAAAGTTGGTTAAATGACCATGGTGTTGGTGTGCTTGACTGGCCAGCAAACTCACCACACCTGAACCCCATAGAGAATCTATGGGGTATTGTCAAGAGGAAAATGAGAAACAAGAGACCAAAAAATGCAGATGAGCTGAAGGCCACTGTCAAAGAAACCTGGGCTTCCATACCACCTCAGCAGTGCCACAAACTGATCACCTCCATGCCACGCCGAATTGAGGCAGTAATTAAAGCAAAAGGAGCCCCTATCAAGTATTGATTACATGTACAGTAAATGAACATACTTTCCAGAAGGCCAACAATTCACTAAAAATGTTTTTTTTTATTGGTCTTATGAAGTATTCTAATTTGTTGAGATAGTGAATTGGTGGGTTTTTGTTAAATGTGAGCCAAAATCATCACAATTAAAAGAACCAAAGACTTAAACTACTTCAGTCTGTGTGCACTGAATTTATTTAATACACGAGTTTCACAATTTGAGTTGAATTACTGAAATAAATGAACTTTTCCACGACATTCTAATTTATTGAGATGCACCTGTATGTACAACTAGAAGTGAGTAAGAAGTTCACATATGATTGTTTTAGCTTAAACTATTACAATCTGGTATATTGGAATGATTTAAAAGTTTATTTTTTCTTAAATCATTTTCTGTTAACTTAGAATATATATAGCAATATGTACAAGTCACCATGATAAACTAAATCTAAAAATTGCAAAAATAACAATAAAACATTACCACATGGTCAATCAACTACATTTTAATTGTTTATCCTCCTCACAAACACAGTGCAACAGTTTGCCAGGCCAAATCTCACAGAATATAAACCTTTTGGAAAAGTTTGTGTCTATATCTGCCAAACAGATTCTCATGTCAAAGCAGATATGAACATTTAAATGAGACCATTAAACCCTGAGTACAGAGATGCTGATTAAAAACCAGTATAATGCAGTACATATAATAGATCAACACAATTTTAGTTTTAATGTACAGAGTATAGTTAGTAACAAAAAATTAATAATGAAGGTTATAATCACCTTACCTCCTCAAGACACGCACAAACCAAGTGACTGCAGAATAAAATAAACTATTTAAAAAAAAAAAAAAAATTCTCAAGAAGTCATTTAAAAGCATCCACAAGCTTTTGCAAGAGTACGTTACTGGTGTACGAGTTCAGAGTAGTGGTCCCAGTCTCAGTCCTGCCTGCACGTGCTCACATCTTCCCTAGTTTGTCTGATTCATTTGCTGAAGGGCTCGGCGATTAGCGAACAATCCGAATCTGCTGTGTTGGGGCAGGGACAACAGTGTCCCTAAACAGTGTGTTTCCAGAAATGGTGTAGAGCAGTGGTTTTTAATTCCACTCTCGGGGTCACCATGTTTTGCACAGTTTTTTTTATCATTTTCCCGGCATTTGCTTTATGTGAAAAAAATCAGGGGGATGGGGAAAAAACTTCATGTTATCCTGACATGAAAGTGTTTACACGTTGCCATTTCATTCATTTACATGATAAATATGGCAGTGGTAGTTCTTATCCAATATTAGCTAGCATTAGCATTTATCTGGGCTCATGTAAAATATTACTGCATTTCTTTCCAATCTTCAGTAAAATTGAAAAGGGTGGTAATACACTATAATCCATTCTCAAGTAAAATTCTTATTTAAAAACTTATTTTCAAGGAGAAATAGCACGCTTATTTAGGCAGTTGCCTCCCTAACAGGTTTGGTTAAAGAAATCGGAGCTGTCAGGGAGCTTCAAAAATTCCAACATAATTCCTACACAGAGGTCTATCAGGAAATCTTTTCAAGGTGGTATTTACAGTAATTCCTATATTTTGGGAATTATGAATGTAGCATTATCATTAGTTACCCATATCATCAGCTAATCATCAAACCCTTAATGAGCAGATTTGGGTGTTTTACAGCAGGAAAAGCATATGGCATTGGAATCCAGAAGCACTGCTGTAGACAGACAAAAGAAGGTGGGTGTCAGATGGGTTTGGTGGTGCTATAGTAGACATGTTTCTCTGTGTCCTCTACAGGAAGTAGGTGTGCACCGTTAGCAGAAATGTGCTGGCGCCTTGGCTGTGACCACTTCTCCTTCAGGAAGCAGTAACCAAGCACAACCAGCAATATCAGGATGGCCAAGCCCAGTGCAACAGCAATGGCAATGGAAACTGAAAAAAGGACAGACCAGGGAAGAGAAGCATTGAATGGTAGTGTGACAGGTCAAGAGAACCTGTTACAGAGGTTCACAGAGTGGTGAAGGTAATATATGTACACATACTCTACAGCAATCTTGAGAGTATGCTTTTGATCAGTCAATACAAAATATACTTGACTAAGCATAAATTCGTACATAATAACAATATACAATAACAATGGAACAAAATGAAACATAAATTATCTGTGTCCATCGGACCTGCATGCATAATATATATAAACTCTAAATGTAAGCATAATTTTTTCTCAGGAAGTTGGACAGCAATTTAATGAACAATTACCTGATTGACCGTCTTGCTCCTGCTTCTCAAAGCTTGCCTGTCTTTCAAAAGCATCTTTCTCTGCATAAGCAGTGTCAAATATTAATAATGACACACATACATTCACAGCAGTCCTTACAAAAAAAAAAAAATCACTCACAAATAACACCAATATTGCAAACCTTGATATCTTAACAAGTGAAAATCTTGAATATAGACAAATACATTTAATATTTCTTCTTATTAAGTTATGATAAAAGGAAAGGATTTTGCTAATTCCATGCTTAAAATGAACTATTTTATACCACAGCATGGTTGAACTCTCGAATCTGATTGGTCAGAAGGTGTGCATTATTTTTGTATAACTGCACAGCTCGGACAGTAGTTCCAGCTGTACTAAGAACGACAGGTTTATATTAATGCGCTTTTTCTACCATGCTATTGTTTCTATAGTAAGATTCCATACGCAGGTATGGTGGACACTCCACATAATTTAAGACTGCAGTGCAAAGTTTGACTGAAAAGATAAAAATAACGATTAATTTTCGTTAGTTATTTTACATACGGGTCGTTAGCTCTAGAATTCTGCCCACTCTAAATGATACACAAAGATAAAGTAGTGCGAGAAGATTACACTTATTTGAATGAATTATAATAAATAGTTATGTGTGAGAGAGAGAGAGAGAGACTGTGCATGTGTGAATTACCTGTGTCTGTGCCATGTTGAGTTTAACTACTGCATGCAATTGTTTATAGGCAACGCATCCATTTAGAACTGTGATTAAACTGCCTGGAACTACATGTGCATTCAACCATTTGAATGCACACCTTACAGTCAATCAGAATCGATTATTCAGACAGACCACGGTATAAGCAGAATAATACTCCTGACCATGTGACTATATAAAAATAATCCTATTTGGTCTGGTATCATACCACTCTGTCATGTGTTATTTCTTACCTATTGTCAGATTATTTTGTTTTTTTCTAGAAATAATGCTTGAAATGATCTGCCAAAGAACAGCATGATCTTGAAATGAGTAAGAATGTCTTGAAATAGGTTTAATAATCGTAAATTTGTTTTATAATAATCTCAAAATTAAAAACAATAGACAAATTTATCTATAATCAACATATTTTTACTTGCCAAGATATCATTTCAATATATTTTTGCATGCATAAGATTAGTGAGTGAGAGGCTTCTAGCCAAAACTTACCGGTCACTGCCCCGCACAACATAATGCAGTTCTCCTCAAAATCAAATTGGTTATCGTTGCCGTTGCAGCCACCATAGTTGAACGGAATGCATTTCCTCTCATATGGGCTGTAATACCACTTGGCATTGTTGCCTCGGCAGGGTCCTGTGACAGGAGGTTGTGTGCAATGGCTGGCTGCAATGGCTTAATGTTGATAGTGGAAGAAAAGAATGAGAGTAAGAAAGAAATATTGACACCGTTCTCCAGAATGCATCAGTGTTTGTTTTTATCGTTGTAATAATAATCATAGATGTTGATGCAAACCATTTCGGCTCATTGGATTGTCATTTATGTCAAGCAATCTGCGAAACTTTGAGCCCACTGTGCAGGAAGAGAAAAAAAAAAGAATTCATTAATATAATTTTAAAAAAATGAGGATATGCTTCCACCTTTCCACACAATTTATTCAAGCAAACATCTTTGTAAAAGATCCAGGGGAGCATGAATTTTAAAACCTATATTTGAAAAAAAAAAACAAAAAAAACACACACTTTACTATCATTTGGTGAAAAGATTTAAGTATCAGGCAGTCACAGTGGCACCGGTGTGGTATGAAAAGAAGAGAAACTGCAACTTACGTAACTAAATTACATAACTAATGTCAGAAGCTCACAAAGAAGCAATTATAATTAAGCATTCATCTCTATCTGGGCCAGAAAAATGGAAAAAAAAAAGAAGAAGAAGAAAAGACGAGAAATAGACTGAAACCACCAGTAGGAAATTAATTGGACATTAGTCAATTTGTCCGCTTTCTTGCTTCCGCTTATTGATTTAATCGAAATGAAGAACGTTAGTGGCTGACAAGCTATTATCTAGAATAAGAAGTGTTAGGTTATCCAGTAATAACGAGCTAGCAACCTATGACAACAGTCTGTTGACTTTAAAGATAATCACTGCTTAGGTGGTCCATCAATCACCTACAGTTGTTTCTAGAACTATAGCAACTAAGATGATCACAACCGATGAAGAAATTATTTCGCTTTCAAACCTTTCACCATGATATGTAACCTAATGGTCTAACTGTCAGTTTTCCAGAGCTATAAGGACGCCTGCCCGCCTGTCTGTCTTGTTTAGAGATTTAATTCCTTGAGTACATAGTAGGTTTTTTTATGTGGGCTGCCAAATGTTCAGAAACAGCCCTGAATGTGAGCTCATGATTTAGACAACATATCATGCTTCTGCAAGACTAGCATCATAGCAATACTGTATGACTAAATGCCCAAGATATAAGGAGGTCAGAGTGCACATAACTTAAACCTTTGTACCTACTATTGGTACACTGCTCTTCATCTGAGCCATCACTGCATTGTTTTGCCTGATCACATTCGAGTGCTTTATCTATGCAACATCCATTAGTGCAGGTAAACTTCTCAGGTCCACATGACACGCCACACTCCTCGCCTGAAAGAGAGACAAGGTTTGAGAGTTCTGCATACTAAAAGGATTTAATAGACTGATATAATCATAATACATAATATGTCTATACAACATAAGCCTAAGCTCACTGTGTCAAAAAGTTTAAATCGGTTTTTTAAATATTAAATTCAGTGCTTGCTGGTAGCCTGTAATGGTTTCAGGAGGCCTTTATAGTCTCAAAGTGTCACAGGTGAGCTATGGTTATATATAGTCTTACTGCTCTCATTCAAGAAGCACTAGATAAGGCAGACTTCTAAGAGAACAGCTTTATGGACTTACTCGGATCAACTGGACCATGTCTCCCTGATGAGGAAAAAGTATGAACTGCAACAGAGAGGAGAACATGTCATTAGTAGCGAATATAAGCAGTAGCATTCCAGACAAGACAAAGATCTATACATGCTTCTGCTTTTTAACCCTGGCAGCTTAAGATCTTGTTTGGAATGCCTACAACTGAATTCTAAATTAGTCACATTACCAAAAATATTAATATTATTCATGCTTAATTCGATCATTTTAACAAAGATTTGACAGTAAATGTTAAACTGTACGCTACTTGAAACTTGATCACAGGCTTGTACGCATTCCTCCTCAGACAGGTAGTTATTGCGGTTTGGATGGCAGCCACCAAAGATGAACTTTTCACACTTCTCGGACAATGCATTGTAGTGCCAGCGAGGGAAGGAACCACGGCATGGTCCTATCTTCTTAGGCACCAGACAGTGGTCTAGAAAGAGATCAAATGAAACAGATAAGAATGGAAAAAAAAAACTTAAACATGCATAGGCAAGTGATTACAGCATTGGGTTGGCAATGTAATGATGTACAAGTTTTCACAGTGGCAGCTCGTCCATAGGGACTGGTGGGGCAGAACCCCATTATTTGTATCAGCCTTTCAGCAAGAGTTTACCCAGAATGGTGTGAAAAATAAAATAATGCTGTGAACATCCAGCATTTCTGTAGGCAGAAACACATTGTAGGGCAGCGGTAGCTCAGTGGTTAAGACGCTGGGCTACTGATTGGAAGATTGCGAGTTCAAATCCCAGCAACACCAAGCTGCCACTGTTGGGCCCTTGAGCAAGGCCCTTAACCCTCAATTGCTCAGATGTATAAATGAAATTAATGTAAGTCGCTCTGGATAAGGGCGTCTGCCAAATTCCGTAAATGTCATTGGTGGAATCTGAGGTATGCGTGGGATCCTTGTCCTGTTGGAAGGTCCAATGATGCCCAAGCTTCAGCTTCCTCACAGACGGCATGACGTTTTCTCCTAGGATTTCCTGATACTTCAATGAATCCATCTTGCCTTCCACATGCTGCAGGTTTCCAGTGCCAGAGGATGCAAAGCAGCCCCAGAGCATCACCGGGCCACCACCATGCTTGACTGTGGACAGAGTGTTCTTTTCAGCGTATGCTTCATTCTTCTTCCTCCAGGCATACTGCTGATCCATCATGCCGAAAGGTTCCAAAGAACAGAATCCCAAAACTTCTGTAGCTTATATGATTTTGAGCATACTGGAGCCGACTTTTCTTGTGCTATTGGGTCAGTAGTGGTGTACGTCTTGGAATTCTGGCATGGAAATCTTCTGCGTTTAGTACGCACCTTACTGTGCTCACTGAAACCTCAGTGCCTGTTGCCACCAAGTCTTGCTGCAGGTCTTTTGCAGTCACTCGAGGGTTTTCCACAACCTGCCTTCTCAGAAACCTGGCTGAAGCCGTTGATCGGTTCCTTTTTCTGCCCCGTCCAGGTAGTGTAACCACTGTTCCCTTAACTCTGAACTTGTGAACTATGCTTTCAACGGTGTCTCTAGGAACATTCAATGCCTTCACCATCTTCTTGTATCCTGTTCCTTGTTTGTGAAGGCGATGATCTCTTCTCTTAACGTTCTGGACCATTCTTTTGACCTAGCCATATTTCTAACATGCAGTCAAACGTGACACTCAACAAACCCTTAGCCAGTTCAGGTATTTCATGTCTTTCAGCTCAAGCACACCTGGTGCAACTAATGAAACCCTTGATTAGCTGCATCAGGTATGCTTGAGACAACTCCTGTTTTGCATATTTGTGCTGTTGTGAGGGATTCTATTCAGGGGGTTGAATAATTTTGAAACTGGAGAGGTCATTATAAGTTGCATTTTCAGTTGAATTTGGGAAAACCAATTGAAGCATTCGTTGTGTTGAACTGCTTTTGTTTCATTTGTTCATTGCAAACAGCTGAAAGTCTTTAAATTTTGACAATAAACCTGATTTGCAATGGGGGTTGAATAATTTTGTATATAATATATAATACCCATTAGTGTTTTTCTATTATAACGTTGTAATTACCATTCATATTGTTACCTACTCAATAGATACTGCACAGATTCACTGCCCATGTACAGTATATTACATGTTCAACCTGCACTTTGTTAATTAGCAAAATGCTACTATTTGCATTTCTGGTAGATGCTAAACTGCATTTCATTGCTGAGTACCTGTACTGTGCAATGACAAAGTTCTATTAAATCCATCAGCGTGTCACATGCTTCAGTGGAAGGGATAAGACTCACAGAAAATCTTACATTTTGTACAAATCAGTTAACATAGTCAATATTACACACACACACACACACACACACACACACACACATTTATATGTAGATGCATTAAATCAGTGGTTCTCAAATTTTTTCAGCATGAGGTCCCCCTTGTGTAGGGTGCATCCCTTTGTGGCCCCCTAGAGTCATCAAATTTTCATTTCGTTTTTTTTCAGGCTAGGCTCTTCTCTATTAACTTTCTCAGCTAAAAGACTATGTCCTTTATAAAAAAAAAACTTATCCATTTTAAATAGTCTTAGGATTTATCAGCATGTGGCTAACAGTAAACTAGTATATCAACGGATGTCTCTGTTTGGTGTGTGTCAGTGTGTTGTATATAATTGATTTAATTTATTAATATTTCTCATTTTTATGTACATCATAGTTCAAAGCAGGGACATCACTAGAGATTTATGAATGGTCAGGGCTAAGCCTCTTTTTAAAATTTTTTTAAAGCCACCAAAACATCTTTCTACTCATGTATATTTTAGAGTTATAATGGGTGTAAAATCTATAGAAATAAGGTTAAATTTTAAGGTTAATAACGCTCGATTAAAGTGTATACATGCTGGACAAAGTTGAGCTACAAGTCCGATTTCGTAAGTTCAATTTCAGTACGATTTCAGTTGGACTAAAGCGTTTACATGACATTTTAAAAAGCCGAATTACTGCTTTAGTTCAATTGAAATCGAACTTTTAACATGCATGTAAACGTGCTTACTGCCTCGAGGTCCGCGCACGGGAGGTACCCACGGTAAGCCGCTGGATGCGTGTCTGATAATCGAAAAACATGCGGACAAATAGGTGTGTAGCGCGTACAGCAGCCTCCCCCAGGTCCTAGTGCCTGGAACAGGTTTAAGATGTGATTGATGAACCACTGATGAAAAAAAAAAAAATAAATAAAAAAGAAAATATATTGGCTGACAGATTGATTTGCCTTGGGGGGTTAATGAATATTTTCCATTTAAAAAATAATGCTCTAGAATTTCTATGCAGCCCCCCGGCACCATCTGTTGGCCCCCAGTTTGAGAACACTGCGTTAAATGACATAGAACATAGCACATTTTCTATCAGACCACCCAATCTGTAGGCGAGCAAAAAGTGAGACAGGTGTTTCTTATTACTCAGGTGTTTCCTGTTAGATTGATCGTTTAAACAATAAATAGCTCTGAACATATTCTAGGTTTTATCCTTCAGTTTCACCTGTTAAAACTGCTTTCGTCGTTAAAAAGGATAAGCCAACTTGAAGATCAGAGCGCTGTCTATGGGAGAAAAGCAGGCCATTTTGAAGTAGAGAAAAGAGGGAAAATCATTCAGAGGCATTGCAAAACACTGGGCGTAGCCGATACAACAATTTGGAATGTCCTGAAAAACCAAGAAACCACTGGTGTACTGAGCGACAGACACAGAATGGGTCGGCCAAGGAAAACAGCTGATGAAAGAAACATCGTGAGAGCTGTGAAGGTATCACAATCGTTCAAAGAAGAGCAGAAATATAGAGGCCATACCACAAGATGCAAACCACTCAGCAGTAGGAGTCAGAAAGCCAAAATGGAATTCACATAGAAATAAAGAGATGGGCCACAAAAGTTCTGGAACCAAGATTAACCTCTACCAAAGTGACAGAAAGGCCAAAGTTTGGAGAAAGAAACGATCTGCTCATGATCCAAAACATACAAGCTCATCTGTGAAAAATGGAGGCGCTATTGACGTGGCTTGGTCTTGCATGGCTGCTTCTGGAACAGGTTCACTAATCTTTATTGATGATGCAACTCATGATGGTAGCAGCAGAATGAATTTTTTTTCCCCAATTACAGAAATTTACAGGAACATTTTGTCTGCCAATTTACAGAGAAATGCATCCAAATTAATCGGGAGGAACTTTATCATGCAGCAAGACAATGATCCAAAACACACTGCCAACAGAACAAAAGACTATCGGGGGGGGAACGTTTAAGGTTTTTAGACTGACCAAGTCAATCACAAGACCTTAAGCCAATTGAGCATGTGTTTCACCTGATGAAGAGAAGACTGAAGATGGAAAAGCATCACAAAATTAAAAAAAAAACAATTTGGTGATGACAATGAGTCGCAGGCTTAATGCAGTTATTGCAAGCAAGAGATATGCAACCAAATATTAAGTGTTATTTACTTTAATTCAAGACATACCTGTTCTTATACTTTGGCTTGCCTAAAAATTGGGTTGCCTGATACAAAAGGTACTATGTTTTATTTTTGTTTAACACATCTAGATGCAAATACGAGGAAATAAAAGCTGAAATCCTAAACTCTGGTCTCATATCCATGCTTTGATCTCAAAACCAAAGGTCATTGGTGTATAGCACAAACAACTGAATTGGCAAATGATACTTAAAAACCACTTGTAGGTCATGATAAACCATATCTCTCATTCCACACAAATCATTCATAAGCAGTTAAGACAAAAATATGCCAAGCATGTTTGAGCCATGGCTATTTACTGAACTGCAAGAGAAAGGAGAAGTAGAGCTGATGAGATCAGACCACACATCAGAAACTGCACATCTTGTTTGTTTGTTTTTTTATATACATTTCTTAAGAACACTGTCCGAATGACTAAAAATAAAAAGGCTTTTATGATTAACCAGTAATGTGTGACAGCCAAAACAAATACATCTCACTGTACATTAAAGCACTAATATTCACATAATCATATGCCATCTGACATCTGTTCTGCTCTGTACAATCAAGCATCCGCCAGGAGCAAAACACAATACAATCAGCAACAAGACAGGAAAAAAAACAGATACGGGGACTGAATACAGACACATATATTAGGCTACAATTTGGACATGAAGCATAATTTAAATGAAATTCTATATATTTTTACTGTCAAGAAATTTGTCGCATACAGCCACCATTTAAGCTCCATTAAATGGTATTCGATACGTCATTGCATCATTTCTTAGATGACTTTTCTTTGATTTCTCAAGTGCATTCAACACCATCCAACCTCTCCTGGTAAGTGAGAAGATTGGTAGAATGTAGATTGCCACCTCCATGATCTCCTGGGCCACAGACTACCTCAGATCTTGCAGACCTCAGTTCGTGTGGCTGGGGAGCTGCCTGTCTGAGAGGCTACTGAGCAACATTGGAGCACCTCAGGGAACTGTGCTATCTGCATTCCTCTTCAGCCTGTACACCACAGACTTCCAGTACAAGTCAGACTTGTGTCACCTGCAGAAACTCTGCTGTGGTAGGGTGCATCAGGGGTGAAAACAAAGAAAGAAGAGTATAGGGACCTGGTAGACTAATTTGTTTAGTGGTGTGGAAAGAACCATCTACTCCTCAATGTGGTCAAGACCAATATGAGTCTTGTTGTGAGTGCCGTCTTCTTTATGGCAGTATGCTGGGGGATGGGGGCAGCATTATAGCCAGAGAAGCACGGAAGCTCAACAAACTGATAAAGGAGGCTGACTCTGTCCTGAGATGCTCCCTGGACAGTTTTGATGTGGTTGTGGAAAGGGGGACATTAAACAAACTAGTGCCCATCCAGGACAATGTATTGCATCCCCTCCATGATATATTGATCAAACAGTGGCACACATTGAGCAAAACACTCGTTCAGCTCCGCTGTATCAAGGAACGGTACAGGAGGTCTTGTACAGGGTAATCGCTGTTGAGGGACAACAGTTCATCAATATGCCAGGATATTATTGTGCATTAGACCCTGTTCCTAGAATAAGCTCTTCAGATATCTGTCTGCATTTTTACACCTGGTGGCATTCTGTTTACTGCATTGCTGCTAACTCACTATATAACTGCACTATACAACTTGTGGACACTGTTCTTACTAAACTGTGGAACTCTCTACCTCAGAGCCTCAGTGACATCTCCTCTATTTCTTTAAAACTCAGCTTAAAACACATCTTTTGTCCGCACGTTGTTTGACTATTACTGAGTGATGTCTTATTTTCTGTTTTATAATTGAGATTAAAAACTTCTGTTGAAATGTATATTAATGTACTTTGTCCTGTTAAATGTATATGAAGTCTAAAGTGTCCTTGAGCTTGTAGAAAGGCGCTATATGAATAAAACTTATTATTAATATTTGCACTTGCACATTTACTCAAAGGACTGATATTTACAGTTATGTTTACTTTATTTGTAACACTATTTATAATCTTACTGAATATGTTTGTTTCATCATTCTTCTGCTGCTGCTGCTCTAACGTGTGAATTTCCCTCTGGAATAAAAAAAAAAAAGTGATCTAAAGTGAAGGTCTAAACTATTGTACAAAAAACGAACAAAAAAAAAAAAACCCAATCCAGACACACAGCAGCAGACTGTAATGCTTCATCAGACCAGCAGTAAACAGAATTTCATGCTTTCTCATCAAAATGACTGTGAAGTGAAGCTAACCCATCAAAGATTATTCACGGTGTCTCATGCACAGGAGACACTGCTTGGGAAACTCAAGCAGAAACCAGCTCAACTAGTTTCACTGCCTCAAAGACGAAAGCATATCGAAAATCAAGACTCATTTCCGCTTTCTTCTGACTCACCAGACCTTTTTTTTTTTTTACTATTCTAGACCTTGGTATATTTTTACTTAGTAAAATTTGAATGTGGTACTTTGATATAATACAACTTTATTTAAAAGAGAGGGAAGAAAATCACCATCAAGTTTCTCTAGTCAGTTTGTCTAGTTACTGAGTGTGGTGTTATTTTAGGGTGGAATATCACCTTACATCTTAAGGTTTTAACATATAAATTGAGTTATTTGTATGTAGGAAACTAAACCAAGCCAATTCCAAAGAAAATGCACGGACAACTAAAATAAAGGGATATATTATATAAGCAACACATGTAAACATGGCCACAGATTCGTCGATGAACAAAAGTTGTTCATCTACACACCCATCAATATACAAATTAGCGATGGAACAATTCACCATTATACAAATATTACCAGTTCCTCTATTATATATGGACAACACACAGTAAAATCCACAGTGTTGGATTAACACCTACACTGTATATTCATATCCGATTGAGCACAACTGAACTCTGAAAGAGTTAATTCAACACTGGGGATTTTGCAATAACTAACTGACAAGAATGACCAATTAATAAAAAAAAATAAGAAGCAAAATAAAATTGTTAAATTCATTGTGTTAAGCCCAGTTGTATTTGTACGCTTACTTCATAGTCCCAAAAGAACCCTTTGCTCTGCATCAGCCTATGTGTAAAACCACAAAGATTCCTCTCCCAAGAAACCAAGCCGAATCAAGCGATAAGTACATAACTAAATGAATTGCTTTCAATTATATATAAGAGCACTTGACTCAGAGCAATGAATGAGCAGTGAATCGGTCAGAGTTGTGGTGGATCTGGAGCCAATCCAAGGAACACTGGGTGCAAGGTGGGAAAATTCACCCCAGATGGGACACCAGTCCACCCAAGGGCACTATGCATACACACATTCACACCTAGGTGAAATTTACTATAGCCTACAGGCATGTGTTTGGATGTCGGAAAGAAACCAGAAGAACCCAGATAGCATGTTTGCCTCGCACCTCTGAGGGTTCGAATCCCCAGAATTTGCGTGTTCTCCCTGTGCTTCGAGGGGTTTCCTCCAGGTATTCCGGTTTCCTCCCCCAGTTCAAAGACATGCGCTGTCCATACTGTATGAATGTGGAAAAGCGGTATGGAAAATGGATGGATGGATGGATGGGGAATACATCTGCATTTGAGACATGTTTATCAACACAGCATAAACTGACTGAATTCACTTCTTAGGAGTGTCAATGTCAAACGAGGCAAGAGCTCATAGTAGGTTTATGTGAAGACAAATACTCACGGTGTGACTGCTCAGGTGTGAGGACCAAGACAGTGACCTCTGCCGAGTCAGACTGGCCAGCACTATCTGTGACGGTCAGCCTGAATTTATATACTCCAGCAGACAGGTTGGACACCCTCACTTCATCGTTAAAAATGGTTTTCTGAAAGGAACGGACATGCTGAACTGTATTTCAGAATGTGGAGACCCAGACCTACAACTGTGCTCGGAATATGTGACATAGAGTGAACATGTGGTAGAATCAGACGAACAGATTATGTAATATCTTAATGAGTTTACAAAATGTGGAATGCTATTCAACAAGTCAACAGCCTTTTGAAAACCATAAACAATTCCTGTCTTAATAGTAATTCAACAGTAGAACCTAACATGTGATGAGAGAGGTCACATACCTCCATGACAGCTGTGGGGCTTCCAGACACCTGCACCCACTGGAAGTGAACAATTCCATGGTCATCCTTGCTCTCAATGCCATTGAGCATCACAGTGTCACGAGGCTGAACCACTCGGTCCTGTCCTGCTATTGCCCTAGGAGAGTGATCCTTCTTATCTGCTCAACACAAGAAAGCAAAGGTAAATATGATAACATTTGAAATAATAGCAGTGAGAGCAGGTTGTTATGGTCCACATTCAAACAAGTTGTCACAGGTCTGAAGAATGTACGCATGTGTGCTCATACTCAATACATGAGTATTTCAACAGAAAGGCCAGGGGGAATCTTGAATTACAGGAATTGTGTTTCCAGTACACTTAGAAGTTGAGCAGCACCAGATACAACAAAGCAATACATTTAAAACAAAGACGTTACAAGGATGATCACTGATGCGATTCCACAATCAAGACCCTCTAGTGAGGAGCACTTTTGACAAAATGGTATTGCAGGAAGCATATTACAAAAGTTCAACGCTGGAACTTCAAGTATTTAGTTAAATATTTTGACGCTGTAATATGTCTTTAGAGTCAAATTGCGCATGGGAAGAGCCCTACACTAAAAATAAGGTTCCAAATAGAACCAGAAAGGGTTTTTCAGCCTGATGCCATAGGAGAACCCTTTTTAGTTGCACAAAGAACCTTTTACTCTCAAGTTCTTTAGAGAACCATCCATTTACTGGTGCTTTAAAGAAACCAGAAATGGTTCTTCACAGCAGTGCCGCAAGGAACCATGTTATCATAAGTTCTCTAAGAAACCATTACTTTAAGGAACCAATGTAATAATTAATAGTTATGCCAGGAGAACCTTTTCCAGTCCCACAAAGAACCTTACAGGGTTCACTTTAACCTGTTAAGGGATGATACTTTAAATAACCTATAATTAACCATAAAGAACTTCTTTAATCTCCAAAGAACCATATAGCTCAACTCAAGATACTATTATACTATGATAATACTCTATACTATGAAAAATGGTTCTTGACAAGAAGGTTCCTTGCAGAACCTATGGTGCTGTAAAGAACCATTAAATAACCTATATTTTTAAGAGTGTAGGCTATTTAACCAAAATGTTAGTGAATCATCTGGAGAATATTTTACATGAACTTGAATAAACAGAAAAATATATAGTTTATCTGAAACTATAAATTAATGGCAACACAGCAATGGGAAGAGCCAAAATATTTGTATATTAATCGCCAATAGTAGACTAAACCTAAATCATGCGACTGTAGGGAAGATTATGCTCATAAAAAAACATATACAAAATGCTATGATGAACAAGTTCATTTACTTTTTGGTTTGTTTATTTTAATGTATTAATTTTTTTATATGTATTGTTTATATATATACAAAATTATGTATTAAAATTATATATTATGTATAGTTTGATATGTATTTAATTACATTAATTTTTTTCAAATTACTTAATTATTATTGTATTTATTTATTTAATTTTACTTACTGACTTGTTTATTTGTTTGGTTGTCATTGTATATTTCTGGTACTGGGCATATACTAATATTGAACACAGCTGTGTACAGTGACAGCTTGTCATCCAAGTTATGACCTTCTTTCTCCACTATTAAAAAAAACATTTAGTTTTATGCACTTTTATTCTTCACACTTACCTGGATCATACTCCTCCAGGTAGCGGCCAAAAACAGAGGTCAGTATGTAAGTGCTGAAACCCTTCTTTCGGACAAAGCGGCACACTTTCTTCTGCTTATACAAACAGTTGAAGAGGAAGCAGGACTTGATGGTCCCCTCCTGAGCTCCGTTTTCCATTAAGGCCAGGTTACAGTTGGGGTCTTTGCAGCATGCAGACACACACTCTTTAGCTCCGGTGATCTGCGGAGATCCGATGAACTCAGCGCCAAACTTCACCGACTCGTCCGTTTCTAAAACGAAGTCTTCCTTTCCTTTTGAAAACTTGGCAAAGCATTGTTCTCCGGGGTTCTGGGCCAGGAGTAGAGTTTGTAGCAGCGATATGGTGATAACTAACACAGAGATCCAGTAAGGAGGCATCATCATCATCATCATCATCATCCGGTAAAATAATCTCCCTTCTCCACTTTCAGTGTTCTAAAGGCAATTCAACAAACACAAACACAAGGCATCTTACTATTACACCTATCACAATGATCAGCACATACAGTACACTCTTAAACATAAAAGTTCCAATTAGAACCAAAAAGGGTTTTTCAGCCTGATGCCATAGGAGAACCCTTTTAAGTTCAACAAAAAACCTTTTACTCAAGTTATTTTGATAACCATCTATTTACTGGTGCTTTCAAAACAGTGCCACAAGGAAGCATGTTATCATACCCTTAGTTAGTGCTTTAAGGAACCAAAGTAAGGTTCTTAAGAGTGATGCCAAGAGAATATTTTCAAGTCCCACGAAGAACCTTAAAGGACTGACTTTAAACTGTTAAGTGATGATACCTTGAAGAACCATTACACTGCTCTGAAGAACCTATAATGAACCATAAAGAACTTCTTTAATCTCCAAAGAACCATATAGCTCAACTCAAGAACCCTATACATTGAAAAATGAAAGTTCTTGACAAGAAGAAGGTCCTTTGCAGAACCTATGGTGCTGTAAACAACCATTAAAGAACCTAAGAGTGTAGTCTTATATTCCAGACTTCTGAACAGGATGTATATTAATTACTTAGTATTGAACAGACTGCGTAGAGAACTAATAACTCATAATATTCTTCTTCTTTCTTTCTTTTTTTTTGTTGTTGTTTAAATCAGAGAGGACACCACTGCCCTATAAAAGACAGGTTAAAAGTCTCTGGAGGTATTCTATCCCACTAGGCCTTTGAGCGAAACGAAAAAGTGACTGCGTCTTACCTGTTGAATTGAGTTTCCTGAAGTAGGCTATTTCTTCACTTCATGAACTCTCGCTCCAAAAGCTCCCTCCTTTATTTCCAACAAAAGCGACGCTGTGAACTGTTAAAGATATTAAACTTTTATTCGACGTTTCACGAAAGCAAATGACGTCCTCTTCTCTCCTCAGGTGTGTCCCGATACCTGCGGAACAGGAAGTGAAATTCGATGCGACGCAGCTGGGGAGCGGAGTACTAAGCTACTAGCTACTAATACTAGGCTTCTGCACACTGCCGCCTGTTAGTGTGTACTGCTTAGTACAGTAGTATGTGTTTTCAGTCTCAACCAGCGTTACGTGATCTGGACCACTCCTCTCTGACGCTCAACGCGGTTTATCAACTGGAAAGTTACCTGAGCAGATCGTGTACAACAACTCACGTGCACACAAATGCGTTTTAGACCTACAGGTTACTCAGCAAATGATTGTTAAAGTAATTAACACTATTATTATTTAAAAAAAAAAAAAGACAAATATAACACTAGACATTAGACATCTGATCCTCACACTCTTATTTATAATTAACTAATTAAGATAACTAATTATTTACAATTAACAAATACAATTATTTAATACTATTATATTTATTTACCCCTTTTAGGTGTGTACTTTACTGGTAGGCTACTGGTAGACTAACATTTACTATTTATGCTCTTATAGGATCATGCCTTTTCTTTTATTTATAACCTCTAAGAAACAGCATAGCCTTTTGGTATTAATAAAGGCAAATGCCCACAAGGTGGCAGACATGCATAAATCTGGAGCTGAGTAAAAAAAAAAAAAACAACAACAAAAAAATTCAGTGCCACACAGACAGCCAACATGCTTTTAAGGTGGATGATAATAATAATAATAATAATAATAATAATAATAATAATAATAATAATAATAATAATAATAATAATAATAATAATAATAATAATAATAATAATAATAATAATAATAATAATAATAATAATAATTGGGGGCACGGTGGCTTAGTGGTTAGCATGTTTGCCTTGCACCTCCAGGGTTCGAGGCTCGATTCCCACCACCAGAGTGTGCAGAGTTTGCATGCTCTCCCTGTGCTTCACGGGTTTCCTCCGGGTACTCTAGAGTGAGCCTGTTCCAGGAACAATGGAAACACATTCTGGATGAAAGGGCACCCTTGGCACGATGCATGCACAGACACACACACACACACACTCATCTATACCAAATTCGAATAGCTAGTCCACTAATCAGCATGTCTATGAAAGGTGAGAGGAAACCAGAGAACCTGGAGGAAACCCACACAGACAAATATATACCTGACCATCACACTTGTGCTTGTTGAACGTCTCATATCAAAGTTGGTCCCCCCTTTGCTGTTATAATTAACCTCCACTCTTTTGGGAAGGCTTTCGACTAGATTTTGGAACGTGACTGTGGGTATTTGTGCACATACAGCCACAAGAGCATTAGGGAGGTCAGGCACTGATGTCGGGCAAGATGTGGTGCACAGTTGGTGTTCCAATTATTCATCCCAAAGGCCACTCAAGTTCTTCCACATCAAACTTGGCAAACCTTGTCTTTATGGATCTCACTTTGTGCACAGGGATATTGTCATGCTGGAACAGATTTAGACCCCTCAGTTCCAGTGAAGTAAATCTTAAAGCTACAGCATACAAAGGCATTCTACGCAATTGTGTGCTTTCAAGTAAGTGGCAACAGTTTGAGGAAGACCCACATATGGGTGTGATGGTCAGGTGTCCACATACTTTTGGCCATATAGAGTACTTATATACAACAACATTTTTGCTAAAAAAAACAAAAAAAACAACCTAATTTAAACAAAAAAGAAATTCTTGATAGAACTTCTCGATATTCTGCCCCAATAAACTGGTTTCTCATGACCTTGGATGCTGAATGAGGACCAGATTCATTATTTAGTGCTCTGCTCTGCCACTTGTAGCCAACATTTATCTTGGATCCCTGTAAACCAGCAAAACAGTTTGTGCCTTAGGCAGGATATCATTATTGGTAGATCCAGAACTGCATGAAAACAGACACTATGTCAACTTGCTACTGAAGTTCAGATTAAGCACAGCTCTACCTTTAAATCTGAAAACCCCATGAATTTCTACTTATTTCCACTATTTAACATTTAACTTAAAATGTAACTAAATATGTATATAATTATTACATGCATTACATAATGCATGTAATTTAATTAATTACAATAAAACTATAATATTCTGTAATAATATATAATATGTAATAAATAATACACAAATCCAGGTTTGGAGTACAAACAGAGGGACTGTTAAGTAAGGTGATCTGTCAAGAAAATTTGTCTTAAATCATATTTCAAAGCCTGTATAATTTGAGAGACTCTACATACTGTAAGATGTAGTATGCAATTTGTGCAACTCATTCATTATTCATTCATCTTGAGTAACTGCTTTATTTGTGCTGTCCATACACATCACGGGAGTTAGCGATCCATCAAGTGACAAATTCAAGTAGTTTTCTGCAAAAAAGCACGAAAATCTCTCTAAGTTGCATCGCAAATTTTGAAAAAAGCCACAGCAATATCAAATATTTTTGGCAGCAACAATCACAAAAAAAAAAAAAACTCCACCAAATCCTGTATGAACTGTTATATGTATTAATTCATTGAAACGTATTGGTACATTCTAAATGCAAAAATGATTATATCACATATAAACAGATGAACAGACTGCAATTTATAAAATTTTCCTAATTATAGTTTTAGCATATATACTTAGTGGCCTGCATAAATATTCACCCCTCGTGAATTGGGATCATACATCATGAATCTACACAAAATAGCCCAAATATTGAAGAGAAGGGGAAGGATAATAGTTTGTAAACTTATTTATTATTTACAAATAAGAATGTAAAATTGATAAACAGTCACCCCCTTTACTGGGAAACCACTAAATTAGTTCAAACTCCATTACGTAGTGTTCAGTATGCTAGATAAACAGCCGAAAACCAGATGAAAAGGCTCCATCAGACCAGCAGCAAACAGATGTTCATGCTTGTCGTCAAAATGGCTCACCGCAAAAATGAAGCGAAGATAATTTGCATGTAGGCAAGATAACTCATCAAAGATTATTCATTGAATCTCCCGCAAGGTCACAAAAAAATGAATGTCTGGCTTCTCTTTCTCTACTTGTGAAACTCAAGCAGAAAACCAGCTCGACTAGTTTCACTGCCTCAAAGACGAAAGCATATCGCAACTCAAGACTATTTTCTACTTTTTTTTCATTCACTAGACAACTTTTTACTTTCCTGGGACTAGAGAACTTTGGTATATTTTTACTTAGTACAATTTGTATACTACAAATGTATCTTAAAAAGGGAATTTGTTGAACTCACTGTATTTTTTTTTTCAATCAATTGAAACTGCTTGCCTTTGTACAATATATAGGTAATTTAGCAATGGTTTTCAAAACATCTTGTTCAGCATTAGCCTTTGTCTAAAACCAAAAAGAGTTCTCTCCAAAGAAACCAAACCAAATCAAGAAATTAGGATAAATGAATTGCTTTCAGTTGACACACTGATGGCCTGAAAAAATCTGTTATTAAAAACCAGATTAATTGTTATTAATTGGTTCTCTTCATTCAAAATACTTGTTACTGATTTGACAAAATTGTTGACATGACTATTTTGAATTTGATTTTGAATATTGATTGAAGAAGACAGCAACAGCTATGTGTGTAATATGAAATATAATCAATTTCTAAAAATCATATTTGCTAACAGAACACGTTGCATTTGAGACATGTTTATTAACGCATCAAACTAAACACACTTCTTAAGAGTGTCAATATTAAACTTTGGCGACAGCATATAGTAGGTTTATGTTAAGACAAATACTCACATTGTGACTGCTCAGGTGTGAGGACCAGGACAGTGACCTCTGCTGAGTCAGACTGGCCTGCGTTGTCTGTTACGGTCAGCCTGAACTTATACACTCCAGCTAACAGGTTGGACACCCTCACTTCATCTTTAAAAGTGGTTTTCTGAAAGGAACCGCCACACTGAGCTGTATTTCAGAATGTGGAGGTCCATATCTACAACTGTGCTCGGAATGTGTGAGAAAAAGGTCACACACCTCCATGACAGCTGTGGGGCTTCCAGACACCTGCACCCACTGGAATTGAACAATTTTATACTCATCCTTGCTCTCAATGCCATTGAGAATCGCAATGTCATGAGGCTGCACCACTTGGTCTTGTCCCTAAGAGGGTGATCATTCTTATCTGCCCAATGCAAAAAAAAAGCAAATGGTAAAATGTTAGCATTATTACATTTTAAATTACAGTGAGGGCAGGTTGTTAAAAAAAAGGATGTCACAGTCCACAAACAAGTCCACATAAGTCTGAGGCATTTACACATACGTTGTTCTTCATAAGTATTTCATCAGGAAGGGCATAGGGAATCTTGAACTACAGGAAAATATGTTTCATTACAGATGAGCAGCACAATATACAAACAAATCATTTTCAACCAAGATAATCACAGATGATCAAAGATGTGATTTCACTATGGTTTGTGACAGTCTCTATATATTGCATACTGTTTTCAATACTACAATGTTACAATTATGTAACTTTAATCTTTATTTAAATATGTTGATACTTTTTATTCCTAAAGAGTCAAACTGCAAATGGGAAGAGCAGCAAAAACAAATCATGTGTATGCCTTTGTAAAATATATAGGCAGTTTAGCAAAGGTTTTACTGAATCATCAGTAGCCTAATTTATGTAGCCTATTTAAAAAGAAATTTAATAAATTACCAATCTGGTGTTAAAAACACACAGACTTACTGTTTTGTTTTGTTTTTTAATTCAAATAGTGTAGAAAGAAGGTCTTAACTCGGGTGGCAGACTGTCACTATAAGAAGTTGCACTCAGTACTGAAATCCCCCAAGGTGCTTAATTTAGCAATCACAATATCATAATGCCCAGTACCAAAAATATGCTATGATCATTCATTCATTCATTCATTCATTCATCCTCTGTAACCACTTTATCCTGACCAGAGTCACAGTGGATCTGGAGCCTATCCCTGAGCACAAAGCTGGAGAATTTGAGGCAGATGGCTACATCAACAGAAGACTACATCAAGCTCCACTCCTGTCAGCCTGAATATTACTGCGGACCACATGCATCCCTTTATGGCCACAATTTACCCATTATATAATGTCTACTTCTAGCATGATAATGCTCCATCTCAGAAAGTCGTCTCAAACTGGTTCCATGAACATGACAATGTTTTCAGAGTACTTCAATGGCCTCTGCAGCCACCAGATCTGAATCCATAGAACACCTTTGAGATGTGGCAGAATGGGAGATTCACAGCATGACTGCAGCTGACAAATCTGCAGCAATTACAGTGCCCTCCACTAATATTGGCACCCTTGGTAAATATGAGCAAAGAAGGCTGTGAAAAAGTGTCTTTATTGTTTAACCTTTTGAAATTTGTTAAAAAAATTCACAAAAATATTCTGCTCTCATGTATATCAAACAATTGCAAACAAAACACAGTTAACACAATATCTTTGTTAAATATAGGTGTGCAACAATTATTGGCACCCTTTTAGTCAATACTTTGTGCTACCTCCCTTTGCCAAGATAACAGCTCTGAGTCATCTCCTATAATGCCTGATGAGGTTGGAGAATACATGGCGAGGGATCTTAGATCATTCCTCCATACAGAATCTCTCCAGATCCTTCAAATTTCGAGGTCCAGGCTGGTGGACTCTCCTCTTCAGTTCACACCACAGGTTTTCTATGGGTTTCAAGCCAGGGGACTGGGATGGCCATGGCAGGACCTTGATTTTGTGGTCAGTAAACTATTTTTATGTTGATTTTGATGTATGTTTTGGATCATTGTCCTGCTGGAAGATCCAACCACTGCCCATTTTAAGCTTTCAGGCAGAGGCAGTCAGGTTTTCATTTAATATCTGTCCATGATGCCATGTATCCTAACAAAATGTCCAGGTCCTCTGGCAGAAAAACAGTCCCAAAACATTAATGAGCCACCACCATATTTAACCGTGGGCATGAGGTACTTTTCTATATGGCTAACTCTGTCATGGTCTGGGCCAAGCTCCACGTGTTCCCCCATCATCCCCTTCTCCACATTTCCAGTGCGCTCTCTCTCTCTCTCTCTCTGTCTCTGAGTGTTTGTGTGTGTGCTTGTTTGTTCCTGGGCATGGCGCTCCATGGTTGTATCAGCGGTCTCACCTGTTCCTAATTACCCACTTCATCTGCAGAGTATTTAAACCCTGGTCTTTCAGCCACTCATCGCCAGATTGTTCCAGCTCTCAGTGCGGTAACTTCCGGCTCAGCTCGCGTCTAGTTTACTATTCCGTATTGTTTCCCATGTGGTATTTCCCTGTGCTCACCGTGCTTTGTGTCTCCGTGTTTCCAGGTATCACATCTCGAGTCTCCTACTGTTTGCTCCTGGTTCACTTCCAGCTACGCCCAGTCCTGCCTCGCCTTCCCCCGTGGCTCTCCATCTTGGCATGCCGCCGACCCGTGTTCAAGCTCTGGCCTTGACAACACTCCCGCTCGGTCCAGCATTGCCCTGCCCGTGGTGCACCTCTTAAGCACCCGCCCCTCACACTCTGGTCCGGAGTTGCAGCCGGCGTTGAGGACCTCTGTTGCTGCCTTCACCGACAAGCTGCGGAGATTGTTTGATCACCCCATCCAGGGGAAGGAGGCCACCAAACTCTCCCTCCACCAGGGACCCCGTAGCATGGTTGAGTACTCAGTGGAATTCTGGGTTTTAGCACCCGAGTCCAGATGGAACCAGGAGGCGGGTGTTCCAGGGGGTGTTCCCAAACGGCCTCAGTGAGCAGTTAAAGGACAAACTCGCCACAAGGGATGAACCTGACTCTCTTGATGCACTGATTTCTCTCACCATCTGCCTAGACAATCGCATGTGAGAGAGGTGTCGAGAGAGGACTGGCCAGACCCAAGCTCCCCACTTGCCTGCCCACTCAGTCCGGAAACCTCCACCCAGCTCTCCAGCCTCATCCAATGTTTTTCCCCGGCGAAGAACCCATGCAGGTAGGGTGGGCCCAACTTACTATAGCCGAACACGACTGTCGGTTCCAAGAGGGGGTGTGCCTCTACTGTGGAACTAAGGGTCACTTCATTGCCGCCTGTCCTGTTCACCCAAAAGAAGGAGAAGCTCCCTACTTACTGGCACGCCAAACCAGTCTCCCAGTCCAGACTCCAAATCCCGGCCACCTTACATCACAAGCAAGCACCTGTCCCCTTGATGGCCCTGATCGACTCTGGTGCAGAAGGCAGCTTCCTCGATCAGGAGATAGCCTCCCAGGCTGGCCTTCCCCTGGAACTATTGGAACCGCCTGTGACAGTCAACGTGCTAGACGGTAGACTCCTGGCCCAGGTTACCCATCATACTGCCCTTCTGCTCTGGGTTATCTCTGGCGACCATTGTGAGAAGATCAGGCTCAACATCATCTCCTCCCCAGGTATACCACTGGTCTTGGGACACTTCTGGCTGAGATGTCAGAACCCCCAGATCATCTGGATGGTTGGGAGGATTGTCACCTGGAGCCCCTTATGCCACTCCTTGTGCCTGAAATCGGTGCTCCCTCCCGCAAAGGCCTTTACCCCTCCTTTGACTTCTGAACCACCCAACCTCTCGTCTGTGCCCCCCGAGTATCACGACCTGGGAGAGGTCTCCTCACTGGCCCTATGATTGTACTATTGACCTTCTCCCTGGAGCCCCCCTTCCGTCCAGCCGGCTATATACCTTGTCCCGTCCTGAGAGGGAGGCCATGGAAAAGTTTATTAATGACTTCCTCACCGCCGGTATCATCCGGTTGTCCTCCTCACCCCTGGGTGCTGGGTTCTTCTTTGTGGCCAAGAAGGATAAGTCCCTCCGTCCCTGCATAGATTACTGGGGCTTGAATAACATCACAGTAAAAAATAAGTACCCCTTGCCTCTTCTCAGCTCTGCCTTTGAGCCCTTGCATGGGGCGACCATATTTACCAAATTGGACCTATGGAACACGTACCATCTGGTCAGGATTAGAGAGGGGGATGAATGGAAGATTCAACACTCCACTGTTCCACTTTGAGTACCTAGTCATGCCGTTCGACCTTACTAATGCACCAGCTATGTTCCAGGCCCTGGTCAACGATGTATTCCGGGACTTTCTGAACCGCTTTGTCTTTGTCTACGTGGACGATATCTTAATTTTCTCCCAAAACCCCTCCGAGCACACCCACCATGTCCGACAAGTCCTGCAACGACTCCTGGAGAACCGCCTGTTTGTAAAAGCTGAAAAATGTGAGTTCCATGCCCAATCAGTCACCTTTTTGGGGTACATCGTTGAGAGCAGACAAGTCAAGGCCGACCTGGAGAAGATCAGAGCCGTAGTCGAGTGGCCGACCAACCACCCTTAAACAGCTCCAGAGGTTCCTTGGGTTCACCAATTTTTACCACCACTTTATTTGGGACTATAGCCGGGTTGCATAACCCCTTACCAGGCTGACCTCCACCTCCACCCCCTTCGTGTGGAACCCTGAGGCTGAAGCTGCCTTTAAGAAACTCAATGACCTGTTCACCTCTGCCCCCATGCTAGAAGACCTCGTGGCAATTTATCATGGAGGTAGATGCCTCCAAGTCAGGTGTGGGTGCGGTCCTCTACCAGCGATCAGCCCCTGACCAGAAACTCCACCCACGCACCTTTTTCTCTCGCCAACTCTCACCCATGGAACACAACTACGATGTGGGCAATCAGGAGTTTCTGGCAGTTAAGTTGTCTCTGAAAGAGTGGAGAAACTGGCTTGAGGGGGCGGAACAGCCTTTCATCATCTGGACCAACCATAAGAACCTGGCCAAGTGCTGGCATAAGACCGCCAAGCGCCTTAACTCCCGCCAAGCTCGCTGGGCCTTATTTTTTGGGCGGTTCAACTTCTCGATCACCTATCGTCCAGGCTCTAACAATGGTAAGCCCGATGCCCTTTCCCGCCAGTTTTCCCATGAAGACAATAATTCAGAGCCTGACACTATCCTCCCTCCCACCAGATTGGTCGGAGTGGTTACATGGGAGATTGAGTCTGCCAGAGAGCCCAGCGCACCCAATCTGACCCCGGCAATGGTCCTCCTGGTTGCTTACTTGTCCCGGACACCGTGCATTCCCAGGTCCTCCAGTGGGTTCACTGCTCTCGGTTTGCCTGTCACCCTGTTTCCAGTCACACCTTGGGCCTGTTAAAATGACATTTCTGGTGGCCAACGATGGATGCAGATAGCCGGGCTTTTGTTGCAGCCTGTACCATTTGCGCCCGCAGTAAGCCCCTACACCACCCACCAGCCAGACTACTCCAGCCCCTTCCTATCCCCAGTCGCCCTTGGTCACACATAGCGCTTGACTTTGTCACAAGTTTAACTCCCTCTCAAGGCCACACTGTGATCCTGACCATCATAGACCAGTTCTCGAAAGTGGTCCACTTTGTGGCCCTCCCCAAGCTCCCTACGGCCCGCAAAACAGCCGACCTTCTGGTCAACCATGTCTTTCGCCTGCACAGGATTCCCCAGGACATCATCTCGGACCGCGGACCCCAGTTTGTCTCCCAAGTCTGGACATCCATTTGTAAATCCCTGGGGGCCATGGCCAGCTTCTCCTCCGGATTCCACCTCCAAACTAATGGCCAGGTCAAGCAAGCCAACCAGGAACTGGAAGCTGCCCTATGGTGTGTAACAGACAACAACCCCACCACCTGGAGCTCCCAGCTTCTGTGGGTAGAATATGCTCACAACACCCTAACCAGCACCGCCACCAGCCTGTCTCCCTTCGGGTGCTCACTGGGTTACCTGCCACCCCTATTTCCGGCCCAGGAAAGCGACATTGCTGTCCCCTCAGTACAGGCCTATCTCTGCCGCTGCCGCAAGTTTTGGAGGGAAGCCCGCGCCTCTCTACTTCTCTCTTCTGAGCGCAACCGCCGCCTGGCAGATCGCCACCGAATTCGGCCCCCCACTACCGACCGGGCCAAAAGGTATGGCTGGCGGCCAAAAACATCCTGCTCAAAGCAGAGACCAAGAAACTGCTATATCGGTCTCTGCTCCCCCCTGCTATCTCGGTCCCTTTATGATAGAGAGCATTATCAACCCTGCCACAGTGAAATTGAAACTCCCTAAATCCCTGCATATCCACCCCACCTTCCTTGTCTCCCAGATCAAACCGGTACGCGTCAGTCCACGTCGGTCCCTTATCGTGTGGTATTTCCCTGTGCTCACCATGCTTTGTCTCGTGTTTCCAGGCTCACGTCTCAAGTCTCCTGCTGTTTGCTCCTGGTTCACTTCCTGCTATGGCCAGGCCTGCATCGCCTTCCCCTGTGGCTCTCCTGGTGGGTCCCGTGCTCCCCTCCCCGTGAGGCACCTCTTAAGCACCCGACCCTCACACTCCGGACCGAAGTTCGAATCCTGACCTCGACCACACTGTTCAACTCACCTTTCCCACACTTCACCTATTTCACCTAAATAAAACTTGTTAACCCTGTACTCCTGTGTCTGTGTTCTGCACTTGGGTCCTCATTGTCTCCGTGTTATCACAAACTCTCTGTGTGTGCGAAAACCACCTCTGGTGTTTATTGCCAAAAAGCTCTATTTTGGTTTCATTCCATTTGAAGTTTCAGTAGTGTCTGGCAAACTGAAGATGCTTGAGTTTGTTTTTGGATGAGAGGTTTTTTTCTTGAAACCCTTCCAAACAACTTGTGGTGATGTAGGTGACTTCAGATTGTAGTTTTGTAGACTTTCTGACCCCAAGACGCAACTATCTTCTGCAGTTGTCCAGCTGTGATCTTTGGAGATTTTTTGGCCACTCGAACCATCCTCTTCACAGTGTGTTGAGACAATATAGGCACGTGTCCAATTCCAGGTTGATTCATAACATTTTCAGTTGACTGGAACTTCTTAATTATTGCCCTGATGATGGAAATTGGCGTTTTCAATGCTTTTGCTATTTTCTTATAGCCATTTCCCATTTTGTGAAGCTCAACAACCTTTTGCTGCACATCACAGTTATATTCCTTGGTCTTACCCATTGTTATGAATGACTAAGGGAATGTGTCACCTCATATTTATACCCCTGTGAAACAGGAAGTCATGATTGAACAATTTCCTGTTCCTAATCACCCATGTGTACTAAAAAAAAAAAAAAAAAAAAAAAAAAAAAAAGCAAAATATCAATGGGAATATACTTCAAATATATTTTTCTCATATGAATTCATAGGGGTGTCAATAATTGTTGCACACCTATATTTAACAAAGATTTTTTTTTTATAAACCTGTGTTGTGTTTGCAATTGTTTGATATCCATGAGAGCAGAGTATTTTTGTGATTTTTTTTTTTAAAACAAAAGATCAAAAGGTTAAACAATAAAGACAATTTTGCTCATATTTACCAAGGGTGCCAATATTAGTGGAGGGCACTGTTTGTGATTGAAACATGTCCAAATAGACCAGAATCTCAAAGGACTATTTCCAACACTTTGTGGATTCCATGTCACAAAGAATTTTGGCTGTTGTGAAAGTCTTACCCCGGATTAGTGTTGTGTTCTTCACTTTGTGAGTGTATGTTGATTGTAGAAGCATAATCCTGCATACAGTGGTTTAATGGTTAGCACGCTTGCCTCGCACCTCCAGAGATGGATGGATTAGCCAGTAATATGCAATTTGTTGGCAATTAATTCATTTCCGCTGTGTTGCCAACAAATTGCGTGTGTATATAAGATTAAATATGAATTTATTCAAGATTATGCAACTACAATCAACATTTATAAAAACCTGTGGCACTGGGCATTATGATATTGTGGCAATTAAATTAAGCACTCAGTACTGAACACAATTGTTTACAGTGACAGACTCGTCCATTTCTAAAATGAAGTCTTTTTTCCTTTTGAAAGCATTGTTCTCCGGGCCAGAAGAGTTTGCAGCATAGACATAGTGATGAACTAACACACAGATCCGACAGGGAGGCATCATAATCATCATCATCATCATCATCATCATCGGGTAAAATAATCTCCCTTCTCCGCTTCTTACTATTACACTGAGCTGACTGACCTATCGGAATGATCAAAGTATAGTATCATATTCCAGACCTCTGAACAGGATGTATACTAATTAATTAATATGAACAGACTGTATAGAGAACTAATAACTTTTATCAGATACTATACTATACACTAGCAGTATTTATTTAACTGAAAGTCAAAATTTTTGTCACTATGCACATGCAGTGGAACCGCTTGATGGAAATAACACAATTCATGTGACATCATATTAGGTATCAAATGGCATGTAAATGGAAACATAAGGGGGTGTGGTCAACAGTAGGAAAACCAAAGGTAGGAAATCTACTGTTAAACTTTTTTTTTGTTTGTTTTACTGTTGTTTTTTCCATACAGTTATAAAATTGCCAAGACTCATACATAACACATATTTATTATACTGTACATATATACATAAGATGTACTACCATAACAAAATAAGCGTAAAGTTCAAGTCATGTGCAGATGTTAACAACTGAATCATTTTCGTGACCAAATATAGTTCAGTAATTAAATAACGTGAAATGAATAATGTATGCATATAATGTATATAATGTAGACTGGAGAAAGAAAGAAAGAAAGAAAGACAGACAGAAAGAAAGACAGACAAACAGAAAGAAAGAAAGAAAGAAAGAAAGACAGACAGAAAGAAAGACAGACAGAAAGAAAGACAGACAAACAGAAAGAAAGAAAGAAAGACAGACAGAAAGAAAGACAGACAGAAAGAAAGACAGACAAACAGAAAGAAAGAAAGAAAGACAGACAGAAAGAAAGACAGACAGAAAGAAAGACAGACAAACAGACAGAAAGAAAGAAAGAAAGACAGACAGACAGACAGACAGAAAGAAAGAAAGAAAGAAAGAAAGAAAGAAAGAAAGAAAGAAAGAAAGAAAGATGGATGGATGGATGGAATAAAATATAATATTGGATATAGAGTGAGTATAGCCTTATATACACAGTCTTCTGAGTAAATGTGAAAAGTGTCATGCAAGTACACTATATAGAACGTTACTACGGCTTACTACTGAGTATGCAGAGATTTTTGCTTAGTGTATTATTAATTTTTTTAATCCAAAATCATTCTCAATCTTTTCTAAAATTCAGTGTGAACAGATTAATTAAAAATTACCACTAAAAGGTAAGTAACCTTATAATTTATTTCATGCCACAACAGAATAACACAAAAATGATGATAATAATAATAATAATAATGATAATAATAATAATAATAATAATAATAATAATAATAATAATAATAATAATAATATAATCCATTATATCCCTTCACTTTTCATCTCTCCACTTACTGTATTTTAGACTTTCCCAGTGTAATAATAATAATAATAATAATAATAATAATAATAATAATAATAATAATAATAATTTGTTACATTTATATAGCGCTTTTCTAGACACTCAAAGCGCTTTACATAGTACAGGGGGGGAATCTCCTCAACCACCAGCAGTGTGTAGCATCCACCTGGATGATGCGACTGCAGCCACAGTGCGCCAGAGCGCCCACCACACCAGCTATAGGTGGAGAGGAGAACCATGCTGTCTAGAATTATTGAATGTTTAGGAATTTGGAACTGATTAAGTTTTAAACACCTGTACATGATTTGAACTAACTTTATGTTTCTTTTGTCACAGTAGTACATCTTATACATACAGTATATGCATGATAAATATGTGATATTATTTGTCATGACAAATTTACACCGATCAGCCATAACATTAAAACCACCAAAAGGCGTGAATTACGATGGCATCTGTCAAGGGGTGGGATACATAGTATTAGGCAACAAGTGAATGGTCAAATCTCGAACTTGATTTATTGGAAGCAGGAAAAATGGGTAAGCATAAGGAACTGAGCGACTTTGACAAGGGCCAAATTGTGATGGCTAGATGACTAGGTCAGAACTTCCCCAAAACAGCAGGTCTTGTGGCGTGTTCCCAGTATGCAGTGATTAGTACCTACCAAAAGTGGTCTAAGGAAAGACAACCAGTGAACCGGCGACAAGATCATGGACAGCCAAGGCTCATTGATGCACGTGGGGAGCGAAGGCTAGTTTTCAGCAGGATACATATCATACATATATGCATTATAGATATGTGGTATATATTTGTCATGACAAATATATACAATTTGTCATAACCTCATGAAAAAAAATAGTCAAAGCATATATAATTTTTCCTAGCTCAAGATTTTTGGGGTCAACTTGCTGCTTGCTGTTGACTACAATCACATAAGGTGACTTCAATTCCTGCTGAAAATATCATAATTATGAGGTGAACGCACATGAAATACAAATTAAACTCGTATTTTTCTGAAGAGCTGAAGATCTTGATAGGCGAGTTTCCTCAAGATCGTGGCTGTCTGAATGAGGACCAGCTTCATTCTTCAGAGCTCTACGCTGCCAAAAGTTATCTTGGGTCTTAATAAATGAGCTGAACAGCTTGTGCCTTAGGCAGGATATCATGATAGCTAGATCCAGAACTGCGTGAAAACAGACACCGTGACACTTGGTACTGAAGTTCAGATTAAGCTCAGGTCTTCCTTTAAATCAGAAAACCTTCATGAAATTCTACTGATTTCCACTGAATATTTGATATTTAAGTTTAGATTTAATTAAATATTTATAATTATAATACAAGTAGTTTAATTTATAACAATACAAATATAATATTATATAATCTATAATATGTAATAAATAATACACAAATCCATTTTTTCAGTACAGACAGAGGAATTTTAAGTAAGGTGACCTCTCAAGAATTTTTTTCTTAAATCATATTTCAAATCCTCTAATTTGAATGAATCTATAACTAAAATCATTTTTAAATTAAAAACAAAACAAAAAACAATAAAGTATCCATGTTGCCCTGGACTGTTCAATAAAGTGGTCATTTACCTGTGTAATTAATGCTCTGTATTTTAAGAGACTTACTGTATACTTATGATGTAATCTACACATCATATACGTTGCTGCATGATAAATTCATTTGGAGAAGGGTATAAGGATGATGATTCTCAAATAATTACTCTTCTTCTCTTTTCTTATTTCTATGAAGCCCAAATTAAAACTCATTAGATTCAAACAAGAATCTGTTCCATGAAGTCTTTTTGTTTCAAGATTTATTTATTTATTTGTTTTTGGTTAATGATGATGGACAGTGTGCACTGATTTGGTTTCTATTTTATAACCACTCGAGTGTGTTATGTAATGACTGAAAGACAATATGCATACCTCTGAATTTTTAACATTTATCTTCTCACCAACTTTGTAACCATGAGTTTGTTGTTGTTTTGGTTGATTTGATTGAAATGCTGTTATTAAAGAATATTTCTTCTTAAAAAGTAAGAGTGATGGCTTAATATAGAGGCTATACTATAATTATTTAATTCCTGCATTTGGAACTAATACATGTAAATTGCTGCCATCTCACAGATCTTTGGTCTTCTACAATTAGAATTTCAGACTATAATCAGACTTTTCTACAGCTTGGGTCTCTCAACAAATTTTCCAACGCTATAAATATCTATTTGTTATTTGTCATTTTCCATATTTTAGTGAATTACTCAAAGTTTCTGACATTCTTTAAAAAGGATTTGTATATCAGTGTGAAATTCATTTTGTGTGGTTGGGTTGCTTTTTTAAATGAACATTATATGTACAGTGGGGGAAAAAAGTATTTGATCCCCTGCTGATTTTGTACATTTGCCTACTGACAAAGAAATGATCAGTCTATAATTTTAATGGTAGGTGTATTTTAACAGTGAGAGACAGAATAACAACATAAAAATCCAGAAAAATGTATTTAAAAAAGTTATAAATTGATTTGCATTTTAATGAGGGAAATAAGTATTTGATCCCGTGTCAATCAGCAAGATTTCTGGCTCTCAGGTGTCTTTTACACAGGTAATGAGCTGAGATTAGGAGCACTCTCTTAAAGGGAGTGCTCCTAATCTCAGTTTGTTACCTGTAAAAAGACACCTGTCCACAGAAGCAATCAATCAATCATTCCAAACTCTCCACCATGGCCAAGAACAAAGAACAATCCAAGGATGTCAGGGACAAGATTGTAGACCTACACAAGGCTGGAATGGGCTACAAGACCATCGCCAAGCAGCTTGGTGAGAAGGTGACAACAGTTGGTGCGATTATTCGCAAATGGAAGAAACTGTCAGTCTCCCTCAGTCTGGGGCTCCATGCAAGATCTCACCTCGTGGAGTTTCAATGATCATGAGAATGATGAGGAATCAGCCCAGAACTACACGGGAGGATCTTGTTAATGATCTCAAGGCAGCTGGGACCATAGTCACCAAGAAAACAATTGGTAACACACTACGCCGTGAAGGACTGAAATCCTGCAGCGCCCGCAAGGTCCCCCTGCTCAAGAAAGCACATGTACAGGCCCGTCTGAAGTTTGCCTGAATGATTCAGAGGAGAACTGGGTGAAAGTGTTGTGGTCAGGTGTGGTCAGATCTCTTTGGCATCAACTCAACTCGCCGTGTTTGGAGGAGGAGGAATGCTGCCTATGACCCCAAGTCATAACACCATCCCCACCGTCAAACATGGAGGTGGGAACATTATTCTTTGGGGGTGTTTTTCTGCTAAGGGGACAGGACAACTGCACCGCATCAAAGGGACAATGGACGGGGCCATGTACCGTCAAATCTTGGGTGAGAACCTCCTTCCCTCAGCCAGGGCATTGAAAATGACCTTAATGACTTGGAGAGGATCTGCAAAGAGGAGTGGAACAAAATCTCTCCTGAGATGTGTGCAAACCTGGTGGCCAACTACAAGAAACGTCTGACCTCTGTGATTGCCAACAAGGGTTTTGCCACCAAGTACTAAGTCGAAGGGGTCAAATACTTATTTCCCTCATTAAAATGCAAATCAATTTAACTTTTTTGAAATGCGTTTTTCTGGATTTTTTTTGTTGTTATTCTGTCTCTCACTGTTAAAAGACTGATTTTTTGTCAGTGGGCAAACGTATAAAATCAGCAGGAGATCAAATACTTTTTTCCCCTACTGTATCTTGTTGAATAGAAATGATCAGAATGAGGCTGCAGTAGGAGCAAATGAAAGTTTTTATTAAATGAAACTATATAAGCACTGTACTAAAAGTTAATCCTATTTACAGATGTACTCTATTCAGGATATAATCTTAAGGCTCTAAATAGACGGACGAGGGATGAGGGGTGATTCACAGAGGGATGGAAGACAAACATAGACACGTCATTTACACTAAACCTGGAAATCCACTTAGAAAGCAATCATTTCAATTATGATGGAAATTTAAAAAAATAAAAATAAATGCTACACAGGCTACAGTTGATTATGCAGTTCTGGTCCTTAAGTCCTGGGTTTGTTGTGCAGACCTGTGAATGAAGACAAGAAGAGAGTTTTTTTGTTTCTTACTGCGTTAATTGAAATATAATAAAATTAATGTATACTTACCTGTGGAGAGCTTGAGCAATGTAGGGGAAAGTAGTGATGAAAAAGAACAAAATATGAAAAGGGAACTAACTTGTCTTGCGAAGGTTCCACATTAAGTGTAACTTACACTCACCATCTACTTTAATAGGAACACCTGTACACCTGCTCATCTATGTAGTTATCCAATCAGCACATCAGGTGGCAACAACACAATGAATAACATCATGCAGATACAGGTCAAAAGCTTCAGTTAATGTTCACATCAAACATCAGAATGGGGAAAAAGTTTGATCTCTGTAACTTTAACTGTGGCATGGTTGTTGGTACCAGATGTACTCAAATACTCAAACCAGCCCATCTGTTAAAGTTACAGAGCTCACATTTTTCCCACATTCTCTTTGATGTGAACATTAACTGAAGTTCTTGACCTGCAGCTGCATGATGCTATGCACAGTGCTGCTGCCACATGATTGGATGTTTTGACAACTGCAAAAATTAGCAGGTGTACAGGTGTTCCTAATAAAGTGGATGGCGAGTGTATAAAGGGGTGGGCGTTAGAGAGAATGACACTGCTCAGAGCTTCTCCAAATTGTCCATCATCAGCTGGACATGCTGCCAGAGGAGCCGCGAAACTGCACTGGCTAAGGCTGCTGGGTCGCTGTAGAGCTCCAGGGGCTGAGAAAACAGTACTTCACAAAGCACTGTAAGCTGATCCTATTACAAATCACACACACACACACACACACACACACACACACACACACACACAAATCCAACATAGTGTCACTGAGTTAGAGATGCAATGCTGAGAATTTGTGTATCGTGGCATCTGAAGATATTCAACACTTACAATAAGCAGTGTGAAGTACAGCTCTGCTGCAGGCTCCCACACATCCACGTCCCACATGCTGATCAACACAAACAGGGTCTCCAAGAATCCTCCCTCACACTTTAGGAAAGAAAGACAACAAACTCCATTACTGCAGTGTCATATCAGGGTTAAAAATATGGGAAAACAAAATTAATAAATTTCCTGATAAGACACTTACTGCCTCAGGAGCTGAGTCATTTGTCAAGTATCCAAAGAGGAGCAGCTCATAAAACACGTCCAAGAAGTTGTAGTGGTGGAGCTGCACAGAGGAGAAAGGTTACAAAAAGAAATTTACTTTGGATTTGTGTTACTTTATAATTAATTTTTATTTATAATTAAACATCTGTCATTTTACTCAGGCATCTGCAAGCTTACCTGAGCCCTGAAGAGCTCTGTCACAATTGATTCCTGATTTGAAGAACTTCTCAGGAATCGAATCAGCGACTCATAAGCTAGCTGCACACCAACCACATCCTGTTAAAACAACAAAAAAAAAACCTCACTCTAGCTATTGATGCTAGTTATTCCAATAGTCTTTATTACCTCCATTACCTTCCATTGCCTGTTTTTTTAACCACTAGAACATTTTGGGGCTCAGTAACTGAAAGTATTTTGCACAAAAAATTTAAGTCATTTTTCTTTATCATTCTGAAGTCACCTGGTTGTTAGCTGCTGCCAGACGCATCACGATCTTCTTTCCCACCACAAACAAGAAGTTCAGGTTGTGGATGCTGGCAAGCAGAGTCTGAATATAAGACAGCACACAATATAAGTTAAAGGAGAGTGTAATCTACCTGCGCAATAACAGCAGCTAAACAAAGGTTTTACTCACAGAGAACGCCTGACGGAGAGCACGCAGCTTCAGGCCGATGTCTGTAACCCCTCTCTCTGAAAGATGGTAGCTAAGAAACAAGAGGTGTATATGCTTAGTGTGTGTTAAACATAAATGACACCATTACACCATTAAACAGTGAAGAGGATCATACCTAATAAAGGGCACCTCCAGCTCCAAAAAGTTAAGGCTCTCCTCACTCTCCTGCAAGCCACGTTAGCAAATCATCATTAAATCTCCCACAGTCAATTTTACAGCCTCCCATTCTGGGGAACAGCAGCATATGTAGATACACATCAGGTCTGAAACTTACCTCAGAGTCTGGTTCACTCTCTGAGTCACTGTAGGGAGAGTTATGATCATGTTCCTGCACCCAAGTGGAGGTGTCCACCTGACCATCTGCTCCCACAAACAGGTAAGTGCAGGTCACCTTTTTCAAGGGTTGCTGTTGATTAAAAAAAGACAAAAACAAAAACAAATACTGACACTGAAGTCACATAAATGTACAACTGACAAAATTCCATAAGTTACTATCTACATATACACATCATGACAGTGTAATAAATTTACCACATAGTCCTCAAGTGGCTTGGTGACAATCTCCAGGCGGTTACAGGAAATGAATTCTGTAACCCTCCCAGATACACACTTAAGAGAACAATTTAAAGTGAACACAGTTAGTCACTGCAATTAACAAAAGTTTTGTGATGCTACAACGAATAATCCTTTACCTGTATGCCAGTAAAACAATCCTCTGTGTTGATGTGATAAGGAAATCCCTGCAAATAACAATTACAAAAACTCAAGATCTATTTCACAAAAAGTGTTCATCTAATAATCATTAATGTCAATAATCTTCATCAGAGTAATAAAGACTGTGATCACCTCCTGATCCAAGTAGCGGGTCTTGGTGGTTTTAAACCAGCAGAGCCGACGCTCTGGACCCCTGCTCATGCCGAGGAAGTATCTCCTAATGTCCACTGACTAGAAATAGAAAAAACAAAACCATACATTAGAGCTAGTAAAGAAGAGGGTGTGTGTGTATCTCAGCTGCTGGACTGTAGAATACCCCAGACTGGGAGCTGAAGAAGTCTGAAGAGAGGAACTGATTATTGCACCAGGCGCTGCTCAGCTCACCAGCACTGAGAGGCTGTGAAAAGTAGAGCACGAAGATCACAAGTGCTTCTTATCATAGCAGTTTCATACGAACACATCTAACATTCTGTCACTTTCTACACAGCAGAAACAACTTTGGAAAATTCAGGGATCGACTTTAGTAAATAAATGAAAGATTTGGTTACCAGTACAACAGCTGAAGGATCATCGTGGGGTTCAGTGGGCAGCAGCTGGAGGTTTGGCTCAACGACCTTAACACACACACACACACACACACACACACTTAGACAAAAGCAGCCTACACATGTCAAACGTAGTGTGAATATAACTTTTTAACTAACACATACCTGGAGGACAGAGGGAGTATCTACTGTCTCTTCCAGCACATCCTCAGGCTCTGCAATAAATGTGTTTTATGTGACTCACAATTACAACTTCAATTACAACTAATATTTTCTATTGTACATTTAAAACCAATAGCCATGTTTATTAGTTAGTAGGTAACATTAAGTGCACCAGCATTCAGCTATTAAATTGTGTAATTCATGTTCAAACATTAAAAGGAAAGGGGAATATTTGACCAGCTACTCATTTTAATGTTTAAATCTGCTCAATAAAATATTTATCTTAATGTTAGCTACCAAACTAAGTATTAGCGTTTCTTAGTAGTGTAGCTAATGTTAGACCAGAGTTTCCCCAAACACACAGATGATACTTTGGTGTTGGCAAGTAGAGTTTTTTTCTAATTAAAAACACATTTTATTTACGAATCCTAAATGAACACACATCTGGTTTTAGAGAGCGAGAGAGAGAGAGGTGAGGTTAAAAAAAACCTAGTGAGAGAAAAAAGCTAATTGTTCCTCTCCTTTCCTATTACTACTTGTATTAGCTATACTACTGATAGCTAGTGAATTTCTCGTTGTGAAGAAGCAGACAAACTGCAGCATTAGTAGTCAGCTTGTGTAAGTTCACTGTACAAGAGACATGATTAACCTCTAAAACCTCCTGTCCATCACCCAAATCTATATAAATATTATACTGTGGAATTATTGAAACCTTTAACCGAGTTCAGCAAGCTAGCTACCTTTATACTCACTATGATATTGTGTAAATGAAATAATTAGTTAAGTTCGCCAGGTAGGTAACATACAACTGTAACGAAGCTCGTTAGCGCGCTAGCTGGATAATCACTAGGCTAATCATGATTTAGTGTAAAACCAGTAGCCAGGGTTGTTAAAAGTGACCTTTTAATGGGGTAAATATTATATTGTGGAAATAAACTAAATTTTTAAGCCAAGCTCATCAACTCGGTGAAGGATTTGTGTGTGTAAATTAAAGCAGTAGCCAAGTTCGCTAGCACGGTAACTAGCATTAGGCTAATTCACACCAACAGACGACGTATCTTGTAAGAGAGATAATATTACACTGTAACACTGTAACTGAACATGATTTATTGTAAAAGCAGTGAGGCAGTAAAGTCACATGACCAAATGAAGCTCCTCCTACCTTGAGGAGGCTGAGTGTGGTCAGGAGGCGCGCTTCCTCTCCGCAAGCGGCGGTAAACGCAGTAACCCGCCCCGGCAGAGAACACGACCAGCCCCGCAGCACAGGCGATCTCACCCGGAGTCCAGGTCTTCAGATCCGGAACAAATCTTCGGAAATCCATCGTTTTTTTTTTCCGTCAGAAGTTTCTTCGTACACTTTGTGTTGAGGTGAAAAAGATGATGTTGATCCGTAGCGAAGCAAAAAGTCGATGTTGTGTTTTGGTTTAAAATAATTCGATGGAACGCATTTCTCACCATGGAGACATTTTAAACACAAACAATTTGAAGAAAAACAACAAACACGCAGATGACGCGTGAGATTTAATGCACAGATGATTCTCGAACTGGGGCTCGCGACCCCACGTGGGATTCACCTGAGATGCGGATTGTTTTTTTGTTTTTTTAATAGAAACTTGTGGAACATTTAATAATAATTAAAGCTACCTTATTATTATTATTATTATTATTATTATTATTATTATTATTATTATTAAAATGTTATCAGCCATCATTCAGTCTGGAGCTCCTCTTAAGCCCATTTTACACCAGAATGCAGTCCAACCTACTGTCATGTTAATCAAAGTGGACTTTACACTGGATACTGGCAGCACATAGAGTGCCTATTTAAAATAAAGTCTATTAAGTGTATTATTATCGTTGTTGTTGTTGATTATTATTATTATTATTATTATTATTATTATTATTATTATTATTATCATTATTGCTATTATTGTGGTATGGTCATGGTTTCTAACTTGAAACACTACAAACTACAATATTCATGCTATATTATTGCAGTGCATGCTCACAATCTAAACAGCACTCAGGCCATATTTCAGTCTGTAGCCTCTGCAGCAGCTCACTCTGTGCCATCAGTTAAAATCCAAACTTTGTGAAAGTCTAAACTGACACAGAGCATAGAAATGAAAATCTCATTTGATTAAGAAACATTATATGATCATATACAATGGTAATGCATGTTTAGAATATTTACATTTATTTACTAAACTATCCAAAAAAGCACAGAAATGAATGCTCCATGTCTTGAAGTGAGCAGGCTGAATTACTCTTGGTGTAAAATCAGCTTTATGCTCATGAAAGTATAATGTGTCATGCAATATGTAAGCCCGACTAAATTGCACAGTGCCCTTGTGTGCATCAAATCAAAATTGCAATCTAGGTTTAACATAACAGCTGATGTTTGTTGGTAAATATGACCATTTATTCATGTTCTGTATTCATGTTCGACCTATGTGAATTGAAGAGGGGTTTGGCTGAGTGTACATTGTGATGACATCAAATGATGCCTCTTGGCCCAAATCTGCGGGAAATCTGGAGTAATTTTGAAACATTGCAAGCTCCTCCGAACTATTGCAGAGTTTGCTTGATTTTGCATCAATTTCTGCGATTGCAAAATCCTGGAGGGATTGATATGTGTCAATGTTAATAATTGATAACCACAAATTCCTACCTTTGAAAAACTAGATTTAGAGTTTAATTGACAAGTACTTAGCAAAGCTTTCTACAAAATGTGGAATTTTCCTTTAAGCTCTGCACATTGAGTCATGAGCTGACGTAATGGCTTACTCAGGTGTGACAAAGAAGGGCAAACAAAGAACGAGAAACTGTGGCAGCTGAGACTTCTGTCTGATCAGGATAAAGTTAAGGCGAATTGATCCTGAAGCCTTTCGTTTAGAAGTGGACCTGAAGGGGAAATACCTGCCACTAGATGTGGAATGAATGAATGTTGTTGGCTGTGAAAGTTGAGCTGCAGTGGCACTCAATAATTCAGCGCTTGTAACAGACGGCGCATCAGAGGGGTGAAACAGCCGACTGATATGCCCTGCCAAAACAAAAGAAAAATAATGCAGGCATTGTTGTTGTTGTAATGAGACCTGTGGAAGATCCATAGTGGCACTCTGGTCCTTGTTGAGCTCTGTGTTTTTTATTGTAACCAATTGGCGTGTGAACACAACACAAGTTTGAGTTCTGTTGATACTCTGGGTTTTAACAAATACAGGATGTCCCAAAAGTCTCCATAAATATAGGGGACTATGTTTTCCAGCACCACATCAGTTCGTCAGTGGCTATAATTAATAAATAAATGAATGAATGAATGGTATAGAAAAAAATCACCCCCCCTTTAAAATAATCACATTTAGTTGATTTTCAGCCTGAAATGAAGACGGACACAGTTTTTATTTCATCCAGCTGTATTTACTCAGTGCAACTGAGAAAGTGAAAGATATAACACCAACATGTAAAAAATAAATAAATAAATAACAGAATCACTTAGTTGGAAAAAGGATCACCCCCCTCCTAAAAATGACTTGTAAACTCAATCAGGTGTAGCTAATCACCTTCTCAATGGCACACAAATCCATTTGACTTTCAACTGTGATCAGCTGTAGTCATTTTGATTAGCTCAGCATGAAAAGAGCTTTCTTGGAGCATTTTTCACTCCTTGGTAGCGCAACTGAGGCAAACAGTCAACTACGGGTGGCAAGGCACTGTCAAAAGATCTCCGGAATAAAGTTGTGGACAGGCATTTACAATTTTTTTAGTACAAACTTTGTTATAGGTTTTTTATTTTATGACTTCTGCATTATCAAGTCAATACAAAAAACATTTCAGATTCCCAAACATTAGTTTTCTAGCACAAAATTAAATGTTACAGAAAAATGTTTGTATGTCATTAAAGAAAGCAGTATAAGAGACACTTTTCAGACAAAAACCACAATGAAGGCGGCTGGGTTTTGCTGCAAAAATAAGAAGCAAGTGCAAAAGTCAAAGTCTCCAGAAGAACTGTGGCTGTGGTTTATAAAACTGCACATATTGTACCGGAGACTATTTTTATTTTTATTTTTTTGTCACACCAAATATTGACTTTGTTTCATTTACCACTGTTTACTGCTATTTACTTTTTTTTTGTTGTTTTTTTTTAAACATTTAATACATTTTTTTTAAGGCATCTTTGCTTTACAGCATTTTTTTGTGCATAAAACTTTTGCACAGTACTATATATATATATATATATATATATATATATATATATATATATATATATATATATATATATATATATATATATATATAAACCAAGTATGAAAAATTTTGGAAGACATTTTGCTAAAAAGTGTTATGTATGTATGGGGACTTTATTACAGCATTACTTATAGTTTTGTTCACAAGGTACTATATTTTTGAAATTTATTTATTTATTTATTTATTTATTTATTTATTATTGTCCTGCTTCTCAGTATGGGACTCAACAGATCCTCAACAAACAAACAGATTATGACAAAGACTATTAAAATGAAACAGAAGCTAAACTTTATATTTGCCCTCATTACTGTATATCTCTGTTGCTTCTATGATATGTTGAATATATAAAGGTGGATATTCCATCCATCCATTTTCTATACCACTTATCCTACACAGGGTTGCTTGGAAGCCTGGAGCCTATCCCAGGGAACTCGGTGCACAAGGTGGGGGATACCCTGGACATGGTGTCGACCAGGGCACAATTGCATTCATGTTCACAGACTATGGACAATTTGGAAATGCCAGTCAGCCTTCCACTTATGTGTTTGGACTGCAGGAGGAAGCTGGAGTACCCGGAGGAAACCCCTAAAGCATGGGGAGAACATGCAAGCTCAGGAGTTGATCAGGTGTTGATAAATTTTCTATAACAGCAGCTCTGACAGTAGTGCTGGCTATAAATTACATCACAGGCTTAAATTAATGTGCTCATTCTAATATGTTATCGTTTCTATAATAACACCTCATTTACAGCGACAAATATAATCTAAGGCTAATAATAAATGGTTAAAAACAACATGTTGTTATTCAGCAAAGAGAAACATAATCCTTGATAGGGTCAAGCCTTATTTCTGTAAGGATTTGTTTATTTAACATTTATGGAAGGAGTCTCCAGTGTCAGTGCTTTGCAACAGCCAATGGAAAGTCTCCAGGACAGAGAACGCTGCACCTTTCAGTTTCTTGGTAACAATGACAAGCTGGGTTTTTATGTCTTGTTCACTTCAAGAGAGAGCTAAAAATAGAAAGGCTGATGAGGGAGTGAGTGTTTATACTGTAGCTGTTTATAACTGTTATAACATAAGTGATACCAGGAACTAATTTGTCTTGTGGACTTGTGTGGAATTTTAATCGTTGCCAAATGGCTGTGGTATAAGAGGAATGAAAAGCATTAGGACGTGCTGTTATACAAAAATAATCCACTTTGGGGTGGCATCATACCAACCTGATGTTGATTAGTTTCCTATAACAGCATGCCCTGTGGATTTTAATTCCTTACATGCTACACCATGTTATTATTCACATTAATATCAATATATTTTGGCCTTTCTCTGTAAATGTGTTGTAAATATTCATGATCTTTAACATTTCTACAGTTCTGTTCTATACAAATAGTCAACCTCAGTGCTCACTAGACAGCATTTGCTAAAATAGAGTTTTTTTGTCTGCAGTTTGTGGGCAGTTTATATAAATTACAACTGACACATGAGCTAATCACTTACTTTAAGTGGGACAGGTTTTGATGCACAGTAAGCATATGACCATGTCTCTCTTCCATGTTTAATGAAAACACAGCAAAAGCCAAATCCATTACAACCCAATGTTTCCGGGCACAGGATATTAAACCTGCATAAAACACTATTAGCACTGAAAATTGGATTCTAAGCTTCCAAGCTAATATTGAATTCCCAGAGCTCTGTGGGTATACAGAGTAAGCAGATATATTGCAGCAACATGCAATATTTCCCCCTCCATTAAACCCTTTACGATGTAAGCTGTGTGAACTGTGGAGGTAACATAATAGTGGGTGTTTGTCAGTACACTTTCTGCCCTCTGTCACTCATCTTATACTTCTCAGCTTATCAGTCTCTCTGTGACCTGTGCTCGCGGACTCTCATAAAACACTCCGGGAAACAAAACACACACACACACACACACACACACACACTCATACACACACACACACACACACACACACACACACACACACACACACACACACACACATTCTCTGTCTCTCTTTCTCTCTCTCTCACACACACACACACACACACACACACACACACACACACACACACACACACACACACATTCCCTCTCTTACACACACAAAAAAGGCGTCTTCCATTACAAGCCTCCAAAGGAACAGGCGGCGAGCGTGCAAGTAGCTGAAAGACAGTGAGAGAAAGACAGATAGAAGAAGAGCTGTAATAGAGAGCCAGCTAGAGGGGCTGTTGGACAGAGTGAGTGGATTCGACATATCCAAGAAAACAGAGGGAGGGAGAAAGAGATAGAGGGGGCAAGAGAGAGAGAGCGACAGAGAGTGAGAGAGAGAGAGAGGGCTTGCCGATTGCGCTACCTGGTTTGTGTGTGCAGCCATGGCAGCCATGGAGTCGGAACCAGGCACCCAGTCCAGGGTGATGTTTCAGACCAAAGAGGAGGAGCCCCCCCATCGCAAGCTGGGCAAACTAACAGTGAAATACAACCGTAAAGACCTCCAGAGGAGATTGGACATTGAGGAGTGGATCGACGGGCAGCTGCACCTGCTTTACGACTGCGAGGTGAGAGACGGAGGGGTCGGAGTCAGAGGTAGTTTATATTAGACTGCTCACTGTGAGTCCTAAGAGTGTTCTGGTAGAAACCAGTTCCGTAAATCATCCAACAGGCTAAATTGTGTAGTACACACCCAGAGAGACATGGCTACTCAGCTTCAGTCTTTATGAATGATCGATTCACTGCCTGTTTAACCATTTTTTCCCTGAAATACTAGAGGACTAATTCTGCACTGTAGTACTGATCCTGATGTTGCAATCTTTAAGTGATCAGTGAGATCAGTTCTGCTGCCTCACAACAATACTTTAAATGACACGTCATGTTTGTCACTTGAGTGATACTATCTGACCTTAGGCATCCTCATACGCCTCTCTGCTGAGGCAGAGATCTGGCCAGAAATAATAACTAAACTTACAAGTGCTGGTCCATAAGCCAAGTCATTGTATGGACCAATAAAAACAGCCCTTTCTCTCTGCTAAATATCTACAGCTATGCCTGAGTTTGACATGGGCTTGGACATACTATAAGCTCTTAACAGAATTTATAGTATGAGCACTCTACTGTTGCTTTTGGGTGATATTTTCATTTGGTCAACTAAAGCTTTTATCCAAAGCAACTTACAACTGAGAGAGGATACAACAGAGCAGTTGAGAGTTAAGGGTCTTGCTCAAGGACCCACCTGTAACAGCTTGGTGGTGCTGGGATTTGAACTCACAACCTTCCAATTAGTAGCCCAAAGCCTTGACAGTTGAGCCACCACTCACAAAGTTACAGCATCCTTGAGCTCCTAGACACTGGATTGCCCATGTTTCTACCTGAGGAGGTGGTAGGGGGAAGCATTGTAATTGTGAGGGTTATGTGAAATGTGCTCAGCTGACTCAGGGGATACCATGGCAACAAGGCTCCGGCTGCCATGTGCGATAGGCAAAACAGATGCTCAATAAGACGCACTGAAAGAATGATGAGTGCTGATACAAATACTGATGATGATGATGGTGACGACAGAACACAAACATAGTCTAACATTTCCTCTCCCACCTCCAAGAAAAAAACATGAGAAAGACAAGAAATGACAATTATGCCACTCAGTTCTAAACACAGTATTTGATGTTTGTTTTCCTTAGTGGTAGGGTTTGAATACAGTTTTTAAAGTCTTTTGTATGACCATTTTAAAGCTAGGACCAAGTCTGAATAGAGAAATCCTGAGGCTGGCACTCCTACTTGTTATTGAGTTGTAAACACCGATTCCTGTCTAATCGCCTCCCACTTCCGCTGATTATCAGTGTGCTCTTGACAGAGTGACAGTGTCAGTAGGTGGGCTGCAGCCAAAACCACGCAACTGCCTTCCTACTGTAGACTGCCAGGATTCGTATGAGTTTCAGCTCACAGATGAACAGAAGAGAGGAATAGTTTTAGTGTGTATGTTTTTAATTTTTTTTAGCTCGTTTCACGGTGTGAAACCTAGCTTGTGTTTGTTGATCATTTGTGGCTTGTAAGTTTCATTTGAAATGAAAAGAAAATTAATCGTATTACACTGTGTTGAGAACGTGAACATTTAATAATGCAAAAAAAAAAAATGAATCTCTGATAACAATTTCTTCGCATAGTCTCTGCTTAGAAACTCTACACATAGACAACAAACCTATATATAGCAATCTATAGACTGTCATAAACCATAGACTGTCAGCAACTTATTCTCAGCATTATGAATATATCAGAAATGTCTTCAACAACATGTCATGCATTTAAACAAGAAGTGGTTGTGAAATTGTGACAGTGGACTAGTGGCAACGTGGTAGATTATCTACTAAATTTAAACAACCATAAACTGTTGACATGTTTTTAGGAATCAGTTGATAAGCTGGTACAGGACCATCACCTGACAGGTTCATAACAGTCTATAGATGGTTTGTTTACTGTAAAGTGTCTAACGCAGACTATTCAAACATGTACATCCAAAATCTAAATAAATAATAAATGGACAAACAAATAAACAAACAACAATACATCCTTATTAATATAAAATTACAGAATTCTTCAATAATATTATACCTTACTAATTCCTATCAAATAGTTTTCAAACTACTCCTACAAAGAGATTCTAGCTGACCTGAAGTTACCTTTTTACAACAGAGGAAGTCTAGCGCTGCTATCATTCTGTTCACTCTCCATTAAATTGATTCATGTCTCTATTGTTTTCATAAATTTTATTGGCAAGCTTAAAGGTAATGAAAATCACAACATCGTCTCACACTTGCAAATTTGTCACAATGTACACTCCTTTTTACTTTTTCTTACATTCATTCATCTTTAGTAACCGCTTTATCCTGGTCAGGGTCACGGTGGATCTGAAGCCTATCCCAGAAACACTGGGTGTGAGGCGGGAACACACCCTCCATTGGATGTCAGTCCATCGCAGAGCCTGGCACACACACATTTACTCGCTAATTCACACCTAGCTGCAATTTAGAGTAGCCAATCTACCTTGTTTTTGGGAGGTGGGAGGAAACTGGAGATCCCAGAGGAAACCCATGTGGACACGAGAGAACATGCCTAGAAGCTCCACACAGACAATAACCTGAGCTCAGGATCAAACCGGGGAGCTGTGAGATGGCAGTGCCACCCTCTGTGCCACAGTACTGCCTCTCTTTTTCTTACATCGAATCTAATCATGCTGTTCAAATCCGTAGAAATCTTTCATGAGGTCAAGTACTATAAAACTTTAGCTTTGGATAGCCAAAGTTTGGGAATGCTTACATATAAAGAGACCTGAACAGACACAACATTTTTATGGTGTTGCAGGCTGTATATAATCGTCCATAATAATAGTCCGTACAGAGTATTTTGTGATTGTTACAGCCAAAAATACTTGATTTTGCTGTGGCTTTTTTTCAAAATTTGTGATGCAAATTTCTGAGTTTTTTGTGCTTTTGTTGTGGAAAAGTACTTGAATTGGTGAAACTGCAATTGCACAGTCTTTTGCAGTGATGAAACAAGACCTGTTAGCTGTACTCATTTATGACATTTGGCGGACGCCCTTTTCCAGAGCAACTTACATTCATCTCATTTATACAGCTGAGCAGTTGAGGGTTAAGGGCCTTGCTCAAGGGCCCAGCAGTGGCAGCTTGGAGGTGCTGGGATTTGAACTCACAACCTTCTGATCAGTAGTCCAATGTTTTAATCCCTGAGCTGACTCTTGGCCCAAAGCTGTGGAAAATCTGCGGATCGCAAAATCGCATAATCCTGGAGGGACTGATAATATCTCATGATTATGAGATTGGAAGCCAATAAACTGATGCACTAATATGCAAACATTCATGATGTTGTCTGCGGTATATATCACCCTATTGCTCTGCGCGCTGTTCAACCACACACTTTGTAGTCTTTGTAGTGGTCAGTTTCTTTAGACAGAATAATGGGTTTTATCAGTATGGACTAGTCAGACGCATCAATGGCAGACAGCCATGTCCCCAGCACTGGCTTATCTTTGCTCCCTCTGCCTCACACGTCTGAGACTGGCCTGGATGATTTTTAATAAACACACAGACATAGAAGTATTTGATTTTCATCAGATCTGCTGTTAAAATTGAGACTGTGATTGTATCCTACAATCAAAAGCAGACAATGTAAATGCAGAACTTGAAAGGTTTCCTTAGGCATTCACTCCCTCTGGTGCTTTTAGGTGATGTATGCAGAGTACTTTCCACAAGATATTAGGCCGATTGTTGAAGCTGATGTCCTTCTGTGGTGTAGCTGATGTACACAATATTTCAAATCTTCACCTTCCTTCAAGGCTTTATGGAGGCTATGACCTCTAAAGTGCTGATTCAGATGGTCATAATATTGCTGAAGAGTTCCTTACTTTGTTTCTAAATGTCCATAATCTCACTATGATAATATCATGTCTTCATTTTTCAACAACTATTGAAACTACTGTTTTTTTTTGTAATAGCAATTTGCTATTACGCTCATTCTGTTTTCTCCTTAGAAAGCACTTAGCTAGGTGCTAAGTCATAGTACACAAGTGGCAATGCATTTGTCCACATGATCGATAAAGAGGCTGAATTTTGCATGGCTTGGCTGAAAGGTTACGCTCTGGGTATGCCGAGTCTTCATGTGGAAGCATTTACTGTCAGTTCCCTGTGTCACCGTATGAATTATTCATGCTCATCTCTAATGCATTCAGCCACTCATTGGATGCCACAGAAGCTCTGTGCATCTCTGACTGCATTTTCATGTATTACAAATAAATAAATATATCATATAAGCCATGATGACTTCCTCCCACCAAGGTGAATACATGGATGCTCAGCTGAAAGGTTCTTTGGCTATATGAAAGCAATCATAGGGCCATCACTTAAAAATGTGATGAACTGCTGAACAGAGAAATAAGAAATGTTTAGTATTAGAAACAGGACTATTGTTTGTGTTTAGCTGTGCATTTGTTGCACAAAAGGTTTCATCACAAAAAAAAAAAAAAACCTCATATCAGAGATTTTCACATAGGATGTAACCTTTATAACTTCTATGTCATGACATGTTTTTAGTAGAAACTTCTTCTGATTCGCTGGCAGGAAGTGCTGGAAGGATTAGTAGTAGACATTAGTACTTTAGCAAATCACGCTTGTCTGCCTTGCAAGCACTGACATTCAAAGAGAAACGTTAGGATTTGACACTAGTCCAAACTATGTCCAATAAATAATTCAGCCACTGGAGCTTCACCACATAATAATTTTTGGTCACAGTGTAGAGAGATGATGATAGATGAATAGAACACTTTGAATTGTCAAATGCCCTCAGAGCCTTACAAGGTCTACAAATTGCCAATTCAGCAGGGCCCACTACAGTTAAGAGTTGCAATATAATACTTTCTTTGTATATGTTAATAAAGAATTCCTTCTATCATCATTAAATGTCCACATTCTCAAAAGAGTGCAATGTTACATGTTTTAACCCTTTCACACAAGATGAGGAAAAGCACTAAAAGACGTTAGTTACCATAGTTAACATAGCAATTGTTATGCTAATCTTGTTTTCTCCCATAGAAGTGGTCATGGATTTGCATTTCCTTTTTAACATTGTACTAAAGACAGTGTCTTTAGCTGTTATTTTGGTGCCCCATTGCAAATTGTTGGTCATATATTTAAGTGTGAAAATTTAACAAAGAAAACCAGTTAACAAATTGTGACCTTAGCATTGTGAGATACTATCTCCCATTCATTCTTTAACTAGACGGAACCTTATAATACTATAGCCAGGATACATATACATATAACATGTAGAAGAGCTCTCCCAGTAAGATACATCAGTGACTGCTCCCCTGTGAGACAATGAACTGTCAAGCATGGATCATTTATCATCTAGGCCAAACTGAGTATTACAGGACTCACTGAAGCTTCTCAGTCCCTCTTCACTGAAGCAGAGAAGCTGTCAGATTTTGTATGAGAGCTCATTACTAACAGTGGGTGCAAATTCTGTTCTTCTTACTTTTCTATCAACTTTAAAGACAGAATAACTTCTTCTTTTGCATGTGGTACCCAATCATTATCTTGATATAATCCCAGATTAAATGGTTGGTCATTTGTGTGGTAACAAGTAGAATGAGGTTGTGGCATTGTATGCTTTAAGTATCTTTGTTTCCATCAGCACAGGTGGTAAAGTGGTACAGAGTGAAAAGTGTGATAAATACATTATCAAAAGGTAATTAAAGGCATGTCACTGCAATATCCTATCAGATCTGAATATTGTGAGGTGAGTGTGGGCAGTACAAGATAATTGTTAGAGTCTCCCTCTCGCTACGCTGCTCGCGAAGGCTAGCGAGTAGCGAAGGCTAGCGAGTAGCGTACTTCCGCATTCCCTTCTCGGCGCGGCTGCTGAGGACAGCCAGCAGTGCACTTCCACATTCCCCTCAGCTCATTCATAGACTCTAGTTTTGTTTACTTCACCATGTGCTCTTTTGTTTTTGGTTACGTCATGTCTCTGCCCCTGTTTGCTTATTGGTCCTTTGGTTTTGGTTTACGTCATGTCTCCGCCCATGTTTGTTCATTGGTTTTCTGTTCATTGTTTCATTATTAGTTTTAGCTGTTTTGTATTTGGTCTTGTTTCTCACATATATATAAACGCCTTCATTTCTCCGCCTCGGCGCGGAGTATTACAGTAAGTGTATGTATGTGCTGTGCGCTTGCACTCTTTTCGCGTTCTCTCGCTTCTAGACCTTAGACCAGAGTTCAAAGACCATAGATCATCGCCTCGTTTCATGTTTTTGTTTTGTTCTCTTTGTAGACTTATGCCTCACTAACATTTGGATTATCTCCAGTTCTTTGTGGATTTATGCCTCATTTTTTTGGTGTGGATTAATGCCTTTTTTGGATTTACTACCTGTGGATTATTGTTTGTTTTCGACCCTGCTTTTGTGTTCCTTTTCTCCCTGTCCACATACTTTCAGTTACTTCCCCATTTTGCCTCTGTTTCTTTACTTTTGCCTAAGTTCCTAATAAACTGACTTTTCCCCTGCACTTGCATCCAGCTCCCCTGTGTTTCGTAACAGAATACTCCGCCCAAAAATGGATGCAGCGGGGAAAGTTAGGGCACGCCGCGCTGCGTTTAAGGTGCCTGCATACAATTCTATTTTTTTTTCACAACGGACCTTTTTGTTGCAGGCCCAATTGTATTTTCTTAGTTTGGAGGACCCCAAGCCCGACGAAGAACAATGGTTAGGGTTCCTCCTCTCCCGGTTGGTCGGCTACGCTCGCCAGTGGGCGGAGCTTCACCTCGCCAGTGGGTCCACAAAGCTCCAAACAGTTTCGGGCTTTGTGGATCTACTGGTCCAGGTGTTCGGCAGCCCGAATTCAAGCCCGACCTCAAGACCTTCTTGGGGAGGGACCGCCTGTCCGATCGGCCCAGCCAGCCATTCACCGAGCACTATGGGAAGCTGGTCAGGAGTGCATGACTGGGGGCTGCATCGGACAGGCCACTTTGCGGTGTGCCAGCCCTGAGCTCCAGCCGGAGACCCAGCAGGAGGTCTCCTCAGCGGAGCTCCACCTAGAGGTTAACGTGACAACCTCCAGCCCCGAGCTCCAGCCGGAGACCCAGCAGGAGGTCTCCCCAGCGGAGCGCCCAATGGAGGTCCACGAGGGGACCTCCGCTCCTGTTCTGCTCCTGCCGGAGGTCCACGAGGGGACCTCCGCCCAAGCCAAGTTCCTGTCTGAGGTCCATGAGGGGACCTCCGCTCCTGTCCTGCTCCTGCCAGAGGTCCATGAGGGGACCTCCGCCCAAGCCAAGTTCCTGTTGGAGGTCCATGAGGGGACCTCCGCCCAAGCCAAGTCCATGTCGGAGGTCCACGGGATGACCTCCTCCCAAGCTAAGTTCATGCCGGAGGTCCATGGGGAGACCTCCTTTCCAAGTCCTAGTCCATGTCCAAGTCCTAGCCCATGTCTTAGCCCTAATTCATGTCCTAGTCCAAGTCTATGTCCAAGTCCATGTGCAGATTCTTGCCTTAGTCCTAGTCCTAATCTATGTCCAAGTCCAGGTCCAGGTGCTTACCCTAGTTCCTTTTCATGTTCTAATCCAAGTCCATGTTCTAGTTCAAGTCCATGTCCACGTCCAGATCCAGGTTTCTGTCCTAATACATATCCTAGTCCATGTCCCAGTCCAGGCCTATGCCCAAATCTAGACCTTAGACCAGAGTTCAAAGACCATAGACCATCTTCTCGTTTCATGTTTTTGTTTTGTTCTCTTTGTGGACTTATGCCTCACTAACGTTTGGATTATCTCCAGTTCTTTGTGGATTTATGCCTCGTTTTTTGTGTGGATTTATGCCTCGTTTTTTGTGTGGATTTATGCCTCGTTTTTTGGTGTGGATTAATGCCTTTTTTGGATTTACTACCTGTGGATTATTGTTTGTTTTGGACCCTGCTTTTGTGTTCCTTTTCTCCCATTTTGCCTCTGTTCCTTTATTTTTTCCTAAGTTCCTAATAAACTGACTTTTCCCCTGCACTTGCATCCAGCTCCCCTGTGTTTCATAACAATAATGACAAAGGTTAAGTTAGGTTCCACTTACAGATTTGTCTCTGTATTATCTGAATGACAAGGAAACCGCCTTTAGTTATGATTTAATCTGCTTAGAATTGCGTTTCAAATCTATTTCCAATGGGCTCACATTCAAAATAATAAGCAGAGCTGCTGTTTATTTTACAAAGCAAATTCCAAAGTTGTTTGCAGAAATTAAATATGGTGCTCATATTAAAGCTTATCATGTCTCTGCTCTCCCCAGGAGGAAGAGATTCCTGAGCTAGAGATTGACATTGATGAACTTCTGGAGCTCTCAGATGAAGAACAGAGAACCAAACTACATGTAAGTCCTAAATCATTCTTTATCACTTCAAAATGCACCTCCATGCACAACTCTACTTACAACAACATGACACTGGACCATATTGTGGGTCATATTTTCTGTGTTGGCTACAGAAATGTGAGATATGTTGGTGAAATTTAGGAACACACCTGTGTTCCTAACATTGTTAAATAACTGGTATACAGTATACTCAATTCCACCTTTTTTGAACATACAGTATTATATTCTAAACTCATGTCAGTCAGGATTTACTATGTTTTATATTTTACACTTATTTTATATTGTGGTGTTGGTGAGAAAGAAGCTTGAACAGGAAGCATTGCACTTGCTTTCATAGGCAACCACACATTTACAGCCCACAACAGTAGGCTTGGTTAGCCACAGAGCTAACTATGCCAGGAAAAAAAAACAACAACATGGGGAACAAAATCCAGCAGACCACTGGACTGCACATGTCATGCCATGACAACGTCTTGCAGCCAGATAAATATGCGTCTTCTTGAGACCTAAACTATTATGTTATTTGCCTCCTCACTAGTTCTGTTTATTAGCACCAGATAACTATGGGTATTGATCAGTCGGTTCCAACAGGAAAATGTCCTAATACAAGGATCTTACTTGGATATACAGTGCCTCCAGAAAGTATTCAAGACTTAATTAATTCTCGTTTTACTGTGTTACGACATCAAATTAATGTATATTAGAGTGGGTTTTCTTCTGCTCCTTTTGAAATGATTCTCTACAGAAAGAGAATTAAATACATTATTTAGATGTCCTCAGAATTATTTCAGAATAAAAGATCTGAGCATGGCTTAAATGTTAAGTATTAATCCCCACAGTCACTACTTAGTGGAAAGTCCTTACAGCTTTGAGTTTTCTCAGATATGTCTCTATGAGCTTTGCACATTTTGATTTTGGCATTTTCTTGCATTCTTCAATGTAAACTTTCACCAAGTCTCTCAAATTAGATGGAGAACATTGGTGGACAGCAATTGTCGGGTCATGCCACAGATTTTCAATTGTATTTAAGTCTGGTCTTTGACTCGACCATTCCAAAACACAAACCTTTTTTAATCCAAGCCATTTCTTTATAGTTTTTACTCTGTGCTTTGGATCATTGTCCTGTTGGGAAGTCAATTTTGACACTTGACACAGATTTCTGGTTGGCTGGAATAGGTTCTCCTCAAGAATTTGCTTGTATTTGGCTTCATTCATGTTGCCCTTGATGGCAACAAGCTTTCCAGTTCTTCCTGCTGAAAAGCTACCCCAGAGCAGGATGCTACTACCACTGTCTCTGATGGTTGTTGGGTGTCGGGCTGTATTTGGTCTGGGCCAAACATAACATTTGGTTTTTAGACCAAATAGCTCAAAATCCTTCTCTACAAGCTCTCAGATTTTGCCACAAGCCTTCTAGCAAACTCCAGGCATGTCTTTATGTTAACCTGATCAGCTGATGATATTGTTGATGTCTGCACAACTTCCCCTATTTCAGCTTGTGAGCTCTGTAACTCCTTCAGTGTCGTATCTGGCCTCTTGGACACTTCTCTGACAATTGCTCTTCTTGCCTGTGTGCTCAATTTTTTTCAGGAAGGATGACCCGAACTGGGTAGTGTCTTGGTTGTGCCATATTATTTTTTTCACTTTATTATAACGGATTTCACAGTACTCTTAGGAAGGTACAAAGCTTTACCTATGTTTTCAAAACCTTCTCCAGTTTTTTTCCTCCTAACTACTTCATCAAAAGCTTCACGGGCAGTTCTTTGGACCTTATGGCAGCAGGACTGATTTCATCCGTTTTAGCTGAAAGACATCTTAAAGTCAGAGATATTTATTGTGCAACCATATAATTGGTCACAGGTGGATTCGAAATGAACACACTAGTCCTAATTTAGTCTCTTAAAAGAAAGGGGGGGGGAGTACTTTCAATACTTTATCAATTATGCAGTTTTATAACATTTTAAAATAATTATGAGGTCATTGTTTAATTTTATTTCTGTATAGAGTCACTTCAAAAGGAGCAGAAAAAAACCTTGTAATATACATTAATTTGATGCTGTAATGGAGTGAAATGAAAAATAATCACTAGGGGTTGAATACTTTCTGGAGGCACTGTATACATGTATAGCTGGGAGAAATGATGTCCTCATGTCAATAGTGGGGTCTCAATAGAGTATGAGAGGAAAGACCAAAAATTACCATCTCTTATGTGAAACAATCTAATGGTGTCCTGGAGACACATTAACTTGAACATATAGTACTAGTTTAACATGGTAGAGAATTGGAATGGCTCATTGTAAAACTGGCTCAATTGTCTTATTCATGATGTGACTGCTAACTACAGTATCAGAATGAACACTGTGGTGTCAAAAAAGCATCTTAAATGCTCTTTGTGGACGCGGGGGCATGGAAAACTCACCACTGGCCGAGCTCATCACGTCCCTGGCCAACCTCCACCGGACCCAACACCAGGCCCTCCTACAGCTGTGCCGAGACCAGGAGCAGGGAATTAAGGATCTCCTTGACGTCCAGGCCGAGGACCAGTGGGTGCTCCAGGGCCTCGTGCAGCAGGCCGGGGTTCCGGCCGCTGCCCCAGTGGCTCCCAAGGCAGCTGCTCCCGTAGCTCCGCCCCATGGTGCGCTCGCCAAGATGGGACTGTAGGACGACCCGGAGGTTTTCTTGGAGCTGTACGAGTGCTAAGCGCTGTCGTGGGGCTGACCCAAGGGTCAGTGGGCGGCCCACCTGGTGCTGCTCCTGTCTGGCGAGGCTCAGCTCGCGGCCCAACAGCTGCCCGTTGCCAGCATGCTGGAATACCCGGACCTGAAACAGGCGATTTTGCAACGGGTCAGCCGGACCCCAGCACTGTCAGCACTTCCAGTCACTGACCTTTGCCGAGCTCGGCCGTCCATTTGCCTTCACCCAGAAACTCCAGGACACCTGCCAGAGGTGGTTGCTGGCCGAGGGACGTGACGCAGAGGAGGCGATCGACCTGGTGGTGCTGGAGCAGTTCGTCACACGGCTTCCAGAAGGAATGGTGGAGTGGGTCCAGTGCCATCGCCCACGTCACTGGATGAGGCAGTTCAGCTGGCAGAGGATCACCTGGCGGCATATCCGGGGGCAGGCGAGCCCCACCCTTCTTCCTCTCTCTCTCTCTCTCTCTCTCTCCCTCGTGTCTCTCCTCGTCCCTTCCCTGTCCTTACACCCTGGAGATGGGGGCCGATCCCGCCCACCATTCCTGTCTCCTCTGTCCCGCAGGTGGGTGAATCCAGGGCCGCAGGTGTGCGAGTGATGCCTGGGCATTTTCAGGACCAGGGCCCCGTTCGATCTGGGACGTACCGCATTCCGGTCACTGTTCAGGGGGGTACATACCATGCATTGGTGGATTCAGGATGTAATCAGACCTCAATTCACCAATGCTTGGTTCAAGGGGACGCATTGAATATTGCACGTTTGGTGAAGATGAGGTGTGTGCACGGGGATGTTCACAAGAACCCAAGAGTGGCCATCGCCATCAAATTGCAGGGGCAAAAATATATAGTGGAGGTGGCGGTTAGCCCTCGCCTCACCCATCCACTAATTTTAGGGACCAATTGGCCGGGGTTCTGAGCACTGGCAAAAGAAATGTTTGTGGATGGGTCCTGCCTTAGGGAAAAACGGTGTGGAATGTGCACAGCTTTGGCGGGAGAGTCGGTACCAGAGCCGTCGATGGCAGCTCCATGTCAGCGAGACAACGAGAGTAGGGAAGTGGCTCTGCCCCTCTCTTAGCAGGGATTCCCCTCTGGGATTTTCCCTTGGAGCAGTTGCACGATGAGACCCTTAAGCATGCATTCGACCAAGTGAGAGTAATCGATGGTCAGCCGTTCCAGCCCAATGTTGTGCTCTCCCACCCCTATTTTGCCATTATTAAGGATAGGTTATATTGAGTGACGCATGACACTCAGATGCAAGAAATGATAACCCAGTTATTGGTTCCGAGGAGCCGTCGAGAATTATTATTCCAGGCGGCTCATTATAATCCCATGGTGGGGCACTTGACACATGACAGGGGAAAACACTAGATTGACGCTTGGCCCGCTTTCATTGGCCGGGCATTCACAGCGACGTTCGCAGGTGGTGCGCGGCGTGCCATGAATGTCAGCTGGTGAATCCACCGGCCACCCCAAAAGCACCATTGCGCCCACTTCCATTAATAGAGGTCCCCTTTGAGCGAGTTGGTATGGACCTTGTCAGGCCATTAGACCGATCTGTACGAGGTCATCGCTTTGTGTTAGTGTTAGTGGACTACGCAACACGATATCCGGAAGCGGTGCCTCTCCGCAATATCTCCGCTAGAAATGTTCCGTGTTATCTCCTGAGTCAGGATCCCGAAAGAGATCCTGACTGATCAGGGCACGTCATTTATGTCACCCACCCTGCATGAGCTGTAGGAGTTATTGGGGATTAAATCGATTCGCACCAGCGTTTATCATCCGCAGATGGATGGACTGGTGGAACTCTTTAATGAAACGCTAAAAATCATGATTTGTAAGTTCGTTCAGGAGGATGCACGAAATTGGGATAAGTGGCTAGAGCCCCTGTTATTTGCAGTACGAGAGGTCCCGCAAGCCTTCATGGGGTTCTCCCCTTTCGAATTATTGTATGGACGCAAGCTGTGCGGCATGCTTGACATCATTCGGGAAAATTGGGAGGAGGGGCCTTCAACCAGTAAAAATGAAATTCAGTACATTCTTGACCTGAGAGCAAAACTCCACACATTAAGCTACATAACTGAGGAGAATTTGCTACAGGCACAAGAACGTCAGTCCCGGCTGTATAACAGGGGTGCTCGGCTATGAGAGTTCACACCGGGAGATAAAGTGCTCATGTTACTACCCACGTTGAGCTCCAAATTACTCGCTAAGTGGCAAGGACCCTTTGAGGTCACACAGCACGTCGGGGTTGTCGACTATGAGGTAAGGCGAACGGATAGAGGCGACAGGTGTACCAATTCAACCTCCTAAAACCGTGGAGGGAGACGGTGTCTGTGGCTTTGGCGACAGTCGTTCCTGAGAGTGAGGTCCTAGGACCGGAGGTAAACTTAAAATCGGCAATTCAATCCACCCCGGTCCCTTATGGAGACCACCTGTCTCCGGCCAAAATCACAGACGTGACAAAATTACAGAGTTTTCTTGCCTCTCCCTGGCCGTACCAACCTCATAGAGCACCACATTGAGACAATCCCAGGGGTGGTGGTCCGCAGCCGCCCCTATCAGCTGCCTGAACACAAAAAAAAGTTGTCCAGGACGAACTCAAGGCTACACTTGACATGGGTGCAATTGAGGAGTCCCACAGTGACTGGAGCAGCCCGGTGGTCTTGGTTTCCAAGGCCGATGGCACGGTCCGGTTTTGTGTGGACTTTAGAAAGGTCAACTTGGTGTCTAAATTCAATGCATATCCAATGCCTCGCATTGATGAACTGCTTTATCGGTTAGGCGAGGCTTGCTTTTATTTGACACTGGATTTAACAAAGGGATATTGGCAGATCCCCTTGACTCCAGTGTCTCGGGAAAAAACGGTCTTTTCCACCCCGTTTGGCTTACACCAATTTGTGACCCTTCCTTTTGGGTTGTTCGGGGCCCCCACGATGTTCCAGCAGCTCATGGACAGAATACTCTGTCCACACGCTGCATATGCCTCTGCCTATTTAGATGACATTATTATATACAGTAATGACTGGCAGCGGCACATGCAGCACTTAAGAGCGGTTCTGAAGTCACTGAGGCGAGTGGGACTCACAGCAAACCCAAAGAAGTGCACGATTGGATGGGTGGAAGTATGGTATCTGTGTATATCTATGGTATCAAAAAATCTCCAAGGATCACAGCTGGAGAATTGCAGAAGTTAGTTGCATCTTGGGGTCAGAAAGTTTCCAAAACTACAATCTAAAGTCACCTACATCACCATAAGTTGTTTGGAAGGGTTTCAAGAAAAAAAGCCTCTACTCTCATGCAAAAACAAACTCAAGCATCTTCAGTTTGCCAGACACTACTGGAACTTCAAATGGGATCGGGTTCTATGGTCAGATGAAACCAAAATAGAGCTTTTTGGCAATAAACACCAGAGGTGGTGTTTTTTGGTGCACACAGAGAGGTAGCCATATGGAAAAGTACCTCAAGCCCATGGTTAAATATGTTGGTGGTTCTTTAATGTTTTGAGGATGTTTTTTCTGCCAGAGGACCTGGACATTTTGTTAGGATACATGACATCATGATATCAAATATCAACAGATATTAAATGAAGACCTGACTGCCTCTGCCAGAAAGCTTGAAATGGGCCGTGGTTGGATCTTCCAGCAGGACAATGATCCAAAACATACATCAAAATCAACACAAAAATGGTTTACTGACCACAAAATCAAGGTCTTGGCATGGCCATCCCAGTCCCCTGACTTGAAACCCATAGAAAACCTGTGGGGTGAACTGAAGAGGAGAGTCCACCAGTGTGGACCTCGAAATTTGAAGGATCTGGAGAGATTCTGTATGGAGGAATGGTCTCAGATCCCTTGCCATGTATTCTCCAACCTCATCAGGCATTATAGGAGAAGACTCAGAGCTGTTATCTTGGCAAAGGGAGGTAGCCCAAAGTATTGACTAAAAGGGTGCCAATAATTGTTGCACACCTATATTTAACAAAGATATATTTTGGATAAACCTGTGTTTTTTTTTTTTTTTTTGCAATTGTTTGATATCCATGAGAGCAGAGTATTTTTTTGAATTTTTTAAACAAAAGATCAAAAGGTTAAACAATAAAGACAAATTTTCACAGCCTTCTTTGCTCATATTTACCAAGGGTGCCAATATTAGTGGAGGGCACTGTATACAGTATATGAATGCAGTAAGGAAATCATAAAAGCTTGAGCTAATCACTCAGGTAGCTGGACTAAAGTTGTTCTATACTTAAAGGTGTAAGATTAATTTTCTTTTTTTTTTTTCTCACCAGGAGCTTTTGCAAGAATGTGGAAAGCCAAAAGAGGTACAGTGCATATCGTCACACTCTTAGTCATCATAGTTTTCTTAGTTATGAAGGGAGCATGAGAAATTTTTATACTCTGTCTCTTTGTCCTCACAGGATTTTATCAACGGCTTACTTTATCGGATGAAGGGACTGCGCAAGATGTCAGGGCCCCTCAAGAAATAGCCCCATAGTAGGTCAAAATCCACAAGCAAGATAATGTGAAAAACAGTATGTCTGAAAACCCATATTCACCTGTATATATAGTTGAACATCTGTCAATGGAATTATGTAAAAACACAAAATTTCCCTTGACATGTGAGTCAACAAGGGAGCTGTTCATAAATATGATTAAAAAAATATATTATTCTTTATGTACATTTCTGACACTTCTTCCAGCAGACATAGGGTTGCATCATAGATGAAATTGTACTGTCTATTACTCAATTTTTTTGTGACTTGTAAATTTTTGGTTGCCTATTTATATGTTTTTGTTTTGAAAAGCACTGTATGTGATCATAAAAATACCTTTTCAAGTGGAGACTGTTGGTGATCTTTAACTATGCTTTGAAATGTTTTCCTCTTGGATTAGTAATTAACTGTTAAATACCACAGTTTGGTGTAGCTGAACGAAACGAATCATTCACGCAACACTAGACCAAGTTTGCAAGGATGTAATTTCATTTACATATAAAGGAAGCTAGTTGTTCATTTAAAATGACCAACCAAACATCTTGCATCAACATGGATAGAAAATGTGTGATAGAAAAGGTGCAATTGTACAAAATTGTACAAAACAAAAAATGGAAGATGCAGTCATGGGAAAAAGAAAGTACACCCTCCTTCAATTCTATGCTTTTATTTATCAGGACCTAAACAACAATTGTGTGTTCCTCACCAACTTCTATATACAAACAAATAATCTCAGGTGACAAAAAAAACCACCAAAACAACAGATTTCAATATGTAGTCATTTCTTCCAAAAAATAAACCAGCGTTCAGAAACCAAGTGGGAAAAAACAAGTACACCCTATAATTCAGTAAGATGTAGAACCACATTTAGCAACAGTAACTTAGTAAACATTTTCTGTAGGAGTTTATCAGTCTCTCACGTCATTTTGGGGAAATTTTGGCCCACTCTTTACAACATAGCTTAGGCTGATTGATGTTTGAGGCCATTCGTTTATGCACAGCTCTCTTAAGATCCTGCCACAGCATGTCAGTGGGGTTGAGGTCTTGACTTTGACCTGGCCATTCCAACACCTTGAATTTTTTCGTCTTTAGCCATTCAGATGTCAATTTGCTGGTGTGCTTGTAATCATTGTCCTGCTGCATGACCCAATGTCAGCCCAGCTTAAGCTGCTGGACAGATGGCCTCACATTTGTCTCAAGAATATTCTGGTATAAAGTGGTATAAAGTTTCCCAGGCCCTTTGGCTGCAAAACAAGCCAAAATCTTCACCCCTCCACCACCATGCTATGAGGTGTTTGTCAGACATGTCTCTGTGCATGATGAAAAAACATCTAAGTTCATTTTTTCCCATAATTTAATTCAAAAAGTGGAACTTTCATATATTCTAGATTCATTACACATAAAGTGAAATATTCCAAGCCTTTTTGTTTTAATCTTGATGATTATGGCTTACAGCTCATGGAAATCAAAAATCCAGTATCTCAAAATATTAGAATAAAGAATTTATAATACAGCAATGTTGACCTTCTGAAAAGTATGTTAATTTATGCACTCAATACTTAGTCGAGGCTCCTTTTGCACGAATTACTGCATCAGTGCAGCGTGGCATGGAGGCGATCAGCCTGTGGCACTGCTGAGGTGTTATGGAAGCCCAGGTTGCTTTGATAGCAGCCTTCAGCTCGTCTGTATTGTTGGGTCTGGTGTCTCTCATCTTTCTCTTGACAAAATTCAAGTAAGGCGAGTTGGCTGGCCAATCAAGCACAGAAATACCATGGTCAGCAAACCAGTTACTAGTAGTTTTGGCTCTGTGGGCAGGTGCTAAGTCCTGCTGGAAAAGGAAATCAGCATCTCCATAAAGCTTGTCAGCAGATGGAAGCATGAAGTGCTCTAAAATCTCCTGGTAGACGCTGCATTGACTCTGGACTTGAGAAAACACAGTGGACCAACACCAGCAGATGACATGGCACCCCAAATCATCACTGACTGTGGAAACTTCACACTGGACTTCAAGCAACTTGGATTCTGTGCCTCTCCACTCTTCCTCCACACTCTGGGACCTTGTTTTCCAAATGAAATGCAAAATTTATTTTCATCTGAAAAGAGGACTTTGGACCACTGAGCAATGGTGTTTTGAGTAAAAAAGGTGTTTTGAGTTAATTAGCTAATTAGAGCTCTTCTCAGGTCAACATTGCTGTATTATAAATTCTTTATTCTAATAGAGCTGTAAGCCGTAATCATCAAGATTAAAACAAAAAGAAGGCTTGAAATATTTTGCATTACGTGTAATGAATTTAGAATATATGAAAGTACCACTTTTTGAATTAAATTACGGAAAAAATAACTTTTCCACAATATTCAATTTTTTTTTAGATGCACCTGTAGCTCCAGAACTTTTGTGGTTTGTTCAGATGCAATTTTGCAAATCATGCTGCCATATTCTTTTTTGGAGAGAAGGGGCTTTTTCCTAGCCACCCTTCCACCCAGTCAGTCTTTTTCTGATTGTGCTATCATGACCATAAACATTTAACATGCTTACAGAGACCTGTAGGTCACATGATGTAGCTCTTGGGTTTTTCTTTATATCTCTGAGCAGTAAACGGTCTGACCTTGGACTGAATTTGCTAGGACACACTCCTGGGAAGATCGCCAACTGTCTTGTTTGTAAACAATCCTTCTCACTGCAGAATGGTGAATTTCAAATAGTTTGGAGATGGTATGATGATATAACCCTTCCTGGATTGATGAGCAGTAACACTTGCTTCTCTGAGGTCATGGCTGGTGTCTTTTCTTTGTGGCATGATGTAGACACACCTGAGTGCTTCAGAACACCAAACTGCCAAACATTCTTTTATAGAGTGTACACTTCTTGATGATTAATTAATCTTGCTCATTTCATTAGTAATACCTGACTGCTGAATTACTCTCTTAATGATTGTGGAAGTAGGAAGGGTGTACTTATTTTTTCCCCACCTTGTTTCTGAATGTGGGTTATTTTTTGGGAAATAATGACTGCATATTGAAATCTGGTGTGTTTTTTTTTGTTGTCACCTGAGGTTATCGTTTTTTCTTATAGAAGTTGGTGAGGACCAAACAAATTTGTTATTTAGGCCCTGATAAATAAAAACATAGGATGAAATTGAAGGAGGATGTACCTTCATTTTCTCATGACCGTATATAGAACATGATAAAAAAAACAAAAAAAACAACGCATTAATCTGTGGCCTTAGCAATGGTGTATTAAGTAACTGAGAAAATTTGTTTAAAAAAAATATTTTGGTCCAGAATGCTTGTTTGTGTTTGGATGCACCTCCTGTCAGTCATTTTGTACACACACTACAAGCTTCGTGAACATGGGCTGGAATTGTTCAAATGTTGATCTGTTAGTGACCTAATCTTGGACGAATCTTACCTAATGCACCTTTAAGTATGAAAAAGGGAATATAAATCATGTTTCATAAGTGTTATACTCCACAAGATATTTGTTTGAATGAGATTTCATTTAGCTTTGAAAGATAAACAGAACACATTCCTTCAGTAAATGTTTATCTTTATATCTTTGTGAATTGTGCAAGCTTCTCTGGTATCCGATTTCCTGCGAACACGTAAGAGGCTCTCAGAGTAAACAAAAAACCACTGCCATTTCTGTACGACGCTGTATCACAGAAGCCATTACACCATGAATTAAACATACTATTGTAAGCTCATGAATAGATAATAGTGTTTAGAATGTCACAGAATGAAGTCATCGTCACACTTGTCAAGACCGTGGTCAGCGTCTGGCTGTCTGAAGACGTCTGTCTGTGTGTGTATGTGTCTTGTTCATGTCGAACACACTGGTTGCTTTTGTTTGTATTTATGAGCAATTTCAAGGCATAACAGGTAAACCCCCTGTTTACAAGCAGAGTCTCTTTTTGTGATGAAATACAATTCATTATTGTTTGCGCATACATACGCTTTTAATAAAATAAGACAGGGCAGGGCTAGCATTGCTAGACTGGTCATCTGTACAGCATTTTAGTGTCAGTGGTACAGGATTTGAGATACTACTGTTATATACAGAGGTCGCTGGTGTAAATGGGCTAGCAAAGCTAAGCCCCACTGTCTTTCAAAGATGAAAAAGACATCAATATAAGGTTTTATTTTTGGCATCCAGATAAGATTAATTATTGGATTAAGTGGATTATTTTGGATTTTTGTCAGACCAAGTGCAACAGCACCACCAGTGGTCATTAGAAAAAATACACAGATTGGTATTAAGAAGTGAGGCAGTGGCTGAATACTGTCTAGCCCAGGCTGTAGATTCATTCAGTCTATACTAATGCAGTTGCCTATGTGCCTTTAAGTGTGGGTGTGTAATAGTTTGACCCACATCATTTTGTGGCATTAACAAGACCTTATGATATAATGCACTGCTCAACTCTAATAGCTTCATTGTCAAGCTATTTTGAGATATTAGATTTTATCCCTCCCATTTAATATCGCAACCAGCCAACTATGGTATAATCTATGGTAGAATTTGATTGGCCTCCATTGTCTTTCTGCAAAGAACAAGTGAGAGAGCATAAACAGGCAGTCAATATAATTTAACAAGCAAAAATACAGTAGTTGCTACAAACTCTGTGCTCCATTCCCCAATATATCTATTAATCCCTTCATACAAGTTATTACAATAATGCTTCTAGCAAAGGTACATAACAACAAACCATCTGTAACTCAGTAACAGAATAGGTCAACCTTGTGACCAAATGCAAAAATTTCCCCCATCCATATTCTGACAAATTCCAACTCATGTATTAGGACAGGAAGGCACACACGGTAACACTCAAGGTAATACAAGGACCAGATATGTTTTCTGGACATACTGCATGTCTGTTTGGTAATGTTGCCGGAGAACTGATGTATTACTTTGCATATTTCTGGATAAATTACAGAGATGGTATTGTCTTTCACGAAGTACACATTGTCATCACACCAAACGCTCCATGATTGATATGTACACTTCAAATGTTTCTTGCAAGGTCATTGCTTTTACCTTTATTATAATCAGCATGTTGTAGGGTTTGTAGCCACTCAAGTTGCACAAATTTATGGTAGGTTACACACCTATAACATGTATATATAACACAGAATAGTGCTGTTTCAACAAGTCCGTTTGAATGTTATCTATATACTATTGATCTGCATTTTAACTTGGTCAGTACTTGGTGGGAAATAATAGAAAATAGCACTTCCTGGACTGTCTTCCATCTTAAGTGCAAAAACTCTTCCCATGGGATGTGACACTATCTTTACCAACATATCAATTCGGATGGGATATACAGATGGGTGAAAAATTAAAGAAGAAAATAATCAATGGCTCTGTTTATACTATGGGTCATTTTGCTATGCCATAATTTAGGTACACAATTCTAGATAGTTGTTTCCACACTATATGGCCAAAAATAAGTGGACACCTGACCAATCATACCCATATGTACTTTTTGAACATCCCATCATAGATTTAGTCCCGCTTTGCTGTTATAATAACCTCCACTCTTCTGGTAAGGCGTTCCATTAGATTTTGGAGCGTGGCTGTGGGGATTTGTGTCCATTCAGCTACATTAGTGAGGTCAGGCACTGATGTCAGATGAGGAGGCCTGGGGTGTATTCTGCGTTCCAATTGATCCCAAAAGTGTTCAGTAGGGTTGAGGTCAGGGCTCTGTGCAGGCCACTCGAGTTGTTCTACATCAATCTTGGAAAACCATGTGTTTATGGAGCTCGTTTTGTGCACAGGGGCACTGTCATGAAGGAAATTGTAATGCTACAGCATACAAAGACATTCTATACAACTGTGTGCTTTCACCTTTGTGACAACAGTTTGAGGAAGAACCACACATGGGTGTGATGGTCAGGTGTTCACATACTTTTGGCCATATAGTGTATATTGATGAATTTGATTGGATGCCAAACTGAGTCAGTTCAATTGATATATAGCATAGAGTCATTGGCTGGATGAAAGAAGATACCTGCAAGATTTGTAACAAGTAACATTTTTTTCTTTTCAGAAATGTAATTAAGATTAAAATTTCAATAATAATCATAAAATTTCTCTCAGAATTGAGGTGTGCCAACTTTGTTCACAACAGAGAGCAATCAAAAAATATCTGAACACAGCATTATTACTCACAAACAGTCTGCCACAAGGACATTTGAGAAGTTGCTCTCATCACTATAGCAACCACAACATTCAATAGGCACTCTTACATGAATGCAGCGTTTTAAACAAGCAATTGTAGGCTTCAAATTATTTTTCAGTCAGTGAGACAAGCCTGTTCTCCTCTTTCAGCCAAAAAAAAGTGGATGATTAGTGTCCTAATGGACCACTCACTATACTTAAGCCTCATAATGCTGGAGCACTTGCTAATGCTAAGGCACTTCCTTGCCACTCATCTCCCCCTTTCACATTCATTCTGCCTCTCTATGATGGAACACCCAAAGATTATATGTCCCAAGAGTTGTTCTGTAATGCTTGCTAATGCACTCATCTCTCCCGATTACATTTGTTCTGCATCTGTGATGGCCATTCTACTCATAGCAGCTCACTTTCAATTCATTTAAATTCCTACCAGTACAATCTAATTAAGCATCCAAAAAAATCCAATAGGAACAATATGACATATTGATGTTGTATAACAATCTTGGATCAGATAGGAGAATTAGTGAGTGAGAGAGAGAGAGAGAGAGAGAGAGAGAGAGAGAGAGAGAGAGAGAGAGAGAGACAGAAAGACATAAGGGGGGTGGGTTGCAAGGCCATGAATGGTGTAGTGACTCATGTCTCTATTAAACATAACCACAAGAATCACACAAGCCACCAGCCAGACACAGCTGAAACTCAGTAAGCTCTTTGGCACTGATCACATGAAAGCCTGGCATTTGTGCTTGGACATAAAGCCTTTACAAAGACTTCAAGCAGTTGTCATAGTGGTTTATTGACCGACACAGACAGCACGAGACATAATTAAATCTTCTCTCTAAAACTTCTTATTACCTGGGGTAATTCCACCATACACACTCTAGAAAGTGATTTTAGCCTTATGTAGCTTTTACATATTAATATAATGTCCATGTTACTGCAATAAATTAAGTTTATTTAATGAGTTTAATATAAACCTGCCATTTACCTTTTGTTGAACTTTGTTGAATATTTTACTTAAGTGGAAATTCTGCCCTTAACTTAAATACGTTGATCCATGAATCAATTCAAGTAGTTTTCCACAGAAAACTCCGCAAGTTGCATCACAAATTAAAAAAAAAAAAAAAAGGTGCCGCAAAATCAAGTACACTTGGCCACAACAATCACAAAAAAAAACAACTCTGTAAAATCCTGACTGATGAATTATGTTTTTCATTATAGGGATATATCGCTTCCCATATTTTAATGTTTATTTTATATATACACACCACAATGTATCACTGTGCCTTTCTTCAGTTTCTACTAAACACCTTTTCTGAGGGATGCCACAACTGTCCCTAGTGAAAGAAGACTTTTTTTTGTTTGTTTGTTTTCCAAAAATTTTATTTTATTTAAATAATAATTTGCTTAATTCATTGTAGTGCTCAGTTAGGAAAAAGTCTTTAACCCACAAATCTACATTTAGATGTATATTAAACATTACTAGGGCAGCATGTTGGTGCAGGGTGTACCGTTGCTGCCTCACAGCTCCAGAGTCTCTGGTTCGATCCTGAGCTTGTGGTTAGGGTTTGTGTGGGTTTCTCCGGTTTCCTCCCAAAAACATGCCGGTAAGTGGATTGCCTAAGCTAATGTGTAACCGATGGCCTCGTGCTTGCCTCATGCTTCTGGGAAAGGCTCCTGATTCACTGAATATGAATGAACGATTTAATGAATAAACATTACATTTAACTACCTTCTTTTAATAAAAACTAGAACAGATATGAAACCTTGATGAATACTACTTTAGATATGAAACATAGATGAAAACCACAGTATATTAGATATCAATTACATCATTATGCCAGAGGCTAGTGCACTTCAAAATACCTAGGCTGCTTTCAACAACCATTTCTAGATACTTAAATTAATTTGTTAATGATAAACTGTATTTACTTTGAAATGAATGTATTATCTGTACTGACACATTCAGCTTGTTAGTGAAACACTAAGTGCATTTTGAAGATCCTGTCTTCTTATTGCTTTTCTTAGGGGCTGTGTAACTGGAAGTGCTGTGTTCTTTTCGATCATATTCATCATGGCCTTCCCTTTGGGGGGAAAAAACAAATGAGTAGAATTAGATTATAATCAAAAGAAAAGGTTCATCAGTTAAAATAGTTTCTATAAGTAAAACAACCGATACATTAAAAAAAGAACCAATACAAATTATTTAACCAGTAGAGATAAAATATAATCAAAATTATATTTGAGCATATACAAGTTCTGCAAAAAATCAACAGAGGTGTACTCCTTAGACATAATTTATTTAGGGTTTCACAAATTGAACACTAATTGTGATCCCCCAAGTACAAATTTTACAATGTACGGCTGTCTGCATGCACTCTGAAATGAATCTCAGTATAGGATCAATAAAAACAAGGATGCCGCCACCAACAAGTTTAATCCTTCTTGTTACTAACTGAATAAAGCTATTGAAAAATAAACTATTTCAGATATTTGACCCTGTTTGGATCAATTCCAAAATCTAGTCAGTTCATCTGCTAGTTACAGTGATAATTCCATATAAGTCCTATAAACTAGAGATCGACCGATAATCGGTTTTACAGATATTTTCCCCGATATTGAAGCATTTTTCCATAATCGGATTATCGATTTTATAATATCGGTTCCACCGATAAATGGCGCCATCTTGTGGGCATTTTGAGCATTGCGTGCAGGACCGCCATTGCAGCACTGCATCTGGGTTTTTTTGCATCTGTTTTTTGTTTATTTGTTAGAATTATTTTTATGTGCTTTATTTGTTTTACCCGCTTGTTTTACCTCATTGAAGCTTTTATTTAAAAAGAAAAAAAAAAAAAAAGACACTTTAGTGCAGTGCACTTTCTTTTTTTTGCACTCTTTCAGACCCCTCTATTTATTGGTGTATAAATAAGAGTTGTTTTGTTTTGTATGCAAAGGGGAAGTGAAATAAAACGGTTTGTTCAGTTCAGTGGTGTTGTTATCAGTATGTCAAAAACAAGTAAAACAATTAATAAATATCGGTTCTGCATATCGGTTATCAGGCACATAAACATGCAAATAATTGGTATCGGTTCTAAAAAACAAAATCTATATCGGTCGATCTCTACTATAAACATTCAACCACTCGGACAGACACGCAGATGGACGTACGGTAAAAATTTCTGTATATACTTCTGTAATATTAACACTAGGGGTGGGCGGTATGACCAAAAATCTATTTCACGGAATGAATAATTTTATTGCATGGTAACGATATATCACATAACAAAATAGTCATTCTGGTAAATCAACTGTAAATCAATTGTAAGCTTTGACATGCTTCATTTTAAGATGATAAAACAGGTTACTTGTGCTACCGCTCCTAGCGGGAACATTTGCGTGACACAGTTTGCAAATGACATTTTTCTGCTCTTTGTCAGATTTTGTAAACCCGAATCACGTCCATATCACCGACGTCACGCCTCTTTTCATAACAAGTTCCTCCTCCTGCTCAGGATTGGTTTGTGGGACTTCTTCACCAGCGTGCTTATCTTTCTCCATGTTTTTCCTCTCACAACTACTCTTATGTACAGCTTCTCGATCGTTCTCACGTGCAGGAGCGCTACGCACAAAGTTAACCACGCCCACTTATTTACATTTCGCGGTATACATGGAATAGAAAAATCTGTAACGGTAGACATTTTATTCCGTGGTTACGGTATATACCGTCATACCACCCAGCCCTAATTAACACACCATTATATTTAACTTCTTTCTCACTGCACGCTCAGAAGATTTTTTAAAAAATTGCCCGAGTAAGTATTCACATTCACAACTATACGAAATGAGGTAATGGAAACTATTTATTTTGTTTCGTGGACATGAAGTGGTCCTTACCTAAAACAGCGGTTGCAGTACAGCTCCTGGTCGCATGTGTGGCAACGAATGGTGGCATCCTGATTACAGATACAGCACCAGGGCAGCTCATCTTCCTCATCATCCTCATCCTCATCACGTGTGGCGCTCCAGTTCATAGAGACAGCAGGAGGCTTTGTTTTAGATGACTTGGATGGAATCTTAAATAAATACAATAATAATAATAATAATTAGTTACATTTATATAGCACTTTTCTAGGCACTCAAAGCGCTCTACATAGTATGGGGGGAAATCTCCTTAACCACCACCAGTGTTTAGCATCCACCTGGATGATGTGACGGCAGCTATAGTGCCAGAACAACCACCACACACCAGCTATTGGTGGAGAGGAGAGATATAGCCAATTCAGGGATGGAGATTATTAGGGGGCCATGATAGACAAAGGCCAATGGGGCAATTTCACCGGGACACCGAGGTGATACCCCTATTCTTAACGAGAAGTGGCCTGGGATTTTTAATGACCACAGAGAGTCAGGACCTCGGTTTAACATCTCATCCAAAAGACAGTGCTCTTTTTACAGTATAGTGTCCCCATCACTATACTGGGACATTAGAGAGTGCACAGGGGACACACCACCTACTGGCCTCCCTGATACCACTTCCAGCAGCAACCTTAGTTTTCCCCAGGAGATCTCCCATCCAGGTACTGGCCAGGCTCAACCCTACTTAGATTCAGGGGGAAACCAGGCAAGAACTGCAGGGTGATATGGCTGTAGCATATAAGTAGTAAGGATGGAGTAAATACATTTCAGGCAAGTGTTAATGAAGCTTAAAGGGGTCATATCATGATTTTTAATGTTTTCCTTTTGTTTGTGTGTGTAATGTATCTGTTTGTGCATGTATAAGGTCTGCAAAGTCCCAAAGCTCATAGTCTCCCCCAAATGGATTTATCTAACAGAGAGCACTGCTCCAGACCTGCCCGAAACGCGTCGTTCGAAGTCCAGATTTACTTCCGTAACTTCTCTATGTCACAATGTGCACCATCATCATAATCCCACCCAAAGGCAGGCGCAAAGAAAGAAGGCGAGGCTTCAGTGAATTCAGGCGCCATGTCACGGAGACGCTGCGTGTTTCGGTGCGGAAGCAAAACCTCTTTGTTTAGCCTTCAGAAAACGAACGAAATCAGAGGTAACAGTTTATTTATAATGCTGTTCCTGAGCACAACCTGAATGTTTGCTTGTACACAGCGCATTTTACGGAGGACAGCTTCCTGAACCTGGTTGAGTACAAGGCACTGGGAATAGAGGCACTGCAATAATGTACATTATTTGACAAATAATGCATTTTGTGAACATTAAAGCATGTTAACCCATTTTATTACACCCAATAAACAAAACAATGAATGTTTAAAAATGTTTAAAAATCATGATATGACCCCTTTAAACATGTGCTAGTTGAAGTGGCCCCCCTATGGCTTAAACATGAATTACACACTAAAGATAAAACTTCCTTCATTTGCTCTTGTGGCATTCTAACACCTTACTATGAAAGTTATTTTCAGATGAGTGCAAGCAGGGACACTGAAAATCAGATGTAAATATGGTAAGCAATACACAGCTTTACAATTGTTTGCTACTCCAGTGGGACATACAGTGGTGCTTGAAAGTTTGTGAACCCTTTAGAAATTTCTATTTGTCTCCATAAATATGACTTAAAACATCACCAGGTCCTAAAAGTAGATAAAGAGAACCCAATTAAACAAACGAGACAAAAATATTATACTTAGTTATTTATTTATTGAGGAAAATGATCCAATATTACATATCTGAGTGGCAAAAGTATGTGAACTTCTAGGATTAGCAATTAATTTGAAGGTGAACTTAGAGTCAGGTGTTTTCAATCAATGGGATGACAATCAAGTGTAAGTGAGCGCCCTGTTTTATTTAAAGAACAGGGCTCTAACAAAGTCTGAGCCTCACAACACATGTCTGTGGAAGTGTATCATAGCATGAACAAAGGAGATTTCTGAGGACCTCGGAAAAAGTGTTGCTGATGCTCATCAGGCTGGAAAAGGTTACAAAACCATCTCTAAACAGTTTGGATTCCACCAATCCAAAGTCAGACAGATTGTGTACAAATGGAGGAAATTCTTCCTCCTTGATTACTGTAATGCTCTCTTTTCTGGCCTTCCCACTAAAACAATCAATAAATTGCAATACATCCAGAATTCAGCAGCCAGGGTTCTCTCATATTCTAAGAAATCATCACACATCACTCCTGTCCTGCACAGGTTACACTGGTTACCCGTCTCATATCGCATCCAATATAAAGTTCTCCTTATCACTTTCAAAGCCCTACATGGTCTAGCCCCCTCATACATTGCTGATCTTATCCGTTCCTACACTCCATCACGCTCTCTCAGGTCATCTGATACTGGCCTGTTATTCATTCCACGTTGCAAGCTGTCCTCACTCCATGGTAGGGCTTTCTGCATAGTAGCCCCTTCACTTTGGAACTTTATACCACAATCCCCTCCGTAATCTTACCTCTGTACAAGAGTTTAAAAATCAACTCAAAACTTTGCCCAATGTTTCTGTGACTCTTAAATGCCTTTTTTTCCCCATGTAACATGGTGGTGGTAGTATCATGGTTTGGGCTTGTTTTGCTGCATCTGGGCCTGGACGACTTACAATCATTAATGGGACAATGAAAATGAAAACGTCAGGACATCTGTCCATGAACTGAATCTCAAGAGAAAGTGAGCCATGCAGCAAGACACTGACCCTAAGTACACAAGTTGTTCTACCAAAGAATGGTTAAAGAAGAATAAAGTTAATGTTCTGAAATGGCCAAGTCAAAGTCCTGCCCTTAAACCAATAGAAATGTTGTGGAAGGACCTGAAGCACGCAGTTCATGTGAGGAAACCCACCAACATCCCAGAGTTGAAGCTGTTCTGTACTGAGGAATGTGCAGGTAACTAACAGTTACCGGAAAGGTTTAGTTGCAGTTATTTCTGCACAAGGGGGTCACACCAGATACTGAAAGCAAAGGTCCACATACTTTTGCCACTCACATATATGTAATATTGGCTCAAGTATAATATTTTTGTCTCATTTCTTTAATTGGGTTCTCTTTATCTACTTTTAGGACTTGTGGGAAAATCTGATGATATTTTAGGTTATATTTATGCAGAAATGTAAAAAAAAAAATCCCAAACTTTCAAGCACCACTGTAATCAGCAGGAAATGCATGCTGTAAGGTGGGAAAATGTGTATATGCCATGGTTTGCTGTGTGATAAACTCAACTGATTGAGTGCAAACTAGAAAGTGTGTAGGAATCTTGTTACCTGCTTCTTATTTGAATTGGGCTTTTCTTTATTTTCTGGGCGTCTGTGCTGTGGAGGGATGTTATAACCACTGGCTTCGTCTAAAGCAGTCTCTTCCGACATCTAGAAGCCAAATAAATAAATAAATAAATAAATAAATTAAAAAAAAATATTGTGGGAGTAAATGACTAAATAAGAATCCTGCATCTTAAGGAAAAAGGTAAAAACTAATTAAAGCAATCACATAAGCTGTGTTTCATTTATAGTAATACACTTTCACAATAATTGTAATGCAACATTTTAAATAATGGTAAGAACATACTGTACATATAATATATCAATATAATATTTATTTCTACAGACCCTTTTTAGAATCCTGGCAATTGCTTCCTCCTCTGTCTCTTCATCACTGTCAGGTTGCTGGAAGTCTGTCATAGTGACTGAAACACACAAACACAGCAATACAACATTAAAATTACACTCAAATTCCTGGACCAGTAAATGTAATGCACATTTGTATGTGTTGAAACTATAGTTACAATAACAACTGCTTTATCCTGATCAGGGTCGTGGTGGATCCAGAGCTTATCCTGGGAACACACTCTGGATGGGATGCCAGTCCATCACAGAGCACCACACACGCACGCACACACACCTAGGGGCAATTTATCTTAGTCAATCCATGTACTGGCATTTTCTTGGGAGGTAGGTGGAAACCGGAGAACCCGAGGAAACCCACATGAACACAGAGGGAACATGCACAGAAACACCACATATAACGTAACCCGAGCTCGGGACCGAACTGGGTCAGTGGAACCGTGATGCTACCAACCTGCTGTGCCACTGCTCCACCTACATTGAGCTATTCTGTTTTCTCAATTTGAGCTACAATATTATGCCATAATCCTATAGCACAATACTGTTCTAACAAATGCAGGTAAATTAACACATTATTATTAACACACTATTATTATTATTATTTTTTAAAAGTCAGATACCAACAGCAACACCACTATGTCCATAGGAAATACCGTATATTATTATAGTACTGATAAACAATCTTCCTTCGCTGGTGCTTTTAATGTATGTATGGATCTGAGGAGTGTTGGGGTTTGTATTGGTTTCACATCTAGAGACAACTTTCACAGTCTAAAATATGTTCATTAACAAAAACTTTCAAGCAACATGAAGTTACCTTTGTCCGGGTCTCGCCCCTGCAGCACAGCCAGTCTCTTGGCTACCTGAAGAAGCTGCCCCTGGCAGTTTTCCTCTCGTTTCAGCTCCTCCATGGCCTCGGTCAGCAAGCGGCTCTTTTCCTCCTCTATCTGCTTGAGAGACAGCTGCTCATCATCCAAATTCTCATCCACTGTCCCGCTTGCTTGCTTGTTGAGATCGTTTAGGGGTGTGACTGGACTCTCTGAGTTATCAGCTATATTAGATCACATGAAAGTGGGACAAAATGGCCAAGATATCTGTAAGCGTAAAAACTAAACGGATAAAAAAAAAGGTAGACGCTAAACTGAAGTGTAATAAACAGGACAAATGTTCAACATGCTCATCAAAATGAGACTGTGTAATAAATACCATCGGGGCACTGTTGTCTGTCTATGGCAGCTTCCTCTGTCATTTGCATGATCAAGTCATTGGCCTGTTCGGTTTGGGTCCTGTTATCAGGAGGCTGGTGAACCTGCATACAGTAAAGCCATATTGATGTTACAAACATCAATAAACAATACAGCTGCACATTTTGGTGGTCAAGACCATGTGATGTCAATATTTTTCTATCAACAGACAAGTTGGTCTGCAGTGATGTACCAGTATGACAGTATACCGGAAATGAAAATCTGAAGTAGTAATGCTAATAAACTTACATATACACTATAATGGTATAACTAATAATATTCTAAGAAATAAATGTCCATATGCATCATGTACTTGAAATATGCTACAAGTGCTACCCACTTTTTAATACAACACACATACTAGGAGAAAATGTTTTATTTCTTTTGGCTTCAATAAACTAAGGCCAAGAGCCATATTATATATAAAATATAACACTTTCCTTAAAGTCCTTGAAGTTGTGTGGCTTTTAGTATGAATACGTTAGCCTTAAGGTTATCTCTAAGCTAGTGTGTTCCAAAACAATTACAAAGTTTGCATTTAGATGATATATGCATTCAAAATTTACAATCTCTCTATATCACCAATACAGATCAACAATTTTGATGACATCATTCTGCACTTCAGCTTCTCATCAGACTTTCTGTCCAATCAAATGCTCTCTAGAATTTCTAGAGTGTACCGCCCCTGAGAGTTGTAGGTTTCCTGGCTGTGAGGCAAGCTAAACGCTACTGGCTATTTAAAAAGGGGGAGGAGCTACTTGATATGGCCCGCCCTGACTCCCTGTTTCAATGGAAATGATGTCAGCACATCGAATAACGCTGCAGGTTTCAAGGCACTTCACGGGGACTTTAATAAAATAATTGAATATATTCCATGCTTCTACTGTTTTACCCTGCATTTATACTAGCAAGCTGATGTTGCTTCAGGTTTGTATCTTGTGGGCGTGTAGTGTCTGCTGCTATAACTTGCCTACCTAAACTCTCCAAATGTTTATCGTTACTAATTTGCATAATATAGAGACAATCTCTATTTAAATTTTGCTTGCTGCTCTGTTGCTTTGTTGTTTGTCATCAGGATCGCATCTCTGTGTTGAAAAGTGTTATGGTTGCCTGTCATTTGCAAGTGTGACACAGGGTTATGCACGATGTCCTGCTTGAAAATAAGGTTTACACAGATACTGTAATATACTGAAACCATGACACTGGCTGTTTTCATACCATACTTTTATTATGAGTGAACCACCTAAAGCAGATGGTTTCCCCTTCAAAACGGTTCCAAGTAAAACCCTTTAAGCAATATACAACCTAAATAACCCATAAAGAACCATTTACCATTTTGTGCATCATCCCAATTTAGCCTTATACTTACTGATGGAGGAGCTTGGGAAGGAGGTTGTCTTCCTTGTAAAGCAGCCAAACGGTCTTCCATTTCTCGAGCTGAAGGCACCGGCTGATCTGGAGCTTTCAGTGCAGCAAGACGAGTCTCTATCTCCTTCTCAGACGGTATGGATTCTGCAAACGATGAAGACGACGATGTGTATCTGGTGTTGAAATGTACATCTTAATTCTGTTAATGAACGTGGATCACTCTTACTTGGTTTTGTTTCCTCTTTCAGCTTCTGGAGTCTTTGTGCAATCGCTTGGTCCTCCTTACTAAGACCCTTGGTTGAAATGAGAGCTGATGTATTATTCGGTCCACTAGCATGTCTGGGAGGCTGATGAGGTTGAGTCTGTTTGGCTTCAAGGGCAGCAACCCGCCTGCAACCCAAGACAATGTAAACATTAACTAATGACACTGAGCGATATGGAGAAGATGTTTAAGAAGCAAAAAGCTTCTCAGCTCTTACTTTTTGTAGTTTTCAGGTGGTGACCATCTTGCAGCATCATTCTGTTTTCCACCACTAAGTGTACAAAAGAGCATTTATACCTCATTTATACAGTTCATCCACAGAGCATATTATGGTGTAATGCATTGGTGTATTAGAAAGCAAACCTTGTGAGATTGCCATGGCACTGCTTGCAGACTTTTTGCTGAGTGTTACCGTAGCGTGGCACCAACGCATTAAACGTTAGACACCCTGAACAAAATGAGCGTCCACAGTTTTTGCAGCCCAACTGTAATGAAATTGAATGTTCATTAATTCATGACAGGATAAATCTAAATCTATATCTATATATGGATAACTATAAAGATGCTTTGAGACAATGTCCAATGTTAAAGGCACTATATAAATAAAATGGAATTGAATTGAATTATCTGACATCTTGTTATTTTGGTAAGTCCATAAATGGCACCTCTGTATAAATCCACCAATACTTTTCATTAAATATAGTCGATTAAATATGTTTTATATAGAGAAACAATGCTCATACAGAATAAACTGTAACAATACTGTCTGCAACGTCAAATAAATAAATTTTTTTTTTATCAAAGTAATATCACATCAATGTATCTCTTGTTTTTACAGAAGATATGAAGGCGTGTGCTTCTCCCGCTAGCAATTCATATAAACTAATATATATATATATATATATATATATATATATATATATATATATATATATATATATATATATATATATTTTAAATCTACATACTAATAGACAAACCTCCTTTTTGAAGAGAGTGAACTTTGAAGCACAACCATAGCATCGCCTATCCATAGTTGGCCTTCCACTGGGACTGTTGCAGTGATAGTCAATCCAATAGGCAATATTCAACACAACAGACGATTCCAGACCAACGACTGAAACACTTTTCATGGCATGATTTACATATTTGGGAATACACAACTTAATTTGTTGAAAGAATCAACTTAAATGTTTAATAAAGAAAAAAAATGGTGATACACCAACACCAAATTCAACAAAACTCCCATTTGTCAAAGAAGAAAAACACAGGAAGTAAAACCTGTTTGGTAAGCTCACGGGAAACGTAGTCCGGGTAAACTTATTAACCGATAATGTGCGGTTGAAATTATCATTTTAATTTTCTTCTTTACAAATGCAAACACCTTGTATTTACACAAATACGGATGACTCTGCTATTTCTCAACAACACATTACATAACCGGAAACTGATTAATCAAACTATTTTGTACACTACATTACCCAGAATGCTTTATGTAGAGCATGGAACGTTTAAGCCGCAAAACAAGTTAGAAACCTAAGGATAAAACGGGAGGTTAAACTAATCTGTAAAAATTCCCGGTATTTAACAATGTATGATATTAATCGTAAAATAATCTGTAAGTTAGAGTTGTTTTTTAGTCCACGTAGGAAGCTTGGGTTTGGATCACGTGAACAGAATTTACCCAATCAGCGCGCTGTCAGTCTCCTGGCGGTTTTCGTTCAAATCTAGAGAGAGAGGCGGATACAGACGTTCACAAGAGCCTACAACGGTAAAATAAATAAATAAATAAATAAAAACAGATAAATAAATTAGTTATTTATGGATTGTTCTGTCTAGATATTGATTATGCAAAGGAGACGGTTGCACCAAGGCAAGAAAATTATGCAATTACTGTAACTAATTGTGACTAATTCTTTGTTCGCAGGCAGACGAGTCCTCTGATTAGCTAGCTAATTCTGGGGAGCTTGGGAACAGACTCGTTTCTTTTAATTCAGTGCCTGCTGGGTAATTACAGGTAACTATAACTTGGTTATGTCGTTTCACAGACAGCTGTCCGAGTATTTGTATAACTCGTATGTTTGCTGTTTGAGAGCTACAGCGCTGATACTCGATAACATTGAGACTGACTGCTGCTTATTCAGAAGATGGAGGAGTGCATGCAAGCAGAAGATAGTAAACCTTCTTATTTGGCTACTATTTAATTTACACTATTTGCTTACAAACTGACTGACCTGTAAGTTAGTTGAGTGATTTAGTGATGGACAGTATGATATACACTGATCAGCCATAACATTAAAACCACTGGCAGGTGAAGTGAATAACAAGTGCATTGCTTACCTGGGGAAGAAATGGCATCAGGATGCACTCTTGGAAGAAGGCAAGCTGGCGGAGGCAGTGTGATGCTCTGGGCAATGTTCTGCTGGGAAACCTTGGCTCCTGTCATTCACGTGGATGTTACTTTGACACGTACCACCTATCTAAACATTGTTGCAGACCAAGTACACTTCTTAATGGCAGCAGTATTCCCTAATGGCACTCTGACCGGTCTGCGGCTACACAGCCCCACACACAGCAAGCTGAGATGTACAGTACTGTGTGTTCTGACACCTTTCTGTCATAGCCAGCATTAACTTTTTCAGCAATTGGTGCTACAGTAGCTCCTCTGTGGGATCGGACCAGACGGGCTAGCCTTCGCTCCCTACGCGCATCAATGAGTCTTGGGCACCCATGACCCTGTTGCTGGTTCACTGGTTGTCCTTCCTTGGACCACTTTTGGTATGTACTAACCACTGCATACCGGGAACACCCCACAAAACCTGCCGTTTTGGAGATGCTCTGACCCAGTCATCTAGCCATCACAATTTGGCCCTTGTCAAAGTCACTCAGATCCTTTTCCTGCTTCCAACATGTCAACTTTGAGAACTGACCCTGTGTCCCTATTGGCATACTTATACTATGTACTAAAAGTATGTACTCTTTTTATGAAGAAAAAGTACATATTTTTAAGTGTGTATTAAAAGAGTATGCAAATATTGGGACATACTAACTGGTTGTGTAAAGGAAGAGAACGTTGTTGCTCGGAAGAGAACACTGTCACTATAAACAAACTCCTTGTTGCATTTCAGCCTTTTCGGAGAAGCAAACCCCATCACAAAGCTCCACCTCCCTTGTGCAAGGAGTTGTGGGAAATATTAGCTGAAAAAGTGTCCACGGATCCACACTTTGAAAATCTACCAGAAATAGTAGACCATCCGGATACCTTTGGGACACTCATTTCAACGTACTATGATTTGGGACATTCTGATTCTAATCTCGAATAGTCTGCCAGTTGGGACACAGGGTGACTGTTAACTTGCTGCCTAATATATCCCACCCCTTGACAGGTGCCATTGTAATGAGATAATCAATGTTATTCACCTCACCTGTCAGTGGTTTTAATGTGATGGCTGATCGGTGTGTGTATATATTTTCACACACATACTCCTATAAACTGTATATATCCTGCCAAATATCGAATACATAAAAAGTATGCAGGTATAATAGACATTTCCAGCAGACAGGAGTTTCAATCAATTGATAATGGAATTGCATGTATGATATTTTGCTAATCTCTTTGCCAATCTCTAATACCATGTATTTTCATCTTATTTTCAAATCTTAATTGAGTTGAATGACTACCTTTGGATTCTTGCCATTTTTTTTTTTAATTGCCTACCTCACACAGACCTGTAAGATAAGCAGCATAAGGTACCTTTTCTAGTCAGTCACTGATAGTGCAGTCCACTGCCATCAGCTAACAATGGCAGAGGGAGAGGTGGAGTGGGAGTTATGCAAAGAGAACATCCAGCCTCTGAGACGTGGCCGCGACATCTCCGCCCTGCATCAAGCACTCAGTCAGCAGCAAGAGGGCACCACTAGTGCCATCAACCAACAAAAACAGTAAGCAGTCCTTTTTTTTATTCTCAGTTAAATGTTTTTATTGTGGTTTTTCATTTGTGTGTTTTAGAGGTCATGTTTTTACTCATTGAAAGCTCATGTTGTGGCAGTGACCTCAACAGAAGTTTTTATTTTTGGGAATATCTAGAGCATACGAGTTAGAGCTTCGGATGTATGATGGAGATGACCCTCTTGATGTTTGGGATAGGTGAGATTGTCTTGAACATTATTCTTAATATCCGTTTGCCACGTGACTGAGGAACGCTGACAGCCTTGGCTTTTGCAGGTACATAAAATGGATAGAACAGACTTACCCACAGGGTGGTAAGGAGAGCGGTTTGAGTCTTCTTCTGGAAAGAGCAGTCATGAAGTTTACAGAAGAAAAAAAGTACCACAGCGATTCCCGTTATGTCGACCTTTGGATCAAATTTGTAAGTGCATTACTATTTTCCCCCTGTGGCTGATCTTATACTTGTGATGTAATAAAATCCTTGCGCTCTATTGTTTTGAATTATAGACAGAAAGCTGTTCTGATCCGTTGGATGTGTACCGGTACATGCAAGCTCAGGGAATAGGGACATTGCAGGCGTCTTTTTACATTGCATGGTCTGAAGAGTATGAGAAAAGGGGAAACTCGCGGATGGCCGACAGCATATTCCAAGAAGGTTTAAAATGTGGGGCTGAACCTCTAGACAGATTACGGCAATTTCACAAGTATGGAGTCTTATACCTTTTCATTTTTGTTATATCGATTGATTTACGTTATTAAATATGATTCACAGAGCCCTTCACATGCCTCAAACATAGCTGTAAGTAAATCCTGATCTATCTTCCCTCAGGGCTTTACAGGCACGTGTGTGTAGGCAGATGATGACTCCAGTGATTGATCAGGAAACCGATGATGAGCGTCCAGAGCCTCAGAGGGCTTCACTCACAGAGCTGAAAGCCAAGGGAAAGAAAAAAGCTGTTGCTCCTATCAATAGGGCAACTGGAACGGTTGGCTGTGGGTAACTGATTTACTAAAAAAAACATACATAAAATTCCTTGCTTACAAAGACCGCATAAGCAAATAACAGAACTTTTTAAAAAATATGTAGATTGGTTCTGCTAAAGTATTTTTTCCCAAGTAATTGGTTCGGTTCACTGAAATACTTGGCTGGGTCCGCAATTGGATCACGGCCCACTAGCTGATGACCCCTGTGCTGACTATTCGGATGATGTGACCGGAATCATGTAAAGCTTGGCTTTCTGCTGAAGATGTATATAAATATTAGCAGAAGCACATTTCTAAACTACTAATGAGACAGATGGAAGAGAAGCAAATTACTATAAGCAAGTGACACATTGAGGGCTTATTGATTTCTTTTTGCACAGATGCCAGGGGTCTGCAGTTTAAACAACCAATTGTGCCAAGTCAGAACAGTCGACTCATGATATTTGATGAGAATAAGGAGCACCCTGAGCCTCAGGAACTCAAATTAGAAAGTTGGGCAGCCCCTCCAACTGCTAAGGCCAAGGAGAATGAACAGAAACCTGATAAATGGACCAATGCTAAGGTATGAGGCATGACATTTTGTTTTTATTTTATTTTATTTATGGAAAAAATCGATAAGTTCCATTAAAATGTTTTTTTTTTTTTCTTCTAAATTATTGACCAATCAGCCATATATACAACTGTGTGTGCGTGTGTGGCAGTTTTAGTATTATCTTGGTCTGCATCTTAACACATTAACACTCATATTTTCTCTCTCATTACCAGTTGCCACAGAAGTCCAGGTTTGGACATAGTGTCGTCGCTCCGCCACCAAAGCCAAATTTCCA